>VWYP01031350.1:0-82996 GCA_013400435.1 Pycnonotus jocosus
AGGAGCAGCTGCTCTACCTGTACGCCCGCTACAAGCAGGTGAGGCGGGACCGGCCCGCGGCTGAGCGCGGCCCCCGGGGCGGGCGGGGGGCGAAACCCATGCGGTTACCCGGGGGACCGGGCCCGGGGCTCTGCCGGGACCACGGGGCTGCGGGGCTGCGGGGCTGCGGCCCACAATGGGGCAGCAGTGCCGAGGAGGAAAGTTGCGTCCCGGGTGATGGCGGGAGCGGATGAGGGGGTGTCTCCCTCCGGGCCAGCGCCGGTGGAGGTGGATGGGGTCTGGTGGGACAGAGCCCCGCGGAATTTGGGGGAAGAGTGGTTGGGAAGTGCCCCTGGTGATGCTGGTCGACAGCAGCTGAAAGTGAGCCTGAGAAGGCCAAGGGTATCCTAGGCTGTATCAGCCATAGTGTGACCGGTGATAAATAACAGAGAATAGAAATTTTCGGTTCCAGCAGCACCAGGGCAGTCATCGACCCCCTGTGCTGCGCATAGGCATCTCAAATTCTGGGTTCAGTTTGGGACTCCTCGATTCAGGAGGGACATTGAGCTTGTCCAGAGAAGGGAACAGAGCTGGGGAAGGGTCTGGAGGATAAATCTGGTGAAGAGCAGCTGAGAGAGCTGGGGGGACTCAGCCTGTAGTAAAGAAGGCTCAGGGAGAACTTTTTTGTTTTCTGCAACCACCTGAGAGGAGGTTGTGGCCAGGTGGAGGTCAGGGTTCTGCTCCTGAGGACAAAAGGAAATGGCCTTAATCTGGACCAGGTGCAGTTCAGGTTGGACATCAGGAAGAATTCCTCACTGAAAGGGTGGTCAGGCATGGGAAGGGGCTGTCCAGGGAAGTGATGGAGTCACTGTTCTTGGAGGTGTTTAAGAGGTCTTTTCCAAACCAAATGATTCTGTAAATCTGTCACCCTGGTTGTTGTTCCTCACCCTTGCTCAGTGTGGTTGGCCCTGCCTCTGCATCCTTTGAACAACAGGAACCAGACTCAAGTCCTGCCAGCAGAGGTCCAGGTTGGATATTAGGAAAAACTTCTTGCCTGAAAGAGTGGGCAAACACTGGAATGGGCTGCCCAGGGAAGTGGTGGAATGACCATCCCTGGAAGTGTTTAAAAGCCAAGCAGATGTGGCACTTTGCTATGTGGTTTGGTGGGAGTGGTGGTGTTCAGCCAAAGGTTGGACTGAACAATCGTGGAGATATTTTCTCACCTTAATGATTCTGTATCATTGTTTGGCTTCAGCAGAGCCCATGGTGGTTGGAATTGGTGTGAAGGACCAACTCCACAACTGAGCTGGTTGGTTCTGGTTGTAACCTTGAGCACAGCCCCCATTTCCCCTTCGGTCCCTGGGAACTGAGCAAGCCACGGGATGCATCCTGTGGGAATACATAATGTAGCTTCTTCCTGCTCTTGCAGGAGAAGTTACATAAAACAAACCAAAAAAAGCAGCGGTTGCAAAGGACTGTAACAATCGCTTAACTTGGAGAAACAGAAAAGTGTAAGTGTTGTTACAGCGGAAGATGAAAGAGTAAAAATACAAATATAGGCTGGATGGAGCTCTGAGCAGTTGGAGTGGCAGGTGTCCCTGTCCATGCTTGGAGGCTGGAACTGGGTGATCTTTNTGATCGTGGAGGTCTTTCCTCACTGGGTGATCTTTTAGCCCAAACCATTCTGTGACTCAAGTGTGTGGCAAGAGGTGCTGCCTCACCTTGAGAACTGAATCCCACTCAATGTGGGTGAATAAATTTGGGTGTGCACATCTTCTAGATATGTTCCTCCCATATGGGTTACCTGTGCCCTACTACTGCCCATGCATAAGTGCTCTCAAATTTTTTTTTTTTTTGTGCAATATTTAATTATCCTCTAAGCTGGCGGCTCCCAGGCTGTGGTTTGTGGACCAGTAATTATGTTAAAAGCAGGCTGATCACGTGAGGTTTTGTTTTCAGGCTGTGCTTAGCGCTTAAACAGGACCCCAGGTTTCTCTTTCACTTGTAAGAAAAAGGAGGGTGGAAAAAAAAAAAAAAAACGAGGGGAATTTTGCAATGCCCAGGATGAGAGGAAAAAGGTGTCTTTTCTATAATTTTTTGTCTGTATTCTCAGGATGCTTGTTGCAAGTAACGTCTTTATTTTTTGCTCTGTTTCATATGCTTTGTGACTATCCTGGGTGGAAATGGGAAAGGATTGCTTGCTTGTCAGCTCATGATTGTCCACAGACTACAGAGGGCTTCCTGGTGTTATTTCTGTAAGATCAATAAGGAGTTTAATGTTAAAAACTGCAAAAATCAGAAGCTGTTTCACCAGAGTTTTGCTACAAGTCAGAGAAAGCTGACAATTAACACTTTTGTCAGCACAGATTTCCAGTTCCCTTCCACTGAGAAGAACAGGACACTTCTGTGTCCTTCTCCTGTGTCCCTGACCAAGCAGGATGTGACAGCAAATGTCTTTGTGCTCCTTGGTTTCAGGCTGTGCTTGGCTCCTGGATTCCCAGTTCAGAAAGGTGCCCTCCCTGTTACAGAGTGCCTGGTGCTGGGAGAGGTTTCCTAGCACAGCCACTGCAGTATTATGCCCTGCTAACTTGAAGTTTTTGCAGCATTTTGTGCTTTAAATCAAAACGAAGGCGCTTAATGCAAGTTTTCCGTGTTTAATTATAGCAGCCGGATCAGGATGCATAACGAGCTGCTAATATATTACCCCGGTGGACGGTGGAATTGCTGGCACACAAAAGGTGCTGACTCAGATCTGTCCACTGTCCTTGATTTGGCACCCTTGTCTTTTCCCAGTTTAGTGTTTTGTGTCACTCGAGGCTTTGATTTAAGACACGGCACCGTCATAAAAGAGGTGACAGTAACGGCTGAGCTCTCTGTTAAAATACTGTATATTATTTATTTCAAACTGTTTGGGTATATAGGCATTTTCCTGGAATTTTATTACCTTTTATTGGAGGCCATTTCAGGATTTTATTACTTTTCTCTCTGATTTTGTTTATGTGTCAGAGACCTGAAAATAAGGGAATTGCTTAGTTGTCATCTCCAGTGAGGTTTTTAGAAGATGTTGCTGAGTTTATGACTCTGCCCCACAAAAGGAGGAACAGACTAGTCCGTAAGGCTGTGGGCTGATTTTTCTTTCCTTCTACTACTTTCTGTGTGGCTTTGGGCAAATCATAGCCTGGGTCTTGTGTCTGTAGTGGTGAGGTGAAGGGAGCACTTGCCCATCATGTGGAGGGATGTAAAAATCTCATGTTAAGAAGGTGCAGTAATGGAGACCAATGTAGCAGTGGTGATTTAGACAGGGGAGGGGGATCCAGAACTTGCTGGAAATTATTGGACTGGGAAAACTGGCGTGCTGGGAGGAGAATGTGTTCATGTAAAAGCTTTCCCACGAGCTGGGGCAGAGCTGTGGGCAGGAATTGCTGTTTGAGAAAGCAATTTAGCTCACTTGGCTTGTGTGCAATGAGAGCTTAGTCCTGCTGTCCGTGGAGGTTCTGTTCCTGTTACTGCTCTGTAGGGAGGCTGCAAATACAATTCACCTTATTTACAGTCAGGTAGGAATATTTGGCTGGAACACCCCACTGTATAAATATATCAGCAGAAAAATTAGCAAAGAACCATTTAACCACCACCAGGGAGGGAGAATCAGTCATGGAGTGAGGTGTCCTCAAGGTTTCTCGCTGTGTGGAGCAGCAGCTGAAGGTGCATGGGGATGGTGAACAGCATGAACACATCTCTGAGGGATGCCTTGGGAAGGCTGGCCTGAAACAGAGACTGGACAGAGCTGGAGATTTATTAAGTATTTAGAAAATAGGGATTTATTGAAAGGCCTTTAGAATCCACCTTGGGCAGGACAAGAGCCTGACCAGGGCTGCACTCAAGGTGGACTGAGAATGGTCACAAAATGGACAACGGGTTATGAGCGCTCACATTTTTATAAGTTTTGGTCTATTTGCATATTGGGGTTTAATTGTCCAATTCCAGCTTCAGATTGTGAGGTCTCATCCTTCTTGTTCCTCCCTCCAGCCCACCCTTGTTTGTGCTTTGGGCCTGAAAGTTGTCCTTGGTCTTCAGCAGGAAAAGGATTTGTTTTGTGTCCCTGCTGTGTGCAGAGCTGACTGACACTGACTGTGAGGCTCAGAGCTGCACCCCTGGGCAGCACAGAACCTGAAAAACATGAAAGATAAAACTTAAGTCATCATGAGCATCTCTCCCTCTTCTGAATGGCATTGACCTTCAGCTCTCAGGTGAAGGCCTCATCCAAGGTTTCCAAATTTATTTTGGCCACAGATGGAGATGTCTGCAGACAGTGCCTGTTTGGGACTGCCTGGGTCACGTTTGTGAGACTCAGGAGAATAGTGCCTGCAGGCAGCTCTGCATGAAGGAAGCAATAGCAGGAAGTTTTTAATGCATTCTGGCTGTCATGTTCTTTTAATGCAGCTGATGAACTGTAAATGAGGAGAGCTGAGCATCAAGTGACCAGTCAGCACCCTAGAGACCTTCAATAATTATTTTCTGGACACAGAATGTGGAAGTCTTAATTTAAAATACTAATAAAGACTCATGGCTTTGTGCTGGCTGTGGTCCTCTAGGGAAGTAGCAAGAGGAGAGAGTCCTGCACAAAATTTTGCCTTTTTTGTCAGTTTTGGCATGTTTAACTCACCTTCCTCAGCTCACCTTTTATGTTAAATTCCTTATTGGTTTCTCCTGCATTGTGAGCCTTGCAGCAAAAAGAGAGGAGCCAAAATCTTGTGTTTTATTCTTTCCAACAAAACCACTGCAAGCCTATTTAATGTACCTTAAAATAGCGAGCAGGGCACAAGTGCACTTTTTTCCCCCTCTTGATGGATGAAATTTAACTACTGTTCCTTGATTTGTGTTACTATCAATGTTACTAACAGTCTTCCCCAACGCTAGAACAGCCTTTGAGTGCCAAATCTCCAGAGAGGAAACTGCTGTCGTGTTTTGATGATGGCAGTGGAAAATTAATGCTAAAACAGATTTTTTTTTTTTTTTTTATCTATCTTGGCCAATTTCTGCAGGTTGGCTGTTGAACTAAAGATTTGCCAAGCAGGCGTTTTCCATGCAGATAATGAATTTGCATTTTATTCCGTAGTTTGTTTTGCTTTTTAAAACAAGTGGTCCAATCCACCTCAGAGCATAGAAAAAACCATTTAGACTGCATGAATTGTGACTGATTTATAGAACTTAACTGTTGCTAGCCTATTCTCCTATTTCTCCATGAAATGCAATATGTTGTTTTAAAGACCAGCTAAGATGTTCTAATTTGGATGAATTGCTCACTGTGGGAGACAGTCAGATGTACAGAAAATTAATTTCAGTTACAGTCACTCGTATCCTCTAACACTTTAAATGAAAACATAGTGTAACTAATAAATATCTCTCAGCTCTCTTTAAAGCCTGATTAATGCTTCCATCCTCAGCATAAAATCCCCACCCTGTTAAGGTGAAGAATTGTTGGTTGATTTAAGCACTTCACCTGCCTGAACGCTTGAGCATATTTCATAAAACGTTTTGCTGGATGCAGTTTGCTTTTGCTTGGCTAACAAAATATTTCTCCAGGAGCCTTTCCCCACCTCCAGGATGTACCTGTTCTGCTTCAGCTGTGACTTCTACCCTTTCACCCATCATCCTTGTGTTAAAAAAAATTTTTAAATGTGGAAAGCTCCCTGAATTCCACTGGCACCAAGTTCGTTTTACACTGGCTATGATGCTTTTTTCCCCTGCATCTATCCCTGGGTTCTGGCTGGTTCCCTTTCTTCCTTGTATTTTTTAATTCCAACCCCCCACACACATTTTAATTTTTGCCTTGCTTCAGGCAGATTGGTTCATCTCTGGCCTTGACTTGTCTCTCACTCAGTGCTTCCTGCAGCCAGGTGCCTCAGGAAAAATTCAGGAGCTGCCTGGAATTCCTTTGCTCCAGGCTTGTCCCTTTGCCTTCCAGAGGACCTCGAAAATAATTAGACAAAGTCTGTTTGCTTGAGCTTTGTGCAGAAGCAGGCGAATATCAGCTGTAATGAGTAATTATCTGTGTAGAAACCCTAATCAACAGAATTTTTTTCTTTATACTGGTGGAGGATGAGGCATTTGGCTGGGTAATAAACATAACATTAGTGAGAAATCACTCGCTGGTTATCCCTGGGGGTAATGCATGCAAAAGAAATGAGCTGCACAACAAAATTGCTTCCCGTGCATCATGCAAAGAAAACCCAGGAATGCAGAGATGCTAAAGCAGGGGTAAGATGGGGTTGATGAAGTTGTTTCCTAAAAAAACCTTCTTTCTGGCCTTCTGACGTGGTTACCCTGAAACCATCAGAACACAGAATTTTCCTTGTGAAAGTCTCCTTTGTTTTGCTCTGACAAAAGGAAATTTCTTTTCTTTAGGTGAAACTTGGAACCTGTAACACCCCCAAGCCAAGCTTCTTTGATTTTGAGGGAAAGCAGAAATGGTAAGAGGAAATCCTTGTCATTCCTAGCAATCCTGGCTCTACTTTTTGTTGCATCTTGTCTCATCTGTTGACAAATTATGGACCTAGGGGATGGCAGCTCAGAGAGTTGCCACTGACATGGCTTTAAAATCCTTTGTTTAACAGGGAAATGTTTGCTGCCATGCCTGATACAGATGTGAAATGCCAGACTCCTGTTATTTACTGTCTTCATCCAGAACTGGCGTGCAGACAGCAAAAATGTGAAAATAGCTGCAGCTCTGTGAACACAAACTGTGTTCCAGCCTGGATCAGGATCCCCTGAAAGATCCTTTCACAACAGAGCTGCACTGACACTGGCCATTCATGGCCTCAGAGAAGAGTTGACCATTTCAAGCCGAATCAATGATGCCTTTGCATGCCCAGAAAGGATTTTGATGAATCCATTCGCTGTGTTGCACTGATGCCGCTATAAAAACACCTTGTGCTGTCTCTGAGGAGCTCACTGATGTTTTGCTGTTGCCCTTAGGGAGGCTTGGAAAGCCCTGGGAGATACCAGCCCTCACCAAGCCATGCAGGAGTACATTGCTGCAGTGAAAAAACTCGACCCCAGTTGGAATCCACAGGTAGGAGACGTGGGAATATCGTTCGGAAAACAAACCAGAGTTTGGCTTTGTGAAGCTGCCAGCGGTTCAGCTTCTCACAGGCTTTAATTGCTGCGTGGCAAACTTCATTTTGAGCAGATTAAAGGCTAAATTCGTTTTTAAAACTCTCCTTTTGTTATGACTGAAGCATGAAGAACCATCTCTTTCATTCATAATCGTCTTCATTACGGCGAGCACATGCACAGGGCTGGTTTGGCTGCAGTGATCTAATTTATTTTGCTCTTATTGGTTCATGCTGTATTTAGCATGTAAAGATACTTTTTATCCTTTTCTCATCCTTCTCTTTTCAACTACTATTTAAATGTTGATCAATAGAAAGCAATCTCCATGAAAGTGACATGAACTGAATGATCAATTCTAAAAATGTTTCCTTTTTGTTTCCATGCAGCAAATTACCAAATCTGATTATGATTAGGTACTCCAACATAACAAGTCTGTATCTGTGTGTTATAGGGAGACTGTACTGTCATTTTAATTAATTTGTCTTTCATCTACCAGGTTTATTACTTGATTGAATCCTTAAGGATATCTCCTGTTTATAGACTGAGTTTTATACCATTCTTAAAGAGGATTGCTCTTTAGAAAAAGTATAGCCTTTGGAAATAGAGTGGAGATATTTCACTAATAGTAAAATGCTGAAGGCATGGTAATTTCTTCTCATGGTAGGAAATTTGTTCTTCTATGCTCCTGTGCTTTGGAAGCAGAATCTTGTTTGGGCACAATCTTACAAATCAGGAATTTAATTCTGAGTTGTCTTCTGATCTTGTTCTTGAGACCTAAGGTTAATTTCTTTTTTCTTCATGTTTCATGCCATTCATAGTGTTTTTGCAGCAAAGAAAGGTTGTCATTTAGAAAAAATGCTTTTTAATGCCCTTGGAAAAAACAGTTTTATGTGCTGTGCAGTTAGCCAATGTTGGCTTGCTGGGTAAATTCTTGTCCAAGCTAAAATTCTCATACAGAAATAAAGTAATTTGTAGAAATCTATGTATAATCCTGAATGAAGTAAGTGTCAAGTGAAACATATGAATATTAATTTAAAAATGGAAAAAAAAATTTCAAACAAAATACTCAGTGCTTTCCTGAATAAATTTTTCAGTGTGGTGACAGGCTTAGCTTTTTGGGTATTCCCTTCACTTCCTTGCCTCAGAGAAACACTTACTGTCAGAGTTGTGAGCTTCAGATTACAGAACTGTCAGCCAGGAAAGAAGAATAACATGTTTTTACAAAACAAATATTATAAAGAACCCATAGAGAAAACAGAGAAAGGTTGGCAGCACTGTTCCTCCCCTCCTCCCCTAAGGTGAAGAGGTTACCTTAGCAGAAAATGCCATTTAAAAGTCAGCATTGAAATAAAGGTGGCTTTGCTTTCTTTATGAGAATTCACCTGTCTTTCTTATTACATCATCCTTTTAATTCCACTTTTATAGGCCCAAAATGCTCTCAGGATTCCTCTCTGATGCATCTCGTGCTGTTCTGTTGTTTTTCCTTCTCCCCACCAAATCCACTTTGTGGAGCCACGAGAGGGAGCTCCGTTCTTTAAAATGATGGAGGTGCATGTGTCAGGGGATGGAGATAAAATAGCTACTTCAGTGTTCAAATTTCGAATTGGATTTATAGAAAAGAGTTGTGGGTATATTACAGGGTGCTTCATCACTGTCATTGTGTCTCCTTTGCATGCTCATCTCCTGGGTTCCTTCAGATTTTTCTTTCCATAGATTGTGAATGAAATACTCCAAGTGTTTGGTTAAAAGCAGTATAAAGTGCACGTTACAAATTTGAAATTTTGTGTTTCATATCATTATGAATAATAAATAGCCATTACATGACAGCAGGGATCAATTTCTTATTGTGCATCCTCCTGAATTTTGCTATTTTAAAGATTTCCCAACTTACTTTTTCCTCAACCATTCACCTCATCCATTAAAGTGGTTCTTTTGTGTTATTTTAAATCCTTCTCAGTCTCCTGTTTCATTTATTTGCAAAAGGGCTTTATTATCTTGATCCTTTAGTAAAATTATAAGCTTAAAACCACTTATTTTTCTCATAGGTTCACTTTTTCCTCAGCAGATTTGCTGCTGTTTTGCAGCCTTTGCCTGTTGGTGTTTTTATAAATAAATAGAATGGAACTAAATGCAGTATTTCTTGTGCAGTCCAAATAGATCCACCTCTTCATTCCTTTTTCTTGTTTCTCCATTGATTCATTCTTTGATATTGAAGTTTCTTTATTAGTACACTTCCAGCATCAGGTTTACCTGCTTTAATTTACTATCTTTGTTTTGGATGGGGAAAAAACAAAACAAAACAAAAAAACAAAGTAAAAGGGTTGTGGTGCAGTAGGGCTGCCCTGAATTTGTGTCCAGAAGCAATGAGAACTCTGACAGCAGCCCAGATCTCACCTGCTGCTTCCTACTCCTGCACTGACTTTGAAGTACTCACAGTTCACTAGCAGACAGCTGAATGTGGAGAGGCAGCAGCGTCGCTGTTCTCTGCTCTCTGAAGTTTGTGTGCCATTTTTGACAGTATCTGCTTGGCTGTTTCCGATGTGGTTTAGTTTCTTTTTTGCCCTTGCTGCCTGCAGGTTGTCTCATAGTCCTGCCTAATCTGCTCTTTCAGAACTTTGTCTAAAACCTGGGAAGAAATGATCACACTGCCCTTATTTTCAGCAGTTGTATTTGCTGGAGAATCTTTAAAATTAACAGGTAACCTCGAGGATATTTGAGGTGTGAGGTCCATTGCCTTTACATCCATGAAGCCACGGGAATCTCATGGCTGTGTTTATCTAGAACCAGTGATCACAATTGCCTTTCAGGATGTTTTGCACAGCCCTTCTGTATTGGCATGGTCTTCCTATGTGTTGTGGGTTGTTTTGTTCCTTTTCCCAAGAACAGCTGTTAGTAGGAGCTCAGGAATATTCTTTTCCATGCTGTCTCCATTCTCTTGATGCAGTCTTCCTTCGTCATCTTCTACCTTTTAGCACATCTTTTGTTTCTTGTGAGTCATTCCTTTCAGTCTGAAGTTCCAGGCAGTGGAAAGGTAATTGCTTGGACCAGCTCAGCTCTATTTGCATATTTCAGAGACATCACCTGTCCTTCAAGTCTATTCACTCTTCCTCCAGAACAGAGAATAATTTATGAAGCCATTCTTTTGCATTCTCCAGCCTGAAACAGAAACATTTCATGCCATCAACACCTCCCACTGCTTGGAGTTCTTTACAAAGGAAGATGTGTCCCTGCTGCTTCTCTTCTCCTATGTTCACCTGTCCTCTTCCTGCTTTACTGGCAGCAAATGACAATTGCATTTGGTGGCTTTGGCTGGCATGAGCGTGGTGGTGACGCTCACCTGCCCTCCCTGCCAGCCACCGCCTGTGTGTCCCTCTGGCTCTGCATTCCCAGTGCCCTGCTCCTGTCCTGCAGCCTCAGGAGGAGCAGTGGGCTCAGGGATTTGGGGACTGTCACCTTCAGAAGATTGTCACCTTCATGCAGTCACTTTGTTCTCGTGTACATCACTGCAGAATTGGGCACTTCAGTACTTGCAGCGTTTGAGAGTCACGGTGGCTGTTTGCAGTCACCCACACATTCCAAAATTCTCATCTCTGTTTTGTATTGGATATCACAAATCCCCACTGGCTTCAAGCATCCAGGTTTAAACCTAAAGAAGAAGCAGGCCAGCACTTCTTTTCTCAGCAGCCTTGAGCACGTCCCTTCCACAGAAATGCTGTGGCAGGGGCCGTGGGTGGAGGTGTGACATGACACTGCAGCGGGGTGGCCGGGAGCTGTTATTGATCCCCTCTTGTAACGAGATGGTTCTATGGCACGGCTCAAACAATAAAAATAAATAATAAAAAAAGCATCCAGATTTGCTCAGCACATTTAGCCTTCCATTTGCTGATTGCAATTTTGGCATCACTCGGTTCTAAATATTTCCTTTTCCTATTTCTTATGTTGCGTGTTTACCAGTTCCAATCTGAACAGCTTGTCACTACTAACTTCATCCTTTTCCCAAACACTTACATGCCTCTTCCTATTTGCTTTGAGTGCTGAAACTCACTTAAAGGAGGACTTAAAGATTTTCTATTTATATATCAAAGTTTAAAAAGTTGGCATTTTAACTTGTTTGACTCAGCTTCACCAATAATGCAGTTAGTCAGATTTCTGCTGTGTAATGAGGAAAGTTGGAGATCAGGAATTTGAAGAGCAGAGACTTCTCTCTAAAGGAAAGAGAGCTCCACCTCAAAGAAAACAAGCATCCACCAAACATCTTTTTAGGCTCTTAAAGGTGTGAAATCCCCGTTCTGATGTTTACAGGGGAGAAAGTTGCCTGTGGTTTTTTTAAGTACTATTGTGTGCCATGTTTGAGTAGGGGAGGATTTAATTCTCCGTACTCTGGCCCAAATAGTGAATGGGAGTAAAATCTCTCCTTTGCTGAGTTGGTGTGGGAGCACCAGGTCATGCCAGGAGAGGACCCAACAAAGGCTCGTGAAACAGAAAACAAACTTCAGAGTGAATAAAATAGCAAATGCAGGCTTGGAGCAGTCCAGTAAGCTGGAAAACCTTTGGGAATAAAACAAATGGATTTGTCCATTGGGTGTTTTTGCAGGAAGTACTGCAGGGGGCAATATTTGATAAGGTGGGTGGCCAGGTACCCTGTGCCCAGGGCTGGGCTCCATCCCTTCTGCCTTCTGGTGAAATAACCTTTCTCTGTCACATTTATATGCAATAAGCAAGTGGAAACTAAAATGTGAGAAGGACAACTTGCAGTTCAGGGATACAGTGAAAAGCAGGAGAAACAATTCCCAGATTTGCAGAAGAGCTGAGGTCTGTGTGTGGTTTTGGCAGGTTGCACCAGGTGTTAACTGAATTATTTTAACAATTGATTTTAATTGATGAGCTTCTTGGATTTAAGTAAGCTCTCCAAGGCAACTTAGAATCTCTATAGTGTAGGATCTCCAAGAGAGCTGAAAAATTTCTGTTATGACTCAAATACAAACTCTGTTTCCAATGACATTAAAAAAAATTTGGAAATCAAAACTTTAATTTTTCTTAAATTTGGATTCGTATCTCAAGTTTGCCCTGTTGATATCCGGAAACAAGAAGCTTCGATCATTTGCAGCTTACAGGTTTTATGTCTGGTCAACTTCTAAGAATTAGATTAGTAGCTGGTAAATGCAGTTTCAGGCTGAAATCTCTGGGTTTCTTGGTTAGTTCTTCAGGCCAGCGGAATTTCTTCTGGAAATTAAGAAATGCATTAGGAAACCTGTTGTCTGTAAACAAAATGAGTGCACCCATCGTGTTTTCCTGTTTTGTCTATCAGTCAAACAGATGTCTCCCTTGATAATCTGGCCCAGCAGCCACTGTTGGTGGTTGGGAAAGAGCAGCAGAGTGGTGTGGGCAGGATTACAAGGGGGATGGGAAGAGCAGGAAGGGAAAAAACCTGCTTGGGTCTCTCTCTCTGCCTGTCACCAGCAGCAGTGAGCTCACACACCTGCTTTGTTTGGGGAAATATCTCAATTTATGGCTTGCTGTGCTGCCAGGTCAAAAACTTGGAAAAAATAGCGACATTATTTCTTTTGTAGTATAAAAGCAATTTAATTGCATCGTGTAAAGTGGGCACTAATCAAATTATGGCTGTGCTCCCCAAAGCTTGCTGTCCTGTGCTAATGCAGCACGCTGGGAAGAGGAGCTGTGGAACGGTGCTGCAGGGGCTTTGCTCTGCACATTTCTTTGGATTTAGCAGAAAATGGCACTTCATCCTTAGGGAATTTCCTATCTGACTTTTGGGTTGGTTTTCTTTTACCCACATGTTGTTGAGAACAATAACAATAATAATAATTTCTAACAGAATATGGAAAACAAAGATCAGTTTGCTCTACTTTTTTTTTTTTTTTTGAAAGCTCTTGTTTTAGTGATGACCACAGTGGAAGAAGCATATCACTGAAATAATTTGTAAACTCTAATTGAGCTCTTCCCCTTTGAAAACAAAACAAAGCAAAGCCAAACCATCAAGCCTGTATTTTTTAAATTATTATTCTTTTAGCAGAAAATGAAGCGCTGAAATTAAGATTAAAACCAGAAAATTGATCCACCCCAGGCTTCTGGCTTTGGGGCATGTAAGACTACAGTGTCCTCTGGTTTTAGACAAACTGCTGAGTTGTTTTCTTTGTGAACCAATTGGGGTGTGTAGTAATTTTGGAGGGTTTTTATATCCTGAGAAGGTTTAGATCTTAACACACAGAGGGATTCTTCTGCCCTGCTGCCCTTTGCCAGCTGTATGAGGGACAATCTCCAGCATGCAAGTGGAGTTAGTGGAGGATGCAGATATTTACTGTGCATGGCTCACAAAACCTTGCTGTTTGTGTACACTTCACTCTTACTCGTGAGACTGGAGGTGGAGTGACCCACGTTATTTTATCCAAATTGGAAAAAAGACACTTTGTTATCTGCAGAATTAGACTTTGAGTGGAGCATGCTTTCAGAACCAATTTTTCTTATTAGCAAGGGGATGTTTTGTGGGTTCCTCTTGTGTCAGAAACTAAAACACCACACTACAAATACGAACTAAATTTCCTCATTTTTCTGCAATAAGGGTGGGTAGTGTTGCTTTGCTGCATCTTCTCATGAGGAGTTTGTGCTGATGCTTTAAGTCCTTGATGAAGATCCTACTCACAAACAAAGCTGTCCTTGGGTGATTTGCTGCATTTCTGTCCCTGTCTTTGCAAGTAACTCTCCTGCCAGGCATTGGGGTGCTGTGCTGGTGGGGCTTGTTTGTGGACAAGTTTGATCAATCACAGGGTTTTTTTCTCTCCTGCAGCCTTTGATTGTAGAACACAAAAGAAAATGCCAGACCCACGCTGAGATTTTCAGTTGTTTGGAATTGTGGCTCTGGCAAGCTGTGCAGAAGTGAAGAAGTTAAAATGAACAAGCATCTCATAGTAGAAATATAAACAGCTGGAATATGTGTCAGCCTCCCACCCCCTGGGAGCCTGTTGGATTGTTCTCTTTGATTTTACATCTCTGCAGAAATTTATGGTCTCAGCTCCTTTTATTTATGACATTCTGATCCTCGACCAAGCGATTGATTGAAATACAACAGTGCCAAGCTGCAAGTCTGTATTTCAGAGAGGCTGAAGTTTAGGCAGCAAACCAGCAATGCAGTCGTGGATTGAAGGCTGCCCTGGAATCCTGGGCAGAGGTTGCCCACATTTCTGTGCCCTTCTCCAAAAGGGAGAATTATCATGACAAGGGTTATGTCTCTTCTCTCTCCCTCCTTTTAAGCTGCCTGTTCTTGCTGAAAACATGCTGTGTGTTAAATATGCAATTTTACCAGCCCTCCAAGGGCTAGCTTTGGCTTGTGGAGATGCTAGTCCTCATTTTTCCAGCTCAGATCCAGCAATGTTGATGCATTCTGTTGTTATTGTGCTGTGAGTGGCATAGCATATTGTCTTGCAGCTACCTGGATGTAACAGGGTTTTGAGAATTCCAACCAAGAAATTGGGGGAGGTCACCATTAGTGATTTTGGCTAAATATTAATATTTAAATATTTTTCTTTTGAGTACATCACTGAATTAATTGTCACCATCTTGCACTGATTACAGAAATATTACAGAATATACTATTTGGGATGTACTCAGGAAAAAAAGAATAATTAGAGGTGTAGCTCTACTTTGCTGAGTGTGCTGTTGCAGCAAAGTGATGTATGTGGGTTGCAGGTGGATGAGGACACTGCATGCTAGCCAGATACACCAGAGGCAATTGGAAAAAAGAGCTAGTAAATTTTTATATATATATATATATATAAAATCTCAAATTACTGGCATACAGTGATGACAAGATGTATCAGAGTGAGACAAAACTCTTTACTGTGTAACTTTGTGTGCAGCAGGGGATTTGTTGCTTTTTTTTCCCTCATCCCTGTAATCATTGTCCAGCAGTAACAGGTTCTGCTGGCTGGCTGCAGTCCCACAGCCCCTGCTGCTTCTGTGATCCCACAGAAGCACAAGATGCAGCTGAGCTCTGGGATCTTAAAACTTCACTTGAGCAATTGCTCTCCTAGCTGAGAAAGCATCTCAGTGTCAGGGAAGTGTGTTAATTAGGAATAGCATATGCTTTCCAGTAGGAGAAACCAACTGTAATTGTTTTGTGTCTAACACAAGCTGTAGCATAATTAAGCTGTTTCTTTAGTGAAAATACTGCTTTTTGAGTTAGAAAAAGGTTGAGTGGTTATGTTTAACTTGCTCTTTACAGGAAATATCAAGGAAGTATTGAGTGTAATTATTGGAGATTAAGATTTTGTTTGGATGTTAACAACAGATTGGTTAATGTCATGTAAATGCTATTTGTCTTAGATTGGAAAAAGTTTTCCATTAAAAGGGCAGCTATTGTCTCCTCCTTGGCTACTTGGACACTGCTGTACCAAATTACTCCTGTTCTAAGGAAAGGTGGCACTCCTCAAACGTCTCTGGAGCATCCTGTAGGTACTTGGAGCTGAATTAACCAACACAAAGGCAGGGAAAGGCTCAGGCACAGCCTCAGTGCTCAGCACTAAGTCCTTATCTGCTTTTTCTTTATAAAAAAGTTGCATCCCTCTGGCTGAGCCTGCCAAGGGTTGCACTGAACATTTGGAAACGTTCTTGTTCCTGCCTGGGACCAGCAAAGATCTCTTCATTCTGCCATTTCTGTGCCTGCAGACCTCATAAATCCACCCTCTGCCTTCACGACTGAGATCTGCTGCATGAAGCAAATGTCCACAGCACTGGTCCAGCAGCCTCAGAGCTGTTCCTTTTGCCAGTGGGGATGCTGGCCACTGCAGTGATGTCTGGCCCAGTGTCACTCCAGAAAGCAGAGGATGGCTGCTGATGTCCTTTATTTAGCAAAAGTTAGGCTTTGATAAATAAAGATTTTCAGGTTTCAGAGCACCTGTTTCATCCTAAGCCACAGAGTTGTTCGGTATTTCCAGCTTGGCTCAGAATGTATTTCTTGATCCTGCAAATGTGTGTGTAAATCTCTATAAATATCTTGTATTAGATTGACAAAACCCCCCAGCAATTACAGTACAGGCTGTGTTTGTGTCTGTAGCTTGGTCCCCTCTGCTTGGGCATTCAAGGATTTTCATACAGGTGGTGGGACAGAAGGGATTGATTGCTCCAGGGCTGACCTGGTTTCCTTCACACTGGAAGAATCCAAACATTTCACTCTTTGGTCTGCAGGCACTGGGAATCTGCAAGTTTTGGTAAAGTCCATGAAAAGAACGTGAGGAACGGAGCCTGCTGGTGGTCTTGTGTTTGCCACCTCCTTATCTGCTTTTTCTTTATAAAAAAGTGCTCCACAAACCAAAAACTGTAAGAAGCCACTGCTTTAGGGCTCTTTATTGAGCACAGTATTTCCTTCCATGCATATGCTAAAATATGTACAGTGAGTCATGAAATCACAGCTTCAAGCAAGCATAGGATTTGCTGAAAATTATGGTTATGCATTTTACATTTATTTCCCTTCCCCTGACTGTCTTTACTACTAATTTCCAACTGTGATTATGGTGCAGTTATTAATTAAGTCGTTATAGTTAAATGAGTAATCTACGAGGCTTTGCTTTAGATCACAGCACTGTTTAACTATGACATTACTTAGAGTATGTTTTTATTTTTTGACTGTAACCAGGAAAATATTTTCCCTGTCTTAAATTGTGGTTTTTAAAGGGAAATTCTGTGATGAGACTTAAAAGACCTGGACAACTTTACGCAGACATTATCGGAATATTAACTAAACTTCCCCTTCAATATTTAAAATAGAAAAAAAAAAATTAAAAAACACCAAAACCCCACGTTATCCTGCAGAGTGTGCTGCCATTTTTCACGGGCAGAGATTGTTCAGATGCTCTTGAAAAGGCTCCAGGTGCTGAGTCATGTGCACGCTCGGGCAGAGGGAGCCAAGAAGGATTGGTGAGGGAGGAATATTAAAATAGTCTGTTTATGACAGGCATTAATAGGGCTGGTGTGGAGGGTACGGCAGCCTTTTGTGAAAGGAGGGATTTGTGTCTTATTTGGGCGTTACTGCCTTGGAGTGGTCAGCAGAGAGCGGTGAGGAATGCTGAGCTCGTATCTTAGTCAGGAAGGAAGGATTCGATGAATTTTAACCGTGTAAAACGATGCCTCATTTCATAAGCGGTTAAAGATACATTTCCTGTAGTGGCATCACCTCCAAAGGGTTAATATTTGCCTTCCCTCCCGCTGCAGGTAGCGTGAAGTTCAGCCGAGCTGTAAAGTCCGAAGGATACAGGTGGAAAATCCCTTTGGAAGAGAACATTGTTTGTCCTCATTTCACGCCTCATTAGCCGCGCTGCTGGAGGAGCCTCCCGCATTGTTCGGGCTCAGGAGCGGGGACAGGGGACATCCCCTCCCCACCCCAGGGCTCCCATCTTCGGACCACCTGCGTTTGGGGTGGAGAGCACCCTCCTCCCCTCGCCTCTCCTGGCTCTGGTCTCTGCTAGCAAAGGAAAAGACGGCAGCAATTATGGCACACACAATTAACGAGCTTCTAATCTCCAGCCTTGTGTGTAATTGCTGCTGTCAAATACAATTAGTCTCTGCCCAAGTTCCCTTCCCAGGGGGATGGCCAGGCCGTGGCACACAGGGAGAGGAGTGTCTGAAACTTTAGGAGAGTTTACATTTTCTTCTTGTCTCCCTAATAATCCTCACTCCTCAAATAGAGAGCTGTTAATCCTGGGCATTAAGGGAACATGGTGGCCAGCAGAGCAGGTTTGTTCTTGTGTTTGAAGTGTCTTCTGTAAAATTTCTCACCTGAGCCTATACCAGCTTAATTACAGCACATGTCAGGGATTTACTGGTACCTTCCTGTGAGCCTGACAGGGTTCCAGCACATCACCTGTGCTGCCAGAACAACAGACTGGAGCTGCTGCACCTCCCAGGTGTAGTTCAGGGAGCTGGGACACGGGTCAGGGTTTCTCCTACCTCTCCCAAGCAGATCTCTGAGAGCATCCAGCAACCGCAGCTCCTCCAGGCTTGGTGGCTCAGGACCCTTGGCTGCACTTCAAAGTCCTGCAGCACTCAGAAAGGTCAAGACAGATTTTGGTGGCTGCTGAGGGCTGCCACATTCCTGCCAAGGAGAGTGTTTCACCTGTCTGCTGCTTTGTGTGTGCACTTTGCAGACAGGTACAGGGCAAGGTGATGTGTCCCTGTCTCCAGGGCTGGGTTCTGTGCCTGGCCATGCAGGAAAGCCAGGGAATGTGCCAGGCTGACACCTGCACTGGAGGAACAGGTGAGCTGGTGAATTGTGCAGCACAAATGCAGACTGGAATCTGCACAATGCATTTGCTGCTGCGGAAACGCTTGAGGAGCTTTGGCTGGAGTCATTTTGTTAGAAGTATTCCTTGTCTTCATCCCACAGAGCTGGATACAGCTGCTACTCTGACTCAAGCTGCATCAGGCTCAGAGGAAGAGGAAAATAATACAACAAGTAGTGCAAACTTCTTCCACATGATGTAGTGGCTCAGGTGTGAGATCCTGATGCATCACTCTTGTTCAAGTTGTCTCACTTTTCTGTTTTCAAGGTGCATGGTGATGAAAAACCTCAGCCTTGACCATTTTAAGGCATTAGCCAGGGTAACTTTGAAGATAAGTATTTCAATGAGATGAACCCTTTTTTGCTGATGGCATTCTCTTCTTCTTAAATATGTATTTATGAGAATTTATTTAAAGGTTTTGAGTGTGGAGAAAAGCCAGAGCAAGATGTGAGGGAATTGGGGGGATGATAGATGTGCAGTGCAACACAGCCACGTACTTGCCAAATAGCTCTTGCTGTGTTTGCTGGGTGTCTGGGTGTGCAAAACCAGCCAGGTAGAGTTCCCGTGTTGCTCTGGATAAAACTGGGGTGCCCTACATTTCACCCATGCCCGCGATCTAGCTCTTCTGTTAACTCCAAATTATGGTCTTCCATTTTTTTAAAGGTTTTACTGAAACTTGTGCTGTTCCTGCTCTATTGTAGTATTTCTGTAGGGCTTCTCTGTACCTTCCTTCTGTCAGAATTAGGAGTCTCTTGCCCTACATGTAAATAGCTGTGTCCCATTCCATCCCAGCTAATCACTGAGAGTGAGATCATTTGCATCTCAATGGCTACTTCTGGCTCTCGAGCTTGAAGTGGGTCATTGGGAGGATCCATGAATTTGCCATCTTGTTAAATCTGTTGTAGCCTGTTTTGTGTAGATTGGAACAAAGCTTGGGTGTGGAAATGAAAAACAAACCATCCCTGTCCTGTGTTCAGGGATAGAGCAAGAGAGTGATCCACCAAACCAACCCCGATCAGGAAATCACTGCTCCTTCTCTTAAATGATAATTTTCATCCTGCTCCCCAAAAATGTCAAAGGAGAAATGGATCATGTTGTGATCATGGGAGAGTTTTGTGACACAACCCTCACAAAGAAAATGTTTGTCTCTAATTGGTTTGCATTTCCATAATGCTTAGTATGATAAAACCATCTTCTCTTTCTCCTTTATTTTTCAATCATGATTAGGCTTTAATGTTGTTAAAGCTTATAAGTGAGTTTGAGCCACTGTCTTGTTGAAGAGAAGATGGAGCTGAAATTTTCAGTGAGGCATTGGACAGGGTTTTTAATGTGTCTGTCATTATATGTTAACCTCTGAACTGGGACACGACGTCTGTTTTATGGCTGACAACAATTTAAAAGTATGCATCCTGACATGGTGGATAAAGGAGGAAGGGGGAGTGGGGAAGAAAAAAAAGAATTAATGATGTTAGCAAATATTAGTCCCTGTATTTCCATTTTGCTCCGAAAGTGCTTGTCAGGCTTTGGGGCTGCCTGGAGCAGCATTGCCAGTGACAGCCAGCCGGGATGCCATTGTCCCTTGGATCAAGCTGCTATTGACAAATCCAGTGCACTGAGGCAGGGACGAGGATGCTCCACTGTCTCTTCCTGGAGGAGTGTGGCTTTTCTCCTGGTGACATTTGAGAGGGACAGTTCTGGGCTTAGTGGAGTTCCCTGCGCCAGTCCCTGAGCCCAGCTGGAGTTGGGAATTGCAGATGTCTCTTCAGGAGTACGTTTGCTGCATGCTGAAGCCCAGATTTGCCCGTGATTTATGCTGGTTTTGGCCAGCCAGACCCGCCCACCAAAATGAACTGTCACAGGAGCAGTGACTTCAACATCAGCCTTAATTGTACACCAGCCACAAAGAATCAGTGGGCAAGGGGGAAACATGAGAGATTTCACTGTTTAAGCCATATTTTACATTTCTCTATAGTCTTTTCCCCTATTTCTTACATCCCACTGCCTATGCTTTGGCACCCAAGTGCAATCCTCCAAGGTGTCTTCACATGCTGTCACAAATTCCTCTTTATTCCCACAGTTTTTAACTGGCATTTTAAGAGCAATATTTTGTCCTTATGGAGGCCATAGCAATTTTGCCTTTCCTACAGCACCTCTCTTGCATGGTCCAACTGCAGTTGCTACTGCTGTCACCTCCCTTGGGGTCAGGTTCCAAATTATGGATCATCCTGTTCCTTAACTATCATTAGTAACCTGTGCATCTGCAGTGCTTCTGGACAACGCTGCCAGCAGTGAAAGAAATGGAGCTGGCTTAATTGAGAGCCACATAGTTAATTATTAGTGCCTTTTTAACGGGGGAGACAGGAAATTTGCAGTGTCAGTTTTTAATTTCATTGTGGTTTGCGGGGTAATGTGACTTTAAACTCATGAGTCATTATCTGCATATAGGTAGCCCTAAAAGCCTTCTTTTGCTGTAAAAATGTCAAGAGATTTAAGAAGGAAAAGGACATCTTTGTGTTACTGATCCCTTCAGCCAGCATGAACCACAAATAAAAACACCAGTTGCTGTCAGTGCTGTCAGTAGCTGTGACGTGATTTGGAGGGAACTGCTGCTTCTTGCCCCACTTTTTGTGTCCCTGAGTTTGGAACATCGTGCTCAGATATTGCGTGGAAGTTCTGGCAGGCTGGGCAGCAGGGATTTTGGAAGTGGGCTGATGAGCTCATGGATAGGCAGGTTGTCAAAGGCAGCTGGAAAGAAACGAGTTTGTATCTGTGCTGCAGCAGAGTTAGCTTTTTTTGGCAAGCCTGGAATCGTTCCCCCTTGAAAGCCCAGGTGAGGATGAATAGTAGAGCCTTATCTCTGTTTCCATGGCTAAATCCTGAGAAAACAGAATATTTTCCTGGATCTTCTTCATGAACTTATTCTACATATCAAGGACTCTGATGGAATAAGCTTGCTTCAACGTTCATAAATCGAATATTGAATTAGCTGTTTCTGTGTGAAAGAGATGAGATAAAAGCTACTTGGACAAAGTAACTTGTATATGGATTAAAATCCAGGGAAGTTTTTGCCTGAGTGTTTTTGGAAAAGTCTTTATCACCAAGTTTCCTGATGACCTTATGTGTACTCAATCAACGTGATTAATCTTTGGTAGAAATGCACTCGTTGTGCAAAGAAGGTGAACTTAATCCTAGAAATCTTTTTTTTTTTTTTTTTTAACAATTTCTGCCTCTAGAAAGATTAAATGTATTTTTTCAATTTTTTTCTGACTTGGTAAAAAAGCAACAACCAAGAACTAGAATGGAAAGAGATAAAAGAATATAGATTTAAAATTTTTTGCAGTTTCTGACACTGACTGAATGCCCATCATCCCTTGGTATCAAACAGGATAGACTAATAGTGAGTATAGCTTCATTGTATAGGAATAACTCTTCTGTGCACTTTCAGGTGATCTGAAATTAATTTTATTCTATTAGTGGAATCCAAGTAATTGATAGACAGTAAGGTTCCCTGCTAAATAAATTTTTAAGAGGGGCACTGCACTGTAAAGACTCTGAAGCCCTTTCCCTTGAAGAAAGGAGAACTTCATGTCACCTTCTGCTCTAAATTAGAGAGAGCCTACTTGCCATGGAATAGTCTTCAAAGCCAATTTCCTTTCCATGTGTTCTTATAAAGAAATACGTCTGTGATATCTGCAAACCTAATATTAAGGCTTTGGGGCTGGTTCAGGAGAACTGAAAGATGGAACTGGTTGGCTCAAGCTGGGCAGAATGTAAAACTAAGTGTATTATAGGGAACTAGTACATTGATTTAAAACAAAAGCAACCTGAGGAGCAGGCAGAAAGACAAATGTAAATATGTTTATTTTTTTAAAAATCAGCATCTTTCTAGGTAGAATTCTGATGGGATAGCAATGCTTTTGGGTGTAATGAGGCTGATGAGAGGGATGGAGCACCTCTCCTATGTGGAAAGGCTGAGAGAACTGGGATTGTGCAGCCTGGGCAAGAGAAGGCTTTGGGGTGATCTAATTGTGGCCTTCCAGTACCTGAAGGGCATCTACAAGAAAGATGCAGAAAGACTATTTGCAATAGCTGGAGTGACAAGACAAGGAGGAATAACTTCAAATGGAAAGAGAGGAGGTTTAGATGAGATATCAGAAAAAAAATCTCCTCTGTGAGAGTGGTGAGGCCCTGGCACAGGTTGCCCAGAGAGGCTGTGGCTGCCCCATCCCTGGGAGTGTTCCAGGCCAGGTTGCACAGGGCTTGGAGCACCCTGGTCTAGTAGGAGGTGTCCCTGCTCATGACAGGAGAGTGAAACTAGATGATTTTTAAAGTTCCTTCCAACCCAAACCATTCTAGGTTTCTGCAATTCTGTGTATTGCAGCTGCAGAAAAGCTGCAAGAGGCTGGGACTTCGCTCCTGATCTTTTTCACCCTAAGTGTGACACTGCCATCACAGAAAGCCTCAGAGCATCAGCAAGTTGCAATTAATGGGCTGGTTTTGCAAGGAATTGCTGCTGTAAATTCCAAACCAGTTTTGGCTGCTTATCTGAAAACCAAAATATTTAATGCAATGGAAGAGTTGGGGCTTGTGGTTCCCTGCACCCCCTAATTGGGTCAGGCTTTCAGACAGCAGGCACTTACCCTGCTGAAAGTCTGGCATCAATGTAAAGTCAGAGGCAATTGAAGATCCCAGGCTGCAGGATGGTTTTTTGAAAAGGTAGGGCCTGGGGCTCCATATCGATCAATCATTATTCTAATTGTTCATTTCTATTATGGTGGGAATCATTCAGAATCCTAGAGTTCCTGGGAGTAAATCATTTGGAAATGCTGCGCATTATAAAATTTAATTTTAGATCTATATTAAATAGATTTATAAAGGCAAGCTTTGCAATCTAGTAACAGAATATTATGCTGCCTCACAGAGGCTCAGCTTTTGGGTCCTGAAGGGCCAGGGCTGGGAATGAGAGTTGGGAATATGGTGGGAGCCAGGATGCTGAACCAATCTTTGTTTCTCTTTCAGACAACAGAGAAGAGGGGAAAGGAGAGCAAAACTGGATTTGGAGGCCCAGTCATTAGCTCATTATATCAAGAAGAAGAAATAATCAGGTGATTATCTGTGATGGAATTCAGTTTAAAACAGTGGTTTTCTAATGTCATTTTGTTAAGGTGTTGTTTTTTTGGTTTTTTTTTTTAGTATTGCACAAGTGTGGTGGCAGCTACAACAGGATAATAAATGACAGGAAAGAACTTTTCAGGTCCATAATCATTTAAATCAATATCTGCCTGTATCATTGCCAGGTAGTAACCTTTCCCTAGTGCAAGATGTGGGGGAAGGGCAAGGCTTCCCATTTTTCAGTTATATGGCTTAAAAAAAGAGGCAATATTGGATATTTTTAATAGAAAGCTATTCAGGCACTACCTTTTTTCAAATAGTTATTTCTTTACCAATACATTCATTAGGACTGTTCAGTGAAGGTTTTAGTGTTGGACAATGTTTGCCTTCAGGGACAGTTTGTGCCTTATATCAAATTAATTTTTTTTTCTAGGCTCTGCAGCTAGAAAAGCCAGCTCTGCATTTACTGAACTAGAGTGGCTGCTACTTAAAACTGTCAAGGTGCAAGTAGTAAGTGACATGAGCTACTGAATAAGGACACCTGGATGGTTTTTGTCTGGTTTATTTTTCGCTGTTCCAGGCTACTAATCATTGATGTAATATTAAACTCCAGTACCTAAATGATTTTGTGAAGGAAATTTTAGAATACTGTATCGTATTTAGGCAGAGAAGACTAAATATTTGTCAGTGTTTCCTGACACATAGTCACCCATTTGCATGTGTATGATCCCGTTTTTTAATTAATGTCTTGCATCTTTTTACATGCAGGAAATATAAACACTGATTTCTTGAGGTGCAGTCTCCAGCAGAGAACTTACCCAAAGAGTTAAAGCTCTAGCACAGCATTTCTTTGACTTGTTGTCAGAAACCAAAGTGCAGAAATCTCAATCAGGTGGCTCCAAACCCTTTGCAAAGAGCTCAGGTAGGAATGGAGGCAGCTGTTGTAAGCAGGCAGGGTGGCAGCTGTGTGCTTGGCAGTGATGCAGGCATTTCCCTCGGGGCTGCAATCCACTTTAGAGTGGAGTACTTGGCCAGGAATAGCTTCCTGCCCTTGCATGGAGAGCCAGCACATCTTTGCCTTGCCCTGGCCCTTGAGCAGAGGTGGTCAGGTGTGACCTTGGTTTAACACACTGTTTGAGGAATGGCACTTCTGCTGGCCACCAGCTCCTTTTTTTGTCCCTGCTCCATCAGTGCAGGTCTCAGCCAACATCCTTGATCTCACAGTTTGACTTTGTGGTTCAAATCCTGTTCAAGCTCTCCTTTTAAGGGTAGAGCATATCCCTACCAGTGCTGTCAAAGTCTTGGTTATTGCAAGTGCTGCCTATGCCTTTGCTTGGGTTTGAAATACAGCATAATGTACAGAAAAACAAAATTTGCTCTGGTTGATTTGACCAGCCTAAATTTTTTCATGTGTTTGTTTTTATTTCCAAGAGTACAGCTGCAAATACTTTTTTTCCAAACATACCATGAGGAACATAGGTGCTGTTTGTTCAGCACAGCACAGCTGCCCTTACAAATGAGGCTGTAGGCAGGTGTAGCCTCCTGCACAGCTGGAATAGGGTGATTCTGCTGAAATTTGTTGAATGAAGTGTCCTGACTCTGCTGGCAGAGTGGAAACTCATGCAGTCCATCAGCATAATTTAACTCCCAGGCATCAAAGTCTTCCTTGCAAGACAGGAGTGACCAAATGTCACCATCATCTACCCACAGAGCTGTACAGCTTCATATTTCCTGTCTCTTTTATCTATTGTTCATTCTCCTGGAACAGGGAATAGAAACATGCAAGTATAGGCACATCTCTAGTATGATAATTCCACTAATAAAAGCATAGCCTTAAACAGCAAAATTGCTCTGGTACCAAACCTGCAAGCAGATAAACCAAAGAGAGAGTGGCCCTAAACATTAAGTTTGGTGTCCAGGTTTGTCCAGAGCAAGTACTGGTCCCATGGCTGTGCTTGAGAAGGGTGACTTTTGTGAGGCTCTGAGTGGTTACTTACAAAAACATAAGCTTAGCATTCAGTAATACTTCATCAAACAGAATGTTATCATTAAAAAATAAGGCATTTTCTGTAGAGGAAGAACATGAAAAATTTTAAAGGGGAAAGAAAACTGATTAGCTTGAGCCATGATAAGCTTTAACACGTTGATAGTTCTGAGTGAGTGCCCTGCTGTTAGTTCAGTGTGTGTTGTGTGCTGCCTCAAAACCTGTTGAGAAAAGAAACTTTGATGCAGACTCTTTTATTGACTTAGTTTTCCATGATGGGTCATCTGAAGCTTTGCAACAAGCTTGCAAAAATTTGAATAGAAATCAAACCACTTTAGTTTGTTTCCCAGCGCTGTTGATAGGATAAGTATTTTCTGATTACAGGATCACTGAAGAAGCCCAGAATAAGTAAGAAAAAACCCCTTATTTTGTGTACTAAAAACTCAAACTCGAGTCCTGATCAGCCCTGAGTCCTGACAGATTGCTGGAAGCAATTTCTCAGCAGGTATTACTCTGCCAAACACAGCCTACCTTGTGCCCTTTAGGATTCTGCTGATCCAAAGGCAGGAAAAGGCTGCTGATTTATCTGGAGCCACAACCTCAGTTTGCACCAGGAGAATGACCAGAATGCAGGTGCACAGTTTTGAAGGGTCACCTAAGCAGGTTCACTTGTTTTATTCTTCACCAGAACCTTTTGAACAGTTTATTGAACAATTAAAGCCCTCCAAGCTGTTACTGTGTAGTATGAAGAGGAGAGGTTTTGTTTTAAATAGAATAAACCCCTAGTTTGCCATCACCAGTAGTTAGCAACAAAGCAGCAGTGCCACTGATTTCAAACTGAGTGTTTAAATTATGCCTAAATAATGCTTACATTCCTTTTGTGGAATGGAATGCTTGGGGCTTGGGATGCAGATCTGTAAATGATGGCTAAAGTGAAGTTACCATACCCTGCTCAAAAGTGGATCAGCAATAGAAGGAATTTGGGTTGTGCCAAAACCACTTTTTTCCTTATCACTAATTATCTCAAATGTTTCTAGTTGAGAACAAGATAGAAAAATGGTCAGTCTGGCTCACAGTACATTGCACTGATTCCAAATAAATTCAAGAGCATCCACAGAAACAGGTTATACCGATCTAATTAAATCAATTTAGAAAGAGATTCGGTTAAATCAGTGCAATTTGTGTGTTCATAGATCAGCCCTCAAATCAGGAGAAGGTCTCTTGAGCTAATGAGGCGTAGCAGTTATTTACTTTGGGGTGCTGGGCACCGGTCATCAATTAGGAGTCATTAATAAACCCTGGCAATAAAGAGCTCAAGTACCCCCAGTGAGTAATGGGGAGCAGTTGCAGGATGTATTAGCATAGAGCTCTGCCTCCGGGTTTCTCTGCAAATCACTTCTCTCCCCTCGGGCATTGCATAAAACTCCTGCATGCTGGTGACTGATGATGAGATTTGGAGATTCCCTTGGAAGGAAAAATTTAGAAATTATCAGTGATTTCAGGCTGGGTGTAGTGGTGGTTATGTTGTTGTGGTTTTGTTTTTTTTTTTTCTTTTACTGCTACATAAAGCTTTATGTCACTTTTCTGGTCTTATTACCAGAACAAAGCAGTAGTAGTGGAGCTCTTTCATGATCAAAGCACTATAATTGGAATTTCACAAACCTGGGAAATGACCAGTGATCTGAAGTTGATGGATGTGTTACGAGTATAAATCTCATCCAAGACACAATCTGAGAGATATGCCAAAAACACCATAGCCTTGGAAATCCAGCTTTATTTCTCAGTATTTTTTTAAAGGCAGGGTAAGGAGTTTAGGCAATTTATAGGTGTTTTCAGGAAACAAATACACTGATTTGGCAGGTGGAGAGTGAGAAATAATGTTGCCAAATGTCCGTGTCCCTTTCCACTTCCACTGGAGGAGCCCTCCTGCACTCTGCCACGAGCTGCTTCCTCATGGCCTTGGCATGCCAGGATGGGAATGACATCTGCCAGTCAGCACAGAGGCCTCCCTGAGCTGTTTTACACCTCTTCCATCCGCAGGGATGCTGAAGAAGCCCTTCTTTGGTTAAACTACCACCCTTCCCCAAACATATGGGAGCAACCCCGATCACGAGCGGGGCAACATTTCAGATGTGGGTGCAGGGTGGGCACCCCTGGTGTGCAGGACGTGCCTGATGCCGTGCAATCCATCAGAATTGTATTAATCCCACTAACGCAGCCGCCATCTGCTCCCGCTGCCGGGCCGGCTCGTGCGAGCCCCCGTGATGGATGGCCCTGGGAATTGATTAGTTGTTGTGCGAGACAAATGAACTGTTTTGGCAGAAAATACCAGAGGTCGCTGCATGTGGTCAGGCACAAAGGCTGCTGAATTTTAAAGAGCTGCTTCCAGCATCCCTCGCAAGGATGCTGCTTGAGAGCAGCGATGGCTTTTGGGATGAGCCCAGTGCTCTGGAGCATGGTTGGGGTTTTGTTGTCCCCCTCCAGCCCTACTTTTGGGAATACCAGCACTGGAAATGAGTGTAAAGCTGCAGAGATGTGTGCCATCCATGTTGGGAATTATGGGCTGGTGGTGTGTGTGTGAGTGGCTGTGCCACAGGTATGTCACTTATGTAAGTGCTGTGGAAGAGCTTTCCTGGGCACGGTGTGCTCAAGCAAAACACCTGCAGGTCCTGGCAGCTGGGACTTGGGGTTTTTCAGGTCAGTGTTGCTTAGAAAGGGGTGCTGTCATGAACAGCAGACCAATCTTTTGACTTCAAGCTGATTGCCAAGTTTATTGCTTCCCCCCTTTTTACTGTCCCCGGAGCAGTGACCTTTGGGGCTTTGCTTTGTTGTGCAAAGGGCTCGGGCCTGCCTTCCCTTTGGAGATCACATCCTTCTGTGGTGGCTCCCACCCGGCGTTTTCCCGGCCGCCTCCTCCTCTGTGCGTGCAGCGGGTGGGGAATTGGCTGACACATGTCCCACCATGTCCCAGCGGCTCTCGCAGGGATGGCACACCAGCGTGCCAGCAAGTGGGCAACACTTCCCTCGGGACGGCCTGCCGGCTCAAAATAAACTTGAGTTATGGATTTATTCAGCTTGTGAAACCTCAGCTGGCATAAATAATTGAGAAAGCAAAGGTTTGTCTGTGGAGCGTACCTCAGGGAGCTGCTCCTGCCTCCCTCCCTCCCACCACCCTTTCTTATGAAAATGATCCCAGTTGCACTGATAGATAATAACAACACCAAGCAATTAAAAGCTATGGGTGGCTGGAGAGAGGAGAAAAGGTTCAGTTAATGAGCTTTTCCTCTTCCTGTGCCCAGGAGAGCCTCCGAAGTGACGAGGCGATTAAAGCGAAGAGATAATTATAGATTATGTGAAAATGGCTCCCTTGGGGGGCCGAGGGCCTCGACATAAACAGCGAGTGTTGCGAGCGCCTCTCGGCTCCCCGCACACGTCCCCGTTCCGCTCCGCCGCCGCCCCGCTCGCTCTGCCAGGCACACGGGCACAGCCACCTGTTAGCGGCACCCGGGGCCACCCCGCAGCCAATCCACTGGGATGTGCCTTGGACCAGCCCCAGGAAAAGGGAGAGGATGCCCAAAGTACAACCTGGCCTCAGCCCTCCGCCCTGAGCTTTGCGCTGGAGGTAACCTGCGGAGGGGGAGGAAGGGGACAGGGCAAACCTGGAGGGTGTTCTCTGCACGAGGGTACAATAATGTGAATTTGGAATCTCTTCTTTTGCCCTTTTCAGTGGCAGCCTGGGTGCTGTTTAGAAATCGAGGAGTTTTACAGCACTCCAGATAAGAAGGAAATGATCAACTGGCAGCAGATCTTTTCCATGAGCTGTTTTAAACCTGTTGGCTCAAACACGTGTGTTTTGGACAGCCTGTAGAGAAGGCTTGCAAAGCCTTCTAAGCCTGGGGAGACTTGGTTTAAGTTCTTTCAAATCCTTTTATTCAAGGATGGAAAAAGCTGCCCATGTGTTATTGCAGGCAACAGGTATGCTCCAGCTCATCTTTAAATCAGAATTACCATCTCTTACTGAGGATGGGGAAGATCACAAAGAAATAGCTTTGGGGGCCATCAGCAAGGGAGAAGAGAAACCCTCTGGTTGTCCTCAGGAAATAGATATAAAAGCTCTACCTGCCTTTACTGACAGTCAGGTGCTTGCAGACTTGAAGACTCCTTTTTATCTCAACAATCTGACATGAAAAGAAAGTTGCATCCAAGTTGTCCTTTTAGCTACAGGTTTTGCATTATTGTGCATGTCTCCATTAATTTCATGGTGTTTCTCATCTGAAGATGTCCTGAATACTGTATTTTTTATGTAAATTGAGATTTTTCTGAAAATACTGGTGGAAATGCTATGGGTTCTCTCCCCTATAACATTATCTGAGCATGCCTTTGCACTGTCACTTTTGTATTTTTCACATGGTTTTGCCTGTTTCTATCAGATTCTGGGCCTTTCTGCTGACTCTTACCACTTTTATGAGGAGTGCAAATTCCTGCTAGGAACAGGTCTGATAAGATCATTACATCCTTTTTCTTTTCCTGTAGCTACTATGGTGGAAGTATTATTATATACACATGCACACATGTGAAATAAAGGAAGGGGAAAAAGCCGAGTTGCCAAGTTTTCAATCTCTGTTTCTTATTTGTACTGTGTGGTTTTCAATGCAGAGTCAGCAAATAACAGTAACTTGTCTTTATTCCATTCACATAATTCAAGAATGCCTTCCCTAGTATTGGTCCCTCCAAAAATCTGAGTTTAACTCCTCTGAGCTCTTTCCTCAGTTTCCCTCCCTGGTTTTAGCTAGATTGTTTTAAATGTCTGGAGTGCAGCTTCATACTTTATTTGTAGGTTAAAATGTTCTCATTATGACTGGAAAGGGCTTGTTTCTCTTTGTTAATATTTATAGAAAAGTTGGATATAATATATGCTTAATTTTTCTAAGGAGGGCATCAGGAGCAAAGGAATGGTTTAAAGATTGAGAAATAAATGCAGAGAAGAACGAAATTTCCCGAAACCTTCTCTTAGGGTGGGGAAATTGGTATTCTGGATTAATTCCATTGTGGAGACTTCTGAAAGAAAAGTGGTTTTTTGGAATGGGGATATATAGAGCATTTGCAGAGTTGGTTATTCCAGAAAACTAAATCATATCCAAATAGCTGTGTCAGGTCATTTTCCCCTTACAGACAATAATATCCTCAGGAAAAGACTTTAAAAGTCCTGTCTGGAGGCTGTGGTGGGAAAATGGACTGGCTGTGGTAGGTCAGGGTTGCTGTGCCCTCTCTGCTGGCACAGACCCTGCAGATGCTGCCTGTGGAGCACACTCAGGTGCTTTATGCCACATCCCTGATGGTACCTCTGGTGCTGCCCTGTGAGGTTTGTCAGGGCTCTGCAGCATGTGCAATGGCCAGGTGGCATCACTGCCAGGGAGGGAAGGGCACAGCCTGAGCTCATGGTTGTGACATGGAAAATCACCCAAAATTACTGGGAATGGCTGTGGGCCTCTCTAGTGAGAAGGGACTGGGGTTTGCTTTGGTGTTATGGAAGAAAGAGCCACCTGTAATAAATGAGGGAGGTGTGGCTGTGCAGTGAGGAGCCAAGTTCCTGTACAGGGTTTTCTGAAAAGCAGCTTCTCCCAAAAGGCAGCTATCAGCAGCCAGAGTTGTGCTGGAGAGGTTGGACTAACAAGGTAGGACTGGAGGGACTTCCCAGCATATCACATCAGCCCTTGTTAGCAGGGGCTGGCATGTCTTGTGACCTCCATCATGAGTCTGTCAAGCTCCATCTCGAGCAGTATAAGCTTTTGCCTTTTCCAATCCTGCTGTGAGATGCCTTTTTTCCCGGAATTTGAGGTAATTGCATTTAAAGCATGCAGTGATCTGTTTCCCAGGAGTTTGTGAGTAAGGAGCCAGCAAGATCTCCAACAAATGAGTTCATACAAACTGGCCAAGAAGCTGGGAGCCTCCTGTAATATCCTCAGGCCTAAACACAGAGTGTGAAATCCTTTGTGGCTCCCATCTCTTCACTAGAAAGGTGCAGCTCAGGTGTCTCTGCAGGGATTGCCTGTGTCAGAGAGTAGGGGTGATGTGCTGGAGAACAATGCTACTGAGAGCAGGGGCAGAGGAAGTGACTTCTTTGGAGAAAGCAGTGATCTGCCACTGGAACAAGTATCAGTGCTTTTCCCCACCTTTTTCTGGCACCATGGCAGGACACAAATGCTCGAGGTGTGAAGAATCAAGAGTGTAATTCAGTAAGCCAGATTCATAACAATAAAATCAAAGTCAAAGTTGGGCCATGGTGCTCTGCCTGCTTTGATGGGAGCAGAGGACATGGCCTTGCTGGCATTTCATTTTTGAGGGACTGCAGGTGGAAGAGTGTCACTTTTTGTTTGTAACTCATTGCTCAGAAGTGTAGATATTATCTAGACTTTACTTTTCCTTCCTGGAGTTCTTCACCCTGCGAGATCGTGAGCAATGCAGTTGAATAGAAGCTCTGTTACCTTTTAGCACCAGGGGATCGGTTCTCAAATTTCCCTGTTGCATTTCTCCTGCCCAAAACCCCCACAGCAGACTGACCTCCTTACTGGGTCTGACCAGCTCCAGCAAGCTCTCTTTTTTCTGAGTAACTGAGGCTGTCAGTCTGAGTTCTGCTGAACATCCAGAAGGTCTTTAGTTAAGGTGATTGGAAACTGGGGATGTCATGTGAGGCAACGACTCTGTGTTTAACTCTTGAGAAGCTGCCAAGTCCCATAGCAACGCTGATGGGCTCATTTGAACCATGGTTTTCATCTGGAAACTAGAGAGAGAGGATTGTGTGGGCTTTTGGCTTACTTCTGGAAAAGCAATGGCTTCTTTTCTTTATTCCCTGCTAGCAGCTGTGGTATCACTGTACTTAAACCTAAAAGTATTATTCTTATAAGAATCTGTGAAGGGTTTGAACTTCATTAGAGGTTCTGTTTGTTTGGCAGGTAAGGATGGAAGCTTTACTGGGTCTGAAGCCAGAGTATTGCTCTGAGCTGTAAGAGGGGCTGTAGGTGTGCCTCAAGCCCCTGTGACACCATCATTTGATCTTTCTGCTTGCAGGCAGTTCTAAGTGAGCACTTGCTGGTGTTGTATCCAGGCTCCAACATGTGCTTAGCCAGGGACAGATTGTTTTGCAGGTGTCCTGTTTGTCCTGCTGTTTTCTCCAAGCCACCTTAGTGACCTCTCTCTGGGGTGGATGACATTGAATGGGGCTTTGCTGTGACCCAGAGTGGCTCTTACAAGAAGAGCAGCTTGAGCTTTTCCTCTTCTGTGAGAACTTGAACATGGATTTTTCTGTTTAACTTCATACATTTCTTGTGCCATTTCACAGGAATAAACCGACTTTTATCCAGACATAATGCTGTTAAAAACAACCTTTGTTTTTCTAGGAAGCAGGATCTTCTGTTTCTTAACTTGAGGGGGGTGGGGAAAAGCACATTATTCTGCATGTGCAATACTAGATGCCTGTTTTGATCCAATGACAGCACTGAAATGTCTGTAACAAAGCATATAAGGTGCATGTGGCCTTTGTATTGTGCAGTAACATGGTGCTTCTTTTGCTTTTCTTTCCTGAACAGGGAAGAGGACAAGAACATTTTTGATTACTGCAGAGAAAACAACATTGACTATGTAACCAAAGCCATTCAATCAAAAAAAGTGGATGTGAACATCACAGATGAGGAGGTATGGAGAAAAAATATGGACCATCAATCTTTTATCTGTTTTGTGTATTAATTCACTGCTACTCCTTTTTAAAATTCCGTGGTTAGGATTGTTGTAACGGTGCTGCAACAGTTGGACAAACACTTGGTCATTGAGACAGAGTAATCTGTTTGGAAATAGCTTTCCACTGGATTTCTGGTGGTGTGGGTGTCTAACTGTGGGGCTGTAGCATGTCAGATCAGAAACTTTGTTTCTATGGTATTTTCAGGAATATCAGCAGCCACTTGCAGAGTAAGATCTGCTGAATACCTCCCTTTCCCCACTTTGTACACTAAATGTGGTCAAACAGAAGTAGGAAGTGAGGGAAACAGCTTTTTTGACCCATGAAGTCTGTTCAGGTTAAAGGAGGATTTCTGACATGCCACAAGCTTTTCATCATTCTCAGATGGAGGGAAAACAAGTGACACTGGCTTTCCAGCTTCACAAAAACAGTGACATTGCCCAGCCTTTCTCTGCTCATCAAACTCAAAACACCATTTCCCCACAGGGAGGTAATACAAACATTGCCAGAAACCCTAAGAAAAATCAGTCTAAAACTGTGAATTGGCTTCATCCTTTTTTTGGTAAGAGTAAACCCCTGGTGTGGGCAGTTTCCTGTCGATCCTTCAGGAATTGTGGCAGGTTTCCCTGCTTGCACACTGCCACCTAGCCCTGCCCCAGGCCCAGCCTGAGCACAGCTCCTTCCAGCTCGTTGTGTTTTGGTGAACAGATGAAGTGCTTAGACATTCATAGACTGAGACGCCACAAATTCAGTTGGGTTCTCCTGTAGCTCTAAGCAGATTTCTGCCCTCTGAGCCATGACAGCCCCGGCTGGGGCTCTGAATGCTGATGGCAGGGCCTTTTATTATTAATCAGGAATTCATGTGAATTAATTTTCAGAGCAGAGGAAGGAGGGTGTTCACAATCAGGCTTGGAATTTCACATCATAAATTCAATGAACTGAAGCTGTCATGTGCCACACAGTTGCTGCACCAGTGATATTTTTGGGCTCCATCCTCCTTGTGCAGATCACAGGTTACAGAAGGAGATGTCCAGGGCAGTCCCACAGAAAATACAGCTGGAGTCTGTTAATTAATAAAAGCTCATTTTTAGGATCACATGCTTGCAATAAGTGCATGTTAGCATTGCTTTGTTTCCACTGGCAAGGTGCTCTTTTGTAGTTAGCAGCATTCAGAAGCTTTTATTTTCCTTTCTGTTCAAGTAACAAATGTGTTTTCAGCCAAAGAAATACTGTTTACACAGAAAAAATCAAAATATTTTGTGGAAGCTGAAGTATATCTAAACTATGTAAAAAAAAACTACCAGATTACATCCTCTGGGAATTATCCATGAGTCCCTGATGTAAAAGAAGTCCTGTTTCTACCTGATGGCTGTTGCAGAGTATGGGATTGCTTCAGCACAGGCAGGACCCAAAAACCTCTGCCTACCTGTGAAGGACTTGTGAGAGGATTCCCACTGGGATAAAGCTCCCATAGATGAAATTCTCATAGCTTCAACAATTTTGGTTTAGCCCTACAAATGCTCAAAAAACCAAAAAAAACAGCATACCAAAAGGAAGAATCTAAAGCAACAGTTGTTTCATTGTATGTTATGGAACTGCAAGCATTGTCTGTGTTATTTGGTACCCAAACATGTCCTTCCCAGTCTGGGAGGTGACTTATTTTCCAGAATCATGCAGGTTGATTGAAGTTCCAGAACCCATTTTAGACTAGAGATAACCCAGACAGAGCCTTTCATGAAGTGTACACAAGCATAATCTTGTCATTTTTATTAACTATTTTAGTTTTACTGAGTAAATACATCCTGCCAAATCCAAAAGCTGCCTCACCTGGCTTCTGGACATAATTCACACTATCAATGCTTTGATTTAATTGCCTATAAATTTAAAATGTCAGGGTACATAGAAAGAGTTAACTTCTTATGAAACAAAGTCTACTGAAGCACCAAATAAGCTCGTGCTAAGCTGCAAAGATGCTCAGCTCAGCCTTTCCTTGGACAATAAAGATTTGGCTGGGGTTGTAGGGTGTTTAGATTTTGTTTTTATGTGATATGGTAGTACTCCATCTAATTGTATCCCCCCATTTTGTACAAACATGGAAGAAATCAGTGAAAGGAGAAAGGAAATCAAGAATAAAGATGTAAAGTGGGGATGAGCCAACTTGGTCAAAGAATTTCAGAAAGGGCAGCAGAAGATTCTGGGGTTTAGATAGATGCACTGGGAAAATTCCAAAGCATAAGTGTCCTTCTCCCCACAAGAAGTAAAGCTCTTCATGTGCAGCATTGAAGCCAGCATACCTGCTAACAGTTTGGATATGATAAACTCCAATTTAGAATTAAACAAAGAACCTAATGACAGTAATCATGTACCAGCTTCCATTTACTGTATCTAAATTGCCCAGAGTTCAACAGAATCGCTTACATTCACTTATAAGAAGTAGCACAGACTAAAGCAACCTGTTTTCCTTGTGTATGTCAGCAGGACTAATGGAATAAGAAATGCACTGTGGCTGTGAAGTCACCCCAGGCACATCTGGGAGTGTGGCTCACTTGCTGCCTTTTTGAAAATAATATTTCTTCAACTTCTAATGAACCAGGAGCTGCTCAAAGGCAGAGATGAGTTGCTTTTGTAATTTGTGCCAAGGGCTATGGAGGTTGTAGCTAGATATTTTTTTAAAATTTTTGGATAAATCCCGGTAAACAAACGTGTTACCTGTGTGCAGTATTTAAGCCCTTGCCAAAACTTCAATGAAAGGCATCTGACAGGATGCTCACTTAGTCCCTGATCTTTGTGCTTTTGACACAGCAAGTGCCAAACTGGTGCCAGCTTGCCAAGGAAAGGACAGGGGGGAAAATGGATTTGAAGAAGGGTCACATACTTCTGGGTTTACAGGCTTTCTCCCATTAGAAAAGTCTCACCAAACATTTCAGAGCTCTGAAAGTTACTGACTTCCAAGACAAGTTTAGCTGTGTAATTGTAACAACAACCCTTCCATTCACTGTTTCTGCTGTCACAGGGGGATGCAGCCATCCTGTAGATATCTGACTTTTCTGAATTACTGCTCACAGAGCACTTGCCACAAGTTAGAGTGGCTCTTTGCTACCCAGCCATTACAGCTGCAAACACCGTGCCTGGAAGTGTGGCTTTATCCTGTGGCACATCCATTCAGTTTGGCTTTGTTCTCCCCTTTCTCTGCTCGAGCTAATTGATGTGAAAATCATTCCCATCCATTTGTCTGCCAGCTCGGTGTATGGGAGACAAATCCCTGTCCTGTGCTTTGTTTGTGAACACCCTGTGACTTGGAGCTGAGCAAAATTGATGTGCTGTTGGCTTGAGAAACTGCTGCAGGAGCTGGCCAAGCTGGCAGCAGTTAGCCAAGCAAAGCACAGAAGATTTAAGAGGCAGGGTTAGTGCACTGGGGCTATTTTTATGCTTTTTTTTTTATTATTAAATACTTCAAAGGTGGGGGGGAAATGCATCCTCTCAAGTAACTTCTGTAACAGCTGTTGTGTTAGAATTGCAGGGAGGGACTGCCTTGATGTTTGACTGAATCTAGCCAAGACCTCACTGCTGCAGCGCTTTCCTACCTGAAATTATTCATCATGCTTTGAGTCTCTCACTGCTTAATGAAACAGTCATGTGGAATTGTTTTGGGAAAGCTCAATCTGTGGCCCTTAAGATTTCTGCCACGTTATTTAAACACACAAGCACATGCTATATGCTGATATAAAGCAGCAGCTGTGCAGACTAAAGGCTTTTTCAGCATGCAGAGGTGATATCCCTGCCATACAAAACCTGAGACTGTTCAGTTTAAGCTTATCACTAAGGTTTATTTTCAGAAAGACTTGGCAAACAAGTGGATTTTGTAGCTGTATAGCTGCCTGAGTATGTTAGCTAGAGCTGTTGTTAACTTGCCTGATGCTCTACATACAATTGTGAATATTATCTAGTTTCCACAGAGCCATTAAGGGTGAAAAAGACCTCTAAGATCATCAAGTCCAACCATTATAAATACCAAAATTGTAGTAATGCTTTTTGTTATGCTATAAGTAGGTTGAGATTCTTCTGGAGGTATTTTTCCTTCCATATCTCCTGAAGTGCTCTTGCACAGAAGGTCTCCAAAGCCCCTTGCACCCTGTGTCGAGGGCATTGCATTTCTTGGGTGGAACGTGTCAGCTGTTTAATAGTGCACAATTACAATGCAGAGCCATTTAAGGCACTAATTAGAAAATATTGTATCCATTTAGAGTTGCAGAGAAAATATATAGGTAAGCAGAGTGTAATTACCCAAAGTGGAATTGGCCCAAGACTTGAAATCCATATTCCTGCAAATAGCACAAGGAGAGTTTTAATGACTACAGATGATCAGGCTTCAGGGTTTTGTCTTGTTCAAAAGGCACCATGTGTAGCAGGACCAGCCTGCCAGTGTCATGGGCAGGGCCCTGAGCTGTCACAATTAACTTCTGGTTTTCCTTTATTGGTCTCAGCCAAGTTCAGCACCAAGAAAAATCTTCTTGTCCAGAGACAAATGCAAACCAACTTATTTTAGCCCCTAACCTATAGCATGAATTTTGATACAAAACATAGAAGTGCCTTTATTTTATCATGTAACTGTACAATAAATACATTTGAATAATTGCAATATTATTCCTCTACACATATATCAAGACACTGAAATCATCTGTTGAAGTATTTATTGTTATTGTGCATATTGCAGATGTGCCTCTTCCTTTTGAGATAAACATCTGTGGCTTGAGAAAAGTTGGTATTTGTTCAACTGAAATCCTAAGTCTTAAGTAATTACCAGTTCAGAGATGAGTTAAGGATGCTAAACATGAATTAAAGATTTCTTCATATTTACCAGTTATTTTAGGTTGTACTCTTTCCCCTTTGTAGACTTTGACAGTGTTGAGTGCAAGAATATGAATCATTAAATGGCCTGTGGATGTCATCAGTGCTTCCACAGAAAGTCATTGTCAGAAAATTCATTCTAATGCAAGGTTAATTAGTGTAACATTAAAATTACACGTTACAAAAATTAATTAGTCCCTGGGTCAAAAAGTGTGAATTTCCTGACTTAAAATCATGCTCTACCTCTGCTGCCCTGCCCAGGAAGATCCAGCAGAAGCAGTGTGAGCTCTGGTCACAGGTGTCTTCTGCCCCTCCTGCTTTCTGGCACCGTGGCCAGGAAATTTGGCTCACAGTTCCCATTAGCAGATAAATGAGTTGCTCACCTTGTTCCCCCACTGCTTTGTCAAGAGATTTATAACCAGGCATGGGCTAATTTAAATGATTTCTTCTGTGAGGGTCTGTGACTGTTTTCTGTGGCATATTAAAAAACACAGGTCAGTCTGATGGTGTCACAGCTTGAGGGAGCTGATTCCTGGTCATCTGCAGGGTAATTTCCAAGAAATCCCCTACAAGTGTCTTGTGTGCTGCCCTAAACCAGGAGAGACTGATAGAACAATTAAGGCTAATTTGCTAAATGTACATAGAAGGTTTTCTTCTTTGTTTGCTATCTCAAAACTACTTTGAGTTCCCTTTCTCAGGGCTCCTAAGCTACTTCCCATGTCCCTGGACATGCAGGAATATCTGAACTTCCATTACATCCTATCCCATGCTGGCAGACAGCTGCAGAAAGAGGATGGGAAGACCTGTGCAGGTTTGGGAGGGGCTGGAAGTATGGATGCAGCAGCCTGTCCAAGACAGGACAGTCAGGGCTGCTTGCCCAGACACCCAGTTTTAGTCTTCTCTTCCAGCAGAGGCAGGATCTGTGGGTTGTGTGTTTCAAACCTGCCAGAGGAATGAGTTTTTGGGGACTTGTCATACAGGTGACTTAGTTAGGATTGAATATCCTACCCTTGGTGTGTAAGTCATTGCTCCCAGAAAAGTCAGAGGTACCAAAGTCCTAAATCTATACAGCAAAACAAATAAAGTCCTGGCTCTTGCATTTCATGCTTTGCTGCTTTTCCCCTCTAAATTTTTTGCTGGCTTGTGGGTTTGGTGCTAAATTAATGAAAAATTGAAGTATGTGTTGCTTTTGACATTTCTAGCGTTATTGTTTAAGTCCAAATCACCAGTAAGTGGCATACTAATATTATTTTGGATTTTTTTTTTTAAAGTCTGTGTTAATTTTGGTATTGGTGCTGATTACTTAATAGCAAGACTGATTTTCCATGAGGTTTTTTTGCTTGGCTTTGTTAATTTTCTCCTGGCTGTTTCAGGGCCGGGCTCTGCTCCACTGGGCATGTGACAGGGGACACAAGGAGCTGGTTTCAGTCCTGTTACAGAACGCTGCTGATGTGAACATCCAGGTAAGAGGGAACACAGAGGGAAATTGGATTGATGTCTTACACAGCTTCCTGACCAAATGTTTCCATGGAACTGAATTCTTCCAAAACTCCCCAGCAAGGGAAAGACAGAAGAGAGACTATTTTCAAGATCATGTAGTAAGATCATTACAGGACAAGGGGGAAAAACTTAAATTGAAAGAGAGTAGGTTTAGATTAGATATTAGGAAAAAAAATTCTTCCCTATGAGAGTGGTGAGGCACTGGCACAGGTTGTCCAGAGAAGCTGTGGCTGCCCCATCCATCCCTGGAAGTGTTCAAGGCCAGGTTGGACAGAGTTTGGAGGAGCCTGATCTAATTAATGGAAAATGTTGCTGCCCATAGCAGGGGTTTGGAACTAGATGATCTCTAATGTCCTTTTCAACCCAAACCATTCTGGGATTCTCTTATAAGGACATCTAAAAAAGATAACCTGTGAAAAAAAACCAGAATTTTGAGCCACTGAGGTTTGCAGCCCGTATGTCTGAGCTTAGCTAGCACCAGTTTTGTCTGAATAGACTGGGTTCTGACCTAAACTGGTTCAGCAACCACTTTGCAAATGGTTTCTTGCAGCCAGCCAGGCTGGGTCTGCCAGTGCTCTGAGTCAACACTCCCAGTTCTGTCAGCTTGTTGTAATTAAAGGCTGGCCTGTGTAAATGTGATCCTATTCAGAAATAATTGTCCAACATATTTCTGTCAGATTATGATTGACTGCTCTTTACCATCATGGCACTTTTTGGTTCTGCTCTCTTTCCCACTTTGGACATAAATACACCCTTGCTGCTGAATCTTTGAGCTCTTACTGGTGAGATCTGAGCAGCCTTCAGTAAATGCTTTGGGAATTTGTAAGGGGTGGATGTGGAGCAGAGCTGCAGTCTGAAGGCTTGTGGGCAGAGCTGTAGTGCTCACAGGCTGCAGACAGCTGTGTTGGTATTTACACACAAATCAAATTGTTGTAAAAAAGTCTGTCTTGCCCTTTCCTGGGCAGAATTTCTGGTGGGGTGGATATGAGGAAGCACAGCTCTGTGGTGGCTGGTGAGTGGAATCAGTGCCCATTCCCTTCACCCTGGCAGCCTGGGAGATGGTTCTAGATTCTCTTTGAAACATCTCTTCTCTTTGACACTTGTCTCATTCCTTTGGAGGTAAAATCTGACTCTTAAAAGAAAAAGCAGCAGAGAGAATCATCACATTTTTTTTTCCCCCAAGTAATAATTTTCTGTTAAATTCTTCTCTTTTCTTTTTGATGCATTGCGCATTTTCTAACCAGATTATTTTTGGCCAGTAACAAAAGGTTAATAATAGCCATAAAAAGAAAAATCAATCTTTGATATGTTTTTCCCCACCAAGGTAATAAAGGAGAATTTTTTATAAAGGTCTCTATTTGCACGTAGGTGTGTTCCCAGAGAAAGCAGACACATTTTTATTCTCAGCCATATATAAATTGCAATAACATCTCAAGACTTTGTGACTTAATGTTTATTTCTCTCTTCAGTTTTTTGTTTGGTTGGGGTTTTTGCTTCTTTTTTTTTGGGGGGGGGGGGGGGTTTGCTTTTTTTGGTTTGGTTTTTTGGGGTTTTTTCATTTTTGGGAATTTTTGTTGTTGTTGTGGTTTGGGTTGGGTTTGTTTTTTGGTTGTTTTGGGGTTTTTTTGGTTTGGTTTGTTTGGTTTTTTGGGGTTGGTTTGTGGTTTTTTTGATTTGTTGGTTTGCTTGGTTTTTTTTAATTTTGATCTTTACCCTGGAAGAATTCACATCCAAAGCAAAAGCAGGAGAAATTTTAAGGGCAATCAGAAGAAAAAGGGAGAGGGAGAACCTCTGACTTCCTAACAGGCCATGAACACCACAGCACCTGCTATAACACATTACCAAAGGCACTATCAGTTCATGTGTAGGCTCTAAAGAGCCATGGGTTCAGTGTCAGGGGATATCTGGTGAATGGGTGATGCTGTTTTTCCAGAGTGATGTGCTCCCAGCAGAGGTTTCCTTCACTCCTCTGCCCAAGCAGCCTCTGCAATCCCACCTGCCTCTCCAGATCTTCGCGAATTTTTCTGCCTTGTTCAGTTTTACAGCAACACCTTCATGCAGGCAGCATGAGGGGTAAAGGATAAATTAGGGATTATGAGGGTTATGAGCAGGTAGTGAAGGAGAGGAATGTTACAGACCAATTTTTTTTTTAATTGCCGATGTTTTAGTACGCTTCTAAAAAGTTAGTCAAACAGCATGACAGATTTATGCTCTCTTCCATTACCTTTTTAATAAATGTTCTTCCTTCTTGGCTCTTTTGCAGTGTGCTAAAGGATTTAGCTGCCCTAAGCAGGCAGTGACAGTGGGTGACCTGTTCACTGTGCCTGTAGATGTGCCTTAATACCTTTCTGCTGCCTTATTTTGGTTGCCTTTATACTATTTTAGTTACCTTTATACTATCTATTGGCAAAGTACTGCAGTCTCTTGATCAAGAGGGTCTGCAAGAGTTAGCTTATTGCTCTATGCTGATAAACAGCTTTAGGAGTGGGAAAAGAGGTCTCTGAGAATGGCTCTGCTCATTCTTGTAGCGTGCTCAAACCCACTTCAATTCTGGGAATAACCCCGTGCCCCTGGACTGCAGGGATGCAGTGCCTGTGCTTTTTGTTTCAGCAGTGGTGCTGCAGTTTCCAAAGGCTGCCTCACTCATGTCACTGAAAAGCTGCAGCCACTGAACTCTCTGCTTGGTCATAATTAGCTCTAATAACACATTTGAAAGGAGGTGGTAAACAATTGCCATGAGCTAGGGGATACAGAAAGGCAACTGGGCTGCTCTGCTCTGTTGAGAAGGGGCATTTGTGTGATTGAATTACCTAAATCTCCAGTGCCAGAGGCCATGTCAAAGTGGGTGGTGGGATGGTGTTTTGGAGCTCTGCTGGAAAATGCAGAGCTTGGGGCTCAGTCTGAGAGCAGCCTCCTTCACTGGAGCTGTTTGCCTAAACCAGCAATGTAACAGTCAGTAACATAATGTTAAGGAGGAAGATTCTAAGCATAGCACAGTGGTAACATAAGAGTAATGAAAGGGCTCAGCAAAACACTAAAAATATCCATTTCTAGCTTTAAAGCATAAGACACAAATTTTCCTTGGAGAGGGTGAGCAACAAAGGAAAACCCCTTTCCTCTATGGGGAGAGCACCTTCTGGATGTGATGTGTTTCAGAGGAGCTCCTTTAGTGTATTTGGGAGACATAAACCATAGACTTTCCTGCTGGACTTCCTGTGGCTGTATTTTGGTTCACTTGTGGGTACTCCATCCTCCAAAATAATAATCCATGTGTTCATGGCATGCTCTTGGGAGTTCATGGGGAACTATCTGGGAGTGCTGCTAAGCAGCTCAGCTTAATGTGGTAAAGCTTTTCAAGCCTATCTGGCCATGTGAGCAAGTCTTAACATAGATATTGTGAGTTGTAAAGGGAACTGTGTCGCTTGATACACAGGATAATTAAGGGCTGTGTACATATCTATGAGGCAGAGCAGGTGAGTTTAAACCATATCTAAATATTTTATGATTTTTAAACCGTATCATTGTGCAATTATCAATGTTATGGTAATAACTTTATGTGCTGAATTTTTTCTATAATTATGACTAAAAGGATGAAAAAAGCTGTAACTGATCTTCAGTTTTCATTTCCTGACTTTTCACTTTCCTGGTAGAGTGCAGATCAGTGCACTGAGACTTTAAACCACTGGTCAGCAAGTTCTCAGTGGTCACTCATGGACCTTTCAGATGTTTGAGAAGGAAACTTGAGACCAAAGCTGAAAATCATCAGGTTAAGAAATCTGTTGCTGTGGGGCTAATTTTATTCGTTCCTATATAGTTGTAATTTCAGTGAAAAGCATCTGCTATCTGTACTGTCTGTGAAGAGCATTGGTTGATTTTTGCTACCAGTGCTGGATTTGTATCTTGTACCAATTCTTGCAAGGCTGCTCAGTCATATTTATCCACTGAGGCGATGCTTGTCAGCATATTTTGAGTTAGATGAGGTTTTTTTCCCATTTTTTAAAAAATTTAAAGACACTCCAGAGTAACAGGAGGAGCATGGTTGCCTCCCCAGGCTTGCTTTCTCCCAGTTCCTGATTTCCCTCCTCTATTTGCATCCCAACACTGGTGATCAGAATGTAATACCTTCACTAAGGATGAAAAAAAAAAGAAAAAAAAACCTTTTCAAATGAAGACAATACAAACATAATAAATGGCAGGGAGGGTTCATCTCCCTCATGACTCAATCCTTTTCAAACAACATTATTATTGACTGACCTATTGGTTGCCAAAAAGGAAAATCAATTGTACTAGAAGTACTTGCTGAGCCACAGATCACGGTACTAACCCAGCAGAGACAGGTTGATTTTTATCAACTATCCAAAGACTAATTTCCACCATTAGCTAAAAATTAAGTAGAAATTATGGATATGTCAAAGATTGCTGAGATTGGTGGTCTCTTGGTTTTGTGTGGGTTTTCTGTTTTCCTGCCTGACCCTTAAAAGGTCTGTATAGGATAAAAAGAAGCAAAGAATACTCTGGCCTGCTTGCATGCCTGCTTTTTTTTCTTTTCAGCCTTCCTCATTTGGATTTCACAGCAAAGATCTTGTGTTGGAGGCGTGTAGATATTTAAAAATGAAGCTGGTCTCAGCAAATGTGCATCCCTTCCTTGCCTCCTGCACCAAACATTAGTGATGCCCTCATGATCCTGTGCCTGGAGGGAGATGGAGAAATTGATGTGGATGTTTTGGCTGTTGTGACCAAGGACCACAGGCTCCATGTACACATTTTTCCCCCTCCCCAGTGAGATGGGGGATGCAAAGACACTTGTGGGTAGAGTGCCAGCTGCCAAAGACTATTCTCTAAACCTCTAAACTCTGCTGTTAAGACCATTCTCTAAACCTGGCTGAGATTAAATAGGACCACCACAGCCTCGTGCCCTTGCAGTTAATGTCCCTAGGATCAAGTTCTCTCTAAATTTATTAACAGCCTGGCTCATAAAGCTGGGAGGGGCTCTGTCCTGGAGCTGATACTGCAGCAGAGGCTTTGGCATGGGTACACTCACAGCAAGCAGAGGATGCCACGGGTACTGCTGCACTGACCACAGTGGCAAACACATGGGGACACTAAACAGAGAAGAAAAACAAAGCAATGAGAGCAGATTAATTAACCACAGTAGTGTCCTTCTTCCCTTAATCACTCCCCATCCCTGTCTCAGTATTTCCGTGGTCAGTTTTGTCACGCAGATCTCTGAAGACTCTGCAGCCCCCTTCAGTCTTGACACTGCTGCCAGGGGGTGTGAAAGCCATTAGGCAAAAGAAAGGAGAGATCTGCTTAGTGACAGAGGGTAGCATTCTACATTAAAGCATTGACATGGTGCCAGTCACACAGTTATTACAAGTGGCACAGCTCCATGTCTCTCCTGCGGGTCTCTCTGTGGAATGTAGATTGGCAGCAGGTTGAATGTTAAATGGTCACCACTCAGCAGATGCTGTTTTTACCTACTGGGAGAAAAGTCCCTTTCAGCAGAAAATATTTGCAAAATATTTGCACTCTAAAGAGATGCTGGGAAAGGCAGGGATTTATCCCTGGTCTGCTCCTTAGCTTCTGAAGCCACCTCAGTCCTCACCAACACTAACCATCAGTTGTACAGATGAGATGTTTCCTTCTGCTTGTCCAGGCTGAGCTTTTTAGCGTTGTTTCTTCCTATCTTCCAGCTTGACATGTCCAGTCTTTGTTTCTTCTGCTCCCTGTAGACAGATGAATCATTGCTTCATGGCTGATGCAGCAGAGCAGTTGGCACCCTTGCACAGGCAGCCCATGTGCAGCGCTGCCTGCAAAGCAGCTCACCAGCCAGGAACTGCTGCAGGCTCCTGTGTCCTGCAAAACCAGTGTTTGAAAAGTGAAATCCAAGAGCTGGTCCTCTGAAAAAAACTCTGCTGCTTTGGCCTCAAAGTTCAAAGCTGCTTTCAGGGTAATCAAAAGGCAGCGTTTAAAAAGCCAAGACCAAGGACAGCAGCACATTTTAGTGGCTTGTGGGCATCACCTTGTACTGAGGGCTGGAGGGAGACACTTTCCATGGCCAGTGCTGGGGCAGGAATGCAGCCTGGCAGAAGGCACACACTTTCAGCTCAGGGAGCCTTGTGCTTGATCCCATGCCTGACAGCACAGCTCTTTGTGGTACACTCCCTGTCCATGCTCACAGCAGCCAGAAGCCAGCAGCAGCAGTGAGCTTTGAGGTCAGTGCAGGTGGCACCACGGAGGAGAAACAGGGATCTTGCTCCCCACTGTCTTCACGTGTCCCTGCAGAGGCAGGAAAGACTCTTCCCTTTGAGGACATGGGATGGCCCTTGGCCCCTTGATCTTTGAAATCAGCATGTGTTAAAACGCCTGTAATTCCTGAGGTCCTTGGAAGTGCTTTAGCCCCTCATTAAGGTGTTTGGTTAACTTCACAAACAGGATACCACTGGCAGCCAAGCTGGTTCTTCAGGTGAACACATCACCCTCGGAATGGTCCCTAATCACCCTAGGAATGGTCCCTAATCACCCTAGGAATGGTCTCTAATCACCCTAGGCATGGTCCCTAATCACCCTAGGCATGGTCTCCAGCCTTGCTTCATTTCCTATGGCTTTGGCATCACCCCTCCCTGCCCGAGGAACCACCAAGCCATCAGCTTCTCTGCTCAGGAGAGATGGTTCCTAGAACAGCTTCTTTTACCATCAGCCTCTTGAAAAGCTTTCCCTAGTTTGAAGAAGTTCTGCCACTCACTTGCTCCCTGAGGGCTTCTCAATTTGAGAAAAGCCTCAAGGCTTTACTTTCAAAAGACCATTGCACAGATCCCTCAAAGGCTCCAGCTCTCACCAACAATTGTGCAAGCTGGTTGTTTACTCGTGTCAGTCTCTAATTTTATAATCGGTTCTCAAGCAAAGGCCTTCCCTCTTGCTCTGTGACAGCATCATTTAATAGTCTTTGGTTAGAGGGTGTGTCCAAAGGCTTTTGGAAATCTATGTGAACAGGCATCCCCACTCGTGTGGGATAGCAGAAGTCTTGGTGGGTAACAAAGGCTGGTGCCATCCTCTCCCTGTCTGTCACAGAAAAACTACTCAGCTGCTCCCTTTTGTAACAAAACAAGTAAATCCTATCTTGGAGTCATCTTCTAGTTTATCTGATACACCAATGGGCTGTCCCATCTTAGACATTCCATGTTGCAGTGTCCTCTTTTAACAGTGCTCAGCTTGGGTGGAATAGAAATTTGTTACAAAACAAAGGCCTGAACTTCCAGGAAGGTGTTTTGGTGCTGTGTGTTGTGCTCATTCTCGGGTTAGGAGGTGCCTGTCTGCAGGCTGGGTACCAGCATTGGAAGAACTGTTGAACTTCCATCCTTTAAATCCGTTTCTGCTGTTCCAGCCAATTAAACATTAAAATGAGCATGACAAATAAGTGTTTATGGGTCAGTAACTCCAGAGTATGGCTGTGACGTGGCTGCTCAAATCCATTTCAGTGCAGGCCTGGGCAGCCCAACATCCTCAGGTGTGGGATTGCTTTTGTAGGGAAAGGGAAGTAATAAGGATAATGCAGCTATCAGGCCCCAACTCACTAGTTCAGAAACTTCCCCTTGCCAATCAAATTCCTTTGATATTCAACCAGTTTTAGGCTTGTTCCAAAGGCATTATTGTGCTGTCAGAAGATACCCTGATGGATATATGCATTCTCTCCAGTGTTGGAAGTTACCTTCTTGGTTTTGTCCACCAGCCAGCCCTCAGTGCACACTTTATGGCAACAGACAGGCCTGTCTTGTCCCTCTCCCTCTCTTCCCCCTCTCCTATTATATATATTTTTTTTTCAGCACTATTAGATTATTAAATGCTTAATGACTATTCCATTCCTGCTAACTATACTTTTGATGAGCTGCAGTAATAAAACTTTGCAACAGCGAAGCGTGTGTGTCTGGTTCCTTTATAGGAAGGGCACATTTGGGGAGCTGAAGTAATGGGGGATAAAACTCAATTAATGAATAGAAATAAAAAGAAGTAAATGAGGTAATCAAACTCAGAGAAATTAGTATTGGCAGGTCTTGAATGATGCTCTTGGATGAACAATCTTTCAAAATCCTTCCTTGTATGCTGCTGCTGTCTCTTTATTTATTATTAAAATAACATGATCCATGAGGCGCTCGGGGTGACTCCCAGCCTAGCTAATTCTAATTAATCCAGTCAGGGAGAGCAGCAGGGTAAGTGGAGCAGTCTATCGGATTGAAATTCATAACTTAATTGAGGTCAAAGTCCTGGGTTGGGAGAACAAAAGTCTTTCGCTGGGACCAGGCAGATCAATAGCAATAAATATCTGGCTTGGATGCAAGTAGCTTATAGTGACGGATTATCTGACACTGGCCAGAGGTCTTGGTCTTGTTCAGGGCAAAGTCCCATGGCATGTACAGTGGAGGGTGACTTTTGCCAGTGTTCCCTCCAAAACCCCAAACAACTCTTGAAGGACTCATGGGACCCTCAGGAGAAGGATGTCTGTACAAAAGTCCACAAGTCACGCTGAAATTTGATTTCTTGAAGTACAGGTGTCTCATCAGTAGCACAAGGGCAAGTGTCACATTAGTGCTGAAGGAGGCTGGAAGAAGTTGCTCAGGCTTACAGGAACTTGGAGCTAAATCACAGCTTGTCCAGAGAAAAACCTTTAGGATCAGGGGAAACTGAACCACGGATGGATGGGCTTTATGCCAAGTCTGTATTTATAGGAGGAGAGAGGAAGGTTGGAAGAGGGAAGTGTAAATAATCATTAAGGTGGGTTTACAGTGTAAGAGAAAACAGCAGAGGCAAATGTGGTGTTGCCTGTTCTTCAGAAAAGCATCCAGTGTGTGCTGTGACCTCCAGATGTTCTGTTCCAAGGGGTTTGCATGTGCTAAGGATGGCTGGTTCCCCAAGCCCTTGCTCAAGCATGGCATGAGTTTGGGTGTTGCCTGAACTCCTAAACCACAGAGGAAGCCTGAGCTCCTGGCCTGGCATCTGTGGCCTTGCTCTGTGCACACAGCCTTCCCTGGGAGTGGGCACTGAAATCCTCCTCAACACCAGCAACTGAAGAAGCTTCTCTGAACTTTGAAACAAGCAGGTCCTTCGGCTGGAGCTCAGAATTAAAATGCAATCTTCACCTAGGCTGTTATTAATGCAATGTTTATGCAGATTGGACTGCTCTGCTCATATCCTCTTTGTAGAGGACAAATCCTGCTGTGGTCAGCACTCGATACATCCCAGATGGATGTTGTTCTGCCAATGCACTTCAACACAGCTTGGAAGAGAGATGGAAACCACAGCTTGGACGCAGCCAGGGACTTAGTTTGACACACCTGCTCCTCCCATTAGTGCTGCATGGGTCTACAGCATCTCTTCTTGTCCAGCTTGCCAGAAATGTTCAGAAGATCTCTGGCTCCACAGGTCAGGTTTCGAGGTGTAGGGCCAAAGCCTTGGCTGGTCAGGTGTCAGGTTTTAATGTGGTGAGCAACTGTTGTTTTTTCTGGGTGTATAAATGGTACTTCTGTGCCCTCACACCCTTTTGAAACTGTCTCTGGGAAACACCTCTTGTTTTCCACTGCAAGACATTTTTTTGTGTGGACAGAATGCAGCTGTTCAGAACATATATACATACATATATATATATATATGTATACACACTTGCTTTTATTATATACACTACTGTTATTACCTACTACTTGCTCTTACTTTCCTCATTCATGCCCCATCCATGGCACAACCTCCTCCTTCTAAGCTGGTGGTTTCACTCTCCAAATTCCTGTTGGATTATTTGTGTGCTCCTACATCATTCCTGCCCAGCCTATACAAGAGCAAAAAGTTCCTGAGGCTGTTAAACACTGCAAAGAAAACTGCACTGGCAACTGTCATCAAGAAGAGAAGGGGTTGAGTGATTTACTTTGCTGTATGTAAAAACTAACAGAAAATTCCAAGTACTGAACAATTCATGACTTAACAGCAAGATCTCGTGAGCAACACGTCTTGAATATACAGAACTTTGATATTGTACTTTAGCTTGAGTTAGGGCTCTGATAAGCTTTAGGAGGAAAATAAATTAAAGTATGAACATAACCATTTTTTCCTCTTCATAGAGCCACACCTGTGATGCAGGTGAGAGAATTTGCTTTTTTTTTTCATCTGAGAGAAATAACAAGATCTATCCATTCAGAGCTGGGTTTCCACAGTTATATATGCTATTAAAAAAACATAGCAGTAGATGCCAAGATCTGTAGAATATCTGTGGATTAAGTGCAGAAATTCTCTTTATGGCTCTTTTCAGAGTCAAGTTTAGGTTTCTAATTCTCCAGTTTTGCTACAGAATCCCAGCGTGACCTTGAACAAGTCACTTGATTTCTTTCTGCCGTAGTTTCCCATTTGGGAAATGGTGGGGCAAATAATCGTTTTTTATCTCATGGATATAACAAGATTATAAAAATATGGTACTTTTAAGAACCTTAGAAAACTGATGAAATGAAATTAAACAGATCTTGCAGTCCGGATAAAATGAGATGAAACAAGCATGAAACTATTAGTGAAAGAAATGTTTCTTTATCTTCTGCAAATAAAAATGCAAAGTGATTAAGTGGGTCTTTTCTAGCTATTAGCAATAGCAGCTCTAGCCAGCTGACTTCTGCCACCCTTGTAAATTAATTTGTGGGGTACAGTCCTGAATTTAGTATCCTCACAATAAATACCCTTAAAAATGTTGTCACCTCCTGTGATGCACAATGTTACATTCCACTATAGCACTGCAATTAACTTGCCCTGCAGATAAAAAGTGGCCACATTAAATGAGATGCTCTAACACAATGGTTTGCAAATTTCTTTTAATTGATTTTTTTTTCTCCCCTCTCTGTGATATTTCCTGCCTTTACTGTATATCCAGCAGTATTTTGGGGGGGCAGGGGAAAGAAATGGTTGGTGATGAGCTTTGTGTGTTTGTGAGGTGCTGGGAGAGGAGGAAAGCCCCAGCTCAGACTGTGGGTATTTTACTTTCCTGGCTTGGTGACTGGATGAGAAAGTCTCTCTTTCAGCACAGCTCTCAAATCCAGGTAGGAATTAATGAACAAAACAGGAAGGAAGGAGTTTGGACTGGTTGACTTTATCTAACACAGAAGGAAGACAAGCAAAGTATTTCAGAAAGCAATAGGCTGGAACGTGCTAGAAAGAAACTTTGACCTATGTGCTGGGACTCAGCCAGAGGCCAGGTTACCTGTGTTCAGGAAATCTCAATTTACTCTTCTTTTCATTTGGTTTTTTTTGGTTGTTTTCTTTTTTAACTCAAGTTTTAATCACGTTTGGACTGTGCAGATGAAATCTGACTCAGAAGCCAGATCTGCCAAAGCTGCCTGGTTCCCTTTTCTGTGACATCCTATTCCTGCTGCTATTGTGGTGATATTTTCAAGCAGTGCTCACAGATTACATGGTAATTTGGCTTCTGAAGTGGTATGAAATTGAGCATTACACTTTGAATTCCAGTGGTCAGACTCAGAAGAGGTTTGTAAAGTTACGGCTCAGCAATTGCAAATGATCCATTTTTCACAGCTTGATGACCAAGGGCTTGTTTTTGGAGTGATGGGAGGTGATCACATACACCCTTACCTCCAGTGCTAATTGCAGAGCAAAAGAGGTTAATTTAAACCTTGGAGGCAGTTTTGATCTGGATCTTTCACAGCAGCAGGAAAACTCAGAGCTGTGGTGACTTTAAATCATTCATTTTACTTCTCAGATAGAAAAGATAAGCGTGGATGTGGTCAGTTTGCTCTCATCAGCTGGAAAGAGAGAACTTGCTAAGCCCAGTCAGTTGGGATAAACCACAATATAAAGGTTATAGATGTGTATGGAGTCAAAAATGGAAGATTATATAAACTAGTCATTTAGACATGGTTTAAATCATCTGTTTTTTGCCTGTCAGTTCAAGTGTTCCTCTTGTGCCCTGTTAAATTATAAGTCAAGGCATTAAGCAAGAGCAAAGACCACCTCTGTCCCAAAGAGATCATCTTGGCATCAGATGCTTTGCCACAGGTAGTGCAAATGGAAAGGCTGAGTGAATGGAAGTGAGAGAACAAAACAGAGATCAGCAGAAAAATGGTTTTCTTGGCTCCTGGCTTCCCCAGGCGATGCCAGACAGCGGTGACACGGAGGGTCATGGCAGAAGGAGTCCTGCTGAGGGTTTAAAGGATGGGAAGGTGTCATTACTGAGGACTTTGGCAAAGGATAATCACGTGAATTCCTTGCTAAAGTCAATGGGACTTTTACTGGCACATGTCCTAGGGCTGAGTGTGCCTCTTGCTGGGATCAGTTAAAAAAACCCTGCAAGTGCTGCATTTTACTGAGTCCATTGGGAGGAAGAATCAGTGATGGAGAAGAAATGGGAGACTTTTCATAGAGAAAAAGAGAAAATTGCTTCATTTGCATAGGAATGCATCACAGCTGTAGCCCATGCAGGAAATATTTCCTTCTGGGATAGGGTGGTTTAAAAACACGGTCACCCAGCTGCAAAATTGGTTCTGACTCAAGCAGACAATGGCACTCATTTCTGGATGGATGATGTTTTCAATCTTTTGCCCAGCTGCAGAAAACACCTGGTAGAGTTCTGGTCTTCAAGACATCATCTTCCACTTAAACATAGGTGTTTGCTGTGTCTAAACAAAGAATTTCTGAGCACTATTCCCAAACTGGAGGAATTGCCCATCCAGATTTGCCAACCACAATCCATCTTCTTTGACATGGCTGCTTGACAGCTTCCATGGTAGCATCTCCTGCATCATCAGATAGCACAGAAAACATATTTTATATCATCATTTGGTCTTTGAGACACTTGGTTTGTAACGGCTGCTACACTCCAATGGCTCAGCTGTGTGTCCTGGGAATCTGGAGTTGTAGCAAGTCACAGGTGGTCCAAGAAATCAGAAATACAATATTGGGGGTGACTACTGTGCTTTTAGCAACATTCCTCATTTCCCAGATCTGAGGCAGATCAGTGGTTCTTTTATCATGTTGGTTTTCAGGAAACAGTGCTGTGGAGAAGTAACAAGGCACGAAAAAGGGAGGGTTTCACCCTGTTTTATCAGCTTAATAAATTCTCTTGAAAATGTGAGTTCTGGTTATTGTTACTGCCACTAATTTCTATCTTGCTCTAACCCTAATCTAATCCAATATCTAAGTTGTGGTGTCCTGCCAGGTGTGATTTTTCGTGTTCCAGCAAGAGTCTTTTTGTTTCTTCTCTTTTCAAAACACTCAAACAATTTTCACCTCCATTTCCCTCCCATGTTCTTTGTAGCTACTGGGGAGCTGACCTACAGATCTACCAAATGTTAGCTGTTGTCTCTTTGATACCATTTAGGAAAAAGAGAGGAGTGCAGGAAATACCTGATCTTTAGCACTGAGGGTTCTTTTCTGCTAAAAAACAAAACAAAACAAAACAAAATCCTAAGCAGTGTTTTAGCACAGGGTTCAGAAGGTTTCAGAGAGACATCAGTTAAACCTGCCTGCTCAGTGAGAGCCAACAAGTGGATCTTTCAGATGTCTGAATGTCCCCTGGGGGTTCACATTATTAATATCTGCCTTATGACAAGGTGGCTGTGCTGATGCCAGGCTTTTTTTTCCCCAGCCGGCATGATTAATTTTTCCTTCCTTTCTTAATATCTCCGAGCCAGATGCTTCTAAATGTCCTCACAGGGTGTATTGCTGTTCTTAGCTACTCCTCCTTCCCCCCTACCCCTTTCCAACTAATTCATATAATGGCTCTGGAGATGCATTTTTGTAGCCTCACAAAAAGCAAAACTTTGAAAGCCTCCTAAGGTGATGATGGACTTGACACGTGCAGATCTGGCCTCCCGACGTTACTGGTGGGCTTGAAAGCTTTGTGCCAGGTAGTCTGTCAAGAACATTTCCCAATTCAGAGTGTGCTTATTTGCCTAAGCACTTTACAAATTATATCCATGCAGAAGTGCTGAAGTGCAAGTATTCCTGGTGGGGAGGTTGACAGCGGGGCGTTGCTCTGACGTTTTTGGAGATGGGAAATTTTGGCCGAGGCAGAGGAGGAGCACTTGGATTATTTATGGAAAGTGCAGTGGATCTTCAAGCACTGATTTATTTTAAGGGCTTCAAAACATTGGGATACTGGAAAAGGTCTTTATTCTGCAAATGGAAATTAGTTCTCCTTCCCAGGTCTTGTTCCACAGTGCAAGTGCACAGGACTGGTACAAACTGAGAGGGAAGACCTCAGCAAGCTCTACAGCAATCAGCTTGTTCCTAAAATGATCCTGCTTTTAGCAACATATCCATCAGTTTCCTCCATATAATAGACTTGTGGGTCTTCTGTATTTATCCCCAGCTGTTTTCAGTCATTAGTGCATTCACCTGCATCTCAGGAGATTTTTCCCAGAGGAAGCAAAACCCAGAAAGAGAATAGTTAGTGGTTAATAAATTAGGGTTTAGTTGTTAATTTTTTTGTAAGTGTTAATACTGTCTGTGCTAGGTAGATCAGAATGATGCAAGTCTTAATTTAAGATGTCTAGAAAACAGCATTTCTTAATTTCTTACAGGACAAGCTAAAATCTCCCACCCATTATATTCTACTGTTTGAGGTGTTTTTGCAATATAACAGTGAGAGAAAGTATAATATAAAGCAATTAATCTGCCAGTGCAAATGGAGCGGTAATTAGGGGAATCAAGTCTTCAATTTTAGCCTGAAGTTCAGGTTGTTTGTGGGAAGATGAGGATACCAAGAATATCCTGAGAATAAGGATACTCTAAAGAGCATCCTAAAAGAAGAGCAGGACTCCTACAGCATTCTGTTCCATAACAGACAGCTGGCCATTTAGCCCGTGTGTAAGACAGCCTCAGACAGCCCTTTGGCCCACAGCAGTGTGGGAATTAAGTTAAAATTAACCTGAGTTTGGAAAACAACTAGCACCACTTTATTTGTCCATTTAATTGAGTTATATGACGCTGTGTAAGTATGCTGACCCACAGACGTAAATTGCTCCACCCTACCCATTTCCCTCCTTAATTCTTTCATGCTGATGGAGCTGATGGGATGTTGACTGCACAGAGAGAGAGAGAGAGAGAGAGAGAGAGAAAGAGGCTGGCAATAAAAGAGGCTGGCAATAAAAAAGGACTGTTCCAGCCTGGTGCAAACCTTCCCCTTTGGTGAAATGCTCTGAGTGTCACAGCTGCACTAACTGCACTGTGATCTTTGTTGCCATTAAGCTGATTATATCCACAGAAGGATTCATCTAACTAATCCCACAATGCTGCAACCAGTTGCTTTACATTTAAACACAATTTTTTTTTTCCCTAAAAAATGGAAGTCAGTCAGGCTTCACCAGATTCTCAAAATGGTTCAGGCTCTTACAGGGACCAATTTTTTTTTTTTCCCTGTTCATTTAATAGAGGAAAATAGAGGACAAATTATTGGGCTCCATGCATTAGTAGATATGGTTAGTTTGGGAGCCTGTGATGTAATTTGGGGTGGATATGCTGGGGAGGTGTCACTGTACCTTTGGCACTGCATCATTTCGTGTTTGCCTGGGTGGCTCTGCATCCAACAGTGACTCTGATGAAGGAGATTCTGACAGGTTAAGATTGACTTAATTGATTTAATAATCAATTTATATCTAGTTCTTGCTTATTTTTCTAAGGAAAGGTTGATTTTCATTGGTTAGTAGTCATTAAAATATGCTCATTTGCAGCTAAATATAGCCTTTATAGTAAATTTAATTCTTCATTTGCTAATCAGGTACACAATGTCTGCCCGTGTTTGCTTAATTATGTAGTTTAACCTAGTCTATTAACATTCTTAATTTCTACAGTTGAATCAGGATAGAAAACAGCAAATGAGACATTTCTCTGTTAAACTATTAGGGTTTTTGTTTTGTCATGTGCCCAAGTACATCTAATTGGAATTAGAATTTCATTTTTGAAAAACCTTTGCAAGGAAATTTTGAAATGCTTCTTTTAAAAATAAATTAAAATCACATCGTAAGTATGGTGTGTTTAGTTTTGAAAGGAAAAACTAAATAGAATTTTCTTTGTATTGATGAATTACATAATACTTAAAGGAGACTATGTCTGGCAGGTTCATTCATTCACTTTCCTTAGGTTTTGTTAACAAAAATCAGAGATTTCACGAGGAGCAACTGGAGAAATATGAGGGCCAAACACAGGCCTTAATTCTGTCATTAAGCATTCAATGTTGGATAAAGTTTTATCCTCTTCTTTCATGCTGTCTACCCTGAGACTTTGGGCTCGACTTTGGCTTCCTGAGCAGCAACGCCTCCCGTGTTCCAGGCCAGCTGAGAGTGGACAGAACATGCCGTGCATTCAGCAGCATAAATCACTGAGAATTGTGCCTAGAGCCTTGCCATGATTTTCCTGCGGGGTTCTGCAGGGTTCTCCTAACTCCTTGTCTTCTAAAAGCCATTCCTTCAGATCTAGTCTGTATTTATCACTCAGATGCTTTAACTTTTTACAGTTCTCCCACACTGGAGGCAAGGCTGTTGTATACAAAAACATATTTGGTCATTCTTTCCAATTCATCAGCATTTTAAAACCAGTAGATCTGTTGTTGTCTCATACTTAACTTATATCCATTAGGAGTCCAAAGCTGGTCTAATACCTCAAAAGGATGCTTAGGGTGACTTACCTGGTCAGTAGTTTGGCTTGTTTTAGAAAGTAGCTGTCAGATGTGTGCTGCTTGAAAACACACGTCCTTTTTCATTAAATGTATGGATTTTATGGAATTGTATTCTGTTGGGTCATCACTTGGGGTGTCCTAACTTTGAATCTATTAGGGAAGAGTTTTATTTTAGAGAGGCAAAAAAGCATTGGATCTCGCCCATCCCAGGCATTGATTATCACCAACATTCTTTGTTCTCATGGAAGCTTCTAAAAAAGAATTGTATCACGATTCCAAGTACAACTTCTTATATAAACTTTAAGGTCCCATTAAAACCCGGTGAAACAAATTATATGAATTCCTTTGGGATTTTTGCCTTTAACACTTAATTGTTTTATTGACCAGGAGTGGTTAAGCTGCCTGCAAGCAGAGGAGGGAAGAAGACTGAAGGTAACTGTGCACAAAAGGAGGTGCCAGCCCAGTCATGGTGGCTCTCTGTAGCAGCTGGCAAAATTTGAGTTCTCAGCTTCTGGTTTTCAACTTCAGTGTTTCCTTCCCATATCACAAAGTAAAAGCAAGAGTGTCCTTAAATGTAGACTTAGGTGAGGCCAGATATTAGAAGAGGGAAGAGTTAGTGTGGAAAAGGACAGTGTGTCCTGACAGTCACAGCACAGCGAGCTCAGCATCCCCAAACTAATCCTGCCTGTGGGCGCTTTTCCTCGTTTGACCTTGAGCAAGTCAGACAGTGGGGGGGTTTTTTCATGTGTCTCAGTCTCTGTAAGCAACATGGGAATACTGTGTGTATATATCCCTGGGTCTTGGTTAGATTAATAAATCAATATTTGTAAAGTAAGCCTTGATAAATGCTAACTGTATTACCACGTGTACTTGAACCTTGTGCAGAACTTTGGGAATGCGCCTGCATTTTCTGCTCTGTGAGTAGATGGGGCCCAGGCCAGGGTGGTCAGCAGCCACACACACAGGTTTGGGTCATTTTCTTCCTCCCAAGGGACTGCCTGTAGCACATATCTGCAAGAAGGTCTTGAATACAACTTTTCCACTTAACATGCTCCCCCATCACCCACTGTCAGCAATGAGATTAAATTCTGTGCGACTGCAGAGGACGTTGCATGATTAAAATCCTCTTTTAGAAATTAATATGTACCATCTCTCCCCAGTCCTGTGCCTCCTCTCAGAGAAGGGTAGAGTCTCCTGAGCACTCAAGGTGTGAAAAGCCACCCAGGGAAGCTGTCTATCTTTGAATTTTATGCTGTTGCACAGTTGCTTTGATGAGAGCTACAACTGCATAAAAATCACAGGGACTTAGGGACTTCTCCCTTCATAGGGTCACTAGATGCAGGGGAAGTTTTGCAGAACAATTACTAGAATAGCAAAAGGAGTGTGGGAACTAGAAGTCTTGGTTACAGGACTCGAAGTTCTGTAGAAAAGGTTTCCTGGGGGAGGGTAGTCAAAGTCAATAATCACCCATTTTCCTTAAGAAAACTTGGGAAGAAAATAAAACTTTGTTTCCAGATATTACCCAGCTTTTCCCAACCTTGCTGCCTGTATCTCATTTTGTTTGACTCTTCTTCACCCTGTGTTGTGCAGAGGACCCAGAAGGACTCCAAGGACTTCAGATCCATTGCTGTAGCATATTTTTGTGCCTCAAGCATCCTGATCTTATCTCTCACTTTCCTAATTTTCTACATGACTGGGAAATGAGGAAGACTCTGAGTCCTTTATCCAGGTCTGGGTCTGAAATGCCTGCTGGATAGGAAGCATTGATGTACTTTTATTTATTCCCTCTTTCTGTCTGATAGGATCTTTGTATTCAAATGCAATTTAGGCATTGTGAATGGTGGCTTTAAGGCATCTGTGTGTTTTTAGACTGTACTTTTTCAGGTACAGACAAAGAAGTTATTCTCAGGAGCTTTACCTGGTGCACAGGAGCTGCTCTCAGCATCATTCAGCCTCAACTCCTGCTCTCCTGACCTGCCTGAGAACGAGCTGCTGAGCCTCACTGAAACACACAGCCCTGATCCAGCTGAAATTGCCCTCCAGGAGCTTGAGGCACAGGGACAAGTGCCCCAGCTGGAAGGCACATGACATTTTACAGGCAGGGAAACTGAGGCACAGGGTTTATCCCATTCTCTATGGCAGAGCTCCTTCTCCCCATGCTCCCCAGGGAAGACAGGCTGCAGCCAAAGCTCTGAACACAAATACATTTACCACAGGGACTGGGTAATGTGGCAGACTGGATTTGTGCTTGCTGCTCCATGTTCTGAGTGTTTCTGCTAAAGCTTTGCCCTGGCTGCTGGCAGGCTCCTGGCTTTCAAGAGCTCGGTCCTGTTTTTCCTCCAGAAAACTGAGGATCTGGAGGAATTTGTAAGAAGGCTAACTCAGAGCAGACACGTGGTTTCCAAAATTGAATCTGGCTTTCCAAAGCTTTTAGCAGAAGGGTTGATTTGGGTCAAAATTTATGCAAACACTTGTGTAGACCATTTGATGTTTAGGTTATGGACCTGTTAAGGCGGCAGGATAATCCCTTTAGATTACCCGTGTAATTCCTAGTGAATATTTATTTTAAAGTGACTTCAGTGCCCTTAGTCATTAGCAAAGGGTAGTAATGCCTCTCACAGCTGCCAGGCTCAATGCAACAGCATTTCTCAATGGGAGAGCTTCTCCTTTTGTTCCCTGCTTTTTTGGTCTGTTTGTTTTTTAACATTTCTCCAGCTCTTCCCGGCTTAATCCCTAATCGCAGGGAAGCATCCGAGGAGCTGCCTTTGCCGTGCTGACTTCCACTCGAGCGAGGCTGAGGAGAGAACCTAATGCTGGGTTTTTCTGCTGCTGCTGTGTGCGGGGTGCCCGGGCTGCGGGGGAGGACGCGGCGGGTTCAAGGACGCGCTCCCGCTTTAATGTGCGCAGACATGCTCCCGCTGGCTCCCTGATTGGCAAGGTTAACTCCGAGAGGCTGCAGCTTTTTAAACTGATTTGATTAGACCCACTGCTTTATCCCATTCCCTCCCCCACCGCTTGGCCCACCACCTCCTGATCCTTTTAACACAGCCCCCTGCTCCAATAACCAGCCAGTCTTTTTTTTCTTCTTTTTCCTGCTACCCCCTTTTTCCAATTTTCATGCTGGATTTTGACATTTTGTAAAATAGATTATGCAGCCCTACAGGGAAGATCGGTAGGCAGTGTCTTGGTCTCAGAGCTGGGTTTTATTGGGACTGTTTTAGAGGCTGGGATGTGCCTCCTCTTCTGCACCTTTCCCAGCTCTCAGTGCACCTGTGTGGATTCAGGGACAAGAGACTGGAGGCTCACATACTCCAGCTTGGATGCTCACTGCCCTGCAATTCCTCTTTTCTCTGCAAAACTAGGCTTGGAGAGGATTACACACCCAGCCCAAAATGGTTTGGCATCCCAGGTCCTCTTCCACTGTGGTATGACGTGTTCACTGTCTGCAAAAAGAAACATGGACAGCCTGGGTAGAGAACTCCCTTATCCCACAGGAGCAAAATGATGGTGTGTTTTAGTAGCAAATGTTACTAGTTGGGATTACTTTGGGAGATCAGATCACCCATAGCTCCCAGGCTGGCTGAGAAGTGGGATGAGCTCCAAGGGGCCCTGAGAAGCTGTTTTGGCATTATTGCCCTCAGCCCTTGGGACAGCAGGGTTGGAGTGGGCACCAGCCCAGCCTTCAAAGGCTTTATGGTCCTGTTGCCATCTTTAGCCAATGTGCTTTAGTGTCTTGTGCACTGCCACTTTACAGCCCTGGGCTTGTGATCTTGCCCTGTTTGTCTTATTAAATATCCCAGGGGAACGTGGAGCCTTTAAAAAGCTCCTCTTGACAATTCTCCCTGGTTCTCCTATAAATAAGTGAATAAAGCCTAAAAATCACAGGCTTTCCCAAAACCTGAGGGTCCCAGAGAGTTAACAACACTGCTGAATTTTTGGTAGTCCTGGAGTGGTCCAGGGAGAGCTGCATCTCATCTTGTTTTCGCTTGCCTGTTTGTTCAGCAGACCTGAGCTGAAGTGGTGTGAGCTGTTCAGGCAGCTCAGTGCTGACAGGGACCAAATCCAGTGACCAGGACCGACCCCATGGAGTCACCCTGGTGAAACAGCACAGAATACAGACAATCCCCTACACACAAGGTATTAAATCTTGACATACTGCATTACTTAAGAGGTCTCAGGGAAAATTAAAACCCTTTTCACTGGGTTTTGCAATGCAGGGAAAATTTTAGTGACATTTAAAAGGTTTCTCTTGTGTTCCTCTAATGGGATAAATAAAAAAAGGCTTGTTTTAGGCCAGCAAATGGGGGGACAATCCAATTTCCCTGATTCCATCAAGACACTCTTAAAGCATTAGCTTGTGCAGTTTTAAAAAAACCCACAACAGACTGACCCCTCTGCCTGATGGCTTTGAAAAGTGTCCTGATGTGGAGGTATTTATCCTACACCACATGCTTCATCGAGGTACTCCAGCAGCGCTTGGAAATACACTCCTTTGTTATTAAACTATTTAGGAGGACAGCATGCACAGCAGGAAACACAAACACCAGTTTATTATTTACTGCAGCCATCCACACTGAGGCTGAGCTCAGACTAATGCGTGATGACTCGCTCTTTAAATTTGCTGCTTGGAAGGGAAAAAAGGTGGCATTAACTGGGAACGTTTCTGATGGAAGGCTGAAACCTAAACCTGCCCTTAACTTTATGTTTTTAAGCGCGATTTGAGCTCAATATAAATAAAGATTCCCCTGTGGAATGTTATATTTGCAGTTTGTTTCCATCAGTCAGGAAGATTAATGCATCAACACTTACTTGGGAGGGGGCTCTGGGGATTGATAATGGGAGATATGGAGCCTTTCACCTCCAGGTCACTGGTTCAGCGCTGCCACCACCAGCACTGCCATCTGCTCCAGTGGGCTGGGCCCTGCTCCAGCCCCAGCTGCTCCCAGCGAGCTCCCTGGGCTGCTTTAGTAGGAAATGGGATGGAGCTGCTCAGCCCAGCCCCAGATGTGACGGCAGCCCCAGACCGAGCACCACCAGGGAACTTGACCTTCTGCCACGCTTGTACAACCCATGAATGGAGAACCTGTTATCCCTGCCCTGTGCAGAATAACTCATTCCAAGAGCAGGACACCCCTGAACATAAATCTGTCTGTTATAAAGTTGGCTGCGGTTTTCCCCGGTTGCCTCCAATTCCTGCTGAATTTCATTAGGAACACCTCTATTATACAGCACAAGGAGAGAGCAAGTGCTGCCTCTAGACTTTGAAAGAGCCCTTTAAAGTGAAGATCAATTTTGCATCTCACTAAATACCTAATGACAGACCAAACTGCAAGTACTTAGTTCAGCTGTATTTTAATAGCACTGTGGCTCCATCGAGAAATCCCAATTACTGATACAGTTCGATGTCCTGAGGCAGTTTTCTCCAGACATTTTTCCTTTTTCTTTCTTTAGTAGTAGCACTTCATTAATAGCTGTTTGGAAACCTGACTGTCTGTGAATAAGCAGTACCAATAAACCTTTTCCCTCACTATTTATTCCTCCTTTCTTCCATTGGGAAACAGCCCCAGTGATCACAGACTGGGTTTCCAGAGTCTGACGTGTAGTTGTACTTGGTGGTGCATGAGCGAATAAATGAAAGAGCAGCTTCGTGCCTTACAAAATAACAAATGGTAAATCAGCTACTAATACAATTCACAGAGGCTGCTAAAAAGCTGCTGGATGTCACAAAAACAGCAACCCTTGGAGGTGATGAGATGGGAGCTTCTTAAGTCAACACATGCAGTTGGCTTCTCCCTGGCAGTGGTCCACTTCAGGGCAGGATCCAGGCTCTGATGCCTTCCCCCTCTGGCAGACGGCTGTGAGTGTGCAAATGTCCTCTCTAATTCCAGATTAGCCACAAAGAGGAGTCATCATCCTTAAGAAACAGGCGTGCTTGGAAAGGAAAGGCTGTCTGGAGGCTGCAGGGCACAGGGCTATCCTCAGGTGCTTTGAGATGTCTGAGCAAGGTTCCTGGCACTAAAGGAGAAGAGGAAAAATGTGCCTTTCATGCTGAGGGCTGTGTGCCACTGGAACTCAGCTTCCCTGCTAGCCCAGGCTTTCTCAAGCTTGACTTAATAAAATCCAGATCTCATCTAATGAGTCCAGAGGATGCTGCAGAATGTCTCAACGTGGAAAGTGCTGATTTTGCACACCAAGCCGAGGAAGGTTTATGGGACCAAAAGAGTCTCCAAAGTCTTTCTCTTCACTGACTTGAAGGAGAAGGAGCTCCTTGGGCTGTTAGCAGCACCTCTGCTCCTCCTGCAGCACATTGTGACTTGGCTTGGCTGTCCTCATGACACAACCTGTCTGACAGTGCTCCAGCTCTGCCCTGGCATTCCTGGCATTCCAGCTGAGCCTGTCTTTGCCCAAACCAAGGGATTCAAACCCATGGGTTTGGAACAGGCACAGCTTTAGCCCACACAGAAATGGTCTCTCTGCTTTCTTCTGGGTTTCTTTCTCTCTCCTGGTCACTTGGTTGTTGGCTTTAAATGATGGTTTCTACCAAGAGGACATGTGGAAAGGCAGAGTGGCAACTCTGAGCCATTATAGTCGACAATTAAAAGTGCTACATCTCTTCTATCGTGCAGATTCGAGCCTGCAGAGAAAAAGGGGTTACTTCCAAAGCCCTGAATCCCTTTAAATAAATATCAGCCAGTATTTGCCTTGCAGTCAGCGAGGGCTGAGGTGAACCAAGCAGTGGCAGCTAAATTTAGCAGCCCAGCCGAGCTTCCTTCTCTTCCTTTCATCAGGTAGAGCAAGTGGCATGTTGATTTGCTGGTTGGCTCTGGATCCAGCCCTGCTCTGGTGTTTCCAGCCCCTGGGCAGTGCCCAGGGCAGCCATCTGAGGGGCAGCAGCATTGATGGGCTGCCTCCTAATCTCCCTGCTCCCATCCACACGTGCTGCCCTGATATCCGACAGCCGGTCCCATGCGGGCATCGTGCCAGCAGTGACTTTACAGGCTTTGTGGCAGAGATTATTTAAAGGAGATTAACCCTTCTAAACCCCTTAGATTTTAATTATTTCTGTATGTATTTATAAAACCTGCAGTCTGCTAGTTCCAGGGCACAACTGCCCCAGTCCCCATCCTTAACCTGGATTTGTGAATATACAATGCACCCGGTATTGCAGGACAGGGGCTGGGCTGGACAGGGCTCATTGGATTTTTTTTTTATTTATTGCCATTCTGGAACAACTCACATCTGGAATGGAAATTAAACATTATGGTTTCAAATTGTAAAAAGAGCTAATAATTGGAACTGCTTTAAAATACTAATAGGGCATTAATTGAATTGTTTGAGTCAATGAGGCATCTCTGGCTAATTATTTTGGTTAGCTTTGTCATTAATGCTTCCCCACTGCCCATGTTGTGAGCACAGAGACCCCCTGTCTCTCTGAAGACAGGACTATCTGTAAGACTGATGTACTGGTAGCCAGGAGAGGGAAGGACTGTTTCTTTTTTCAGTCTCCTATCAAGCTTATTATGTGCATAATAATGTTATGAGACCCTCTAGTCTAGAGAACAGTCGTGACTAGCAGATATTGTTTATAGAAGGGGGGAAAAAAGGTGTGCACTTCCATCTTTTCATGCTTTCTCTCCCATTAGTCATGTTAGTGCCAGGCTAATTAGTTTGTTAGATTTAAGGAGTGATGGAGGGAGTGTTTCCACTCTGCACAGGAGCTTTAAAACCCAAATAAAACTGGAAATACCTTACTTCTGCTTCACAGCACAACCTTGGGTGATGCACACCTTGCAATCTTCAAAAGTATATAGGATCTTAGAATGGTTTGGGTTGGAAGGGACCTTAAAGACCATACAGATCCAACCCTCAGCTATGGGCAAGGACACTTCCCACTGTCCCAGGTTGTTCAGAGCCCCGTCCAGCCCAGCCTTGAATACTTCCAGGGATGGGGCAGTCACAGCTTCTCTAGGAAAGCTGTGCCAGGGCCTCCCCACCCTCACATACCTGCCTGTTTGGCAAATGCAAGCAGAAAAGGTGAGTGTTGGAAGCAAAAAAAAAAAAAACAACAACACAGCATTACGGACCCCAGTGATCTGAGAAAAAAGTAGAGTAATTTTGAATGAATTCCTTAAAATCAGATGATTTTTATTTATTCTTGTCTCCTGAACAAGGAAATAAACGCAGACAGTGCCAAGGAGTCCATAAATAAATTTTGTTCTTGGAGAATCTCTTTAATATGCACACAGTCCCACTTCAGTGGTAGTGAACATTTGACCAGTGGCAATTAATTTCTTATCACAGTCTTTCTATGAGGTAAGAAAGCATTAGTGTCTCCATTAGGAGGTGGAGAACGGGAGCTCTCCAAGAGCAAATGATGTGCCCAGCTTCATTCCCCTGCCCCTCGGCTTGCCAAGAGCTGCTGGAGGGAGAGGGCACTGCAGGGATTCCTCTCCTGCAGCACAAACCGGGTGTTCCTTTCCAGGCAGATCCATCCTCCTGATCAAACGATAAGACTCAGAAAACGTTCAATATCTGTATATTTCAGCATAAGTATCACTAAGCTGATGAATTTTCAGCAGCTTGCTGTGAAGCATACAGCATTCCCTGTATTGGCAGGTGGGAAAAGAGAGGATAAAAAAAAAATAATAAAGGTCCTTGGTATGATTTTTTTTTTTCTGTGTGGAAAAGGTGAAAAAGAGGGTTTCTTACAGAAAATACGCTGTGATCCCGTGGCATGTCGGTGATTAAGCAAAGTGTCCCGGAGGTTAATAAATCTTTCCTCATTCAAATAGGTAGGATCTCCAGCTGAAAGTGCTGGACCCTGCATCCAGCCCCGGGGAGGGGGGAGCGGGGAAGCAAAGGGTTAAATTTCGGGGCTGTAGAAGCAGATTGTGTTTTCCTTCTATGATGTGGGCTGACAAGACATCAGTATTCTATTCATCTGTTGGGAATTAGGCTGTTAATCCAATCAATGACTCTTGAGCTAGCTGCAGCCTGCCTCCCCACTGGGGAACAATCGGATCAGACGGGAGATTGTTTAAGAGCACAGAGCGGGCCCGGTGTCAGGTGGAATTTCCAAGCGTTCCCTAGTGAATTGGGGATGGGAAAGCTGTCTCAGCCCATTTATCCTGCCCCTTAAATAAGCAGGTATCTGCCTCAGCCATGCTAAAGTGATAAAGCAGTAGAGGAGCACTAACTTTTATGCAGGGAGGGGGCAGGGAAGCACCCAGAGAAGAGAGGTTTTAGCATCCTGCCCTTTGGGATATCATCCTGTCCATAGCTTGGGATGGCATTTGCATGGATTGTCGGGGGCTGGCTCAGCCACAGAGCCGTGACACTTGTTACAGCTTTAGGCATTGACTTCTCCAAACACATTTTTGATCCCTGCAGCTTCCTGGCAGTTTTTCTACTGCACCAACACACTTGTTTGATGAGCAGCAAGATGCCTGGTGCTGAAAGTAACAGGCAGTAGCAAATATTATTTGGATAACCTATAAATATGTCCAAATACACAGCTGGGCACAGAGTGCCTGCTGCAAAATGGGTTGAAAATGCTCAAGAGCAGAACATCCCTGAGAGTTTCGGTGTTGCTGCATGAGCTGCTGCGTAGGTTCAGAAATCAGTTTGTTCTGCAATTAATGACAGCCATGTCTGCGGTGGGATATTGAGAGCCTGTATCTGTGCCAACAGCACTACATGCTGATCATAGTAGATGTGATAAATCCCACTGAAATTGCACTTGGAAATTTAGGTACAGCAGCACCAGTTAGAAACTAGGGCGATGAGGGATTAGCGTAACCCTGGCACACTGAACTCCTCGGGCTGGGGGCGTTGGGGAGCATTAGTAGATGCAGGCTTCAGGAGGGAGCCAGTGGTGGTGCCTGGGCATCCTCTTCTCTCTGAGCTTTCTTAGATCTGCTTTTAACAGCAGCTTTGTGAGCTTCTCCAAATTAGTGCTCCTAAATGAACCCACCAGTAGGAGCTCCAGCAGTGAATACAAGCAGGGAGGTCCCCAGACAGAAAAATCCCCAGCTCAGAGGCTTGGCTTTAAAGGGCTTCAACATCCCTCTTCCCTTGATCATAATTTTGAATCAAACCAAAGCTAATGCAATTTCCTTTGCCTTTCACTAGCAGATTGTGCTGTAAGGGTTCATGCCATTAGAAATGTAATAATTGCTTCTCTATGCAGATCCAATTTATCTGTGAGGCACTTAGAAGATAGACCAAATGATAGCCTGGCAATAGGCTCTGGAGAAGGGCCCGAGAGGTGATGATAAAAATCTGTCTAGCACCTTCCATCCTCGGGGATATCTGCCTGGCACAGAGCAGGAAATGGTCAGAATGGGAGGAAGAGAGCAGAGGAGAGAGCTGAGAGCTCTTGGAGAGGGGCAGCTCAGAGAGAAAGGGATCCCTGCCAAACCTGCATACACACAGGGGTGGTGGGAGAGTTAATTGAGGAACCAAACTTAAGAGCATGCCCTGCACTTGTCAGCCTGGGTTATTTGCAATCCCTAAAAACCAGCTGTTCATGACCAGTGCATGCTTTTTGGTTTTGCTTCTAGCAGAGGTTGCTCTGCATCCTTTGTCCCATGGTGTTGGTCCTTGGGGAGTGCCTGAGCTGCGTTGGAGCTGGGACCAAGGATGCACATGGAGATGTCTCCTGCTGAATCATCTGGTGGAGTTCAGGCTGGTTATATTAGCCCCCATTGCCTGGTTTTAGTATTGGTGGGTATTAGCATGTCAATTCTGGTGTGTTGGGCTGTAGCCTTACCCTCAGTCTTCTTGGAGAGAAAATTTCACAGAGAGAATAAGATGATGAGCAGGTTAAAGTAAATTGTTGGGAAGTTGAAGTCTAAAGTAGAAATAAATGAGAAATAAAAACCTTTTTAAAAGTGGAGGGAAGTATTTTCTCGCTATTTTTCATCTCCCTGGCTTGAGTGAGTGTATGTCGTGAGGCTGCAGAGATTTATATCACAGCTCCTAAGCACCGGTGCTTGTTCAGAGTCTGTATTATTCTGGCCCTTTTTATTCACTCACCTTCTAAAGATGTAGTGTAAATATTTATCTTCCCTCTGGCCCATCGTGCTGCCCAGGACCTAGTGCTGTTAAACACTCTTATCACCTCATCGTTCTTATCTCCTGCAATCCCTGCCAGCATTCCGAGTTTGTCAATGGGAACGAGCCTTGCACCTGAAAAGGTGCCACAAATGAGCAGAAAGAAGAGGTGATATGGGGAAAGAAATACCTTAAAATAAAGAGCACATGTGCTACCCCTGGAAAGGGCAGGGTTGGTGTAGAGGTTTCCTGCTGTGCTTTCACACTCACGGTGTCTATGCTTGGGGAAGTGATTGAAGGCATCCAGGTGAGGTCTAGGTGTGGAGCAGCACCACTCAAGGACGTGTGGGGTCCCCTACAAACCTTTATGCTGGTGTGGAGGGTCCAGCCCCAGCTTCAACACCCATACGGTGTCAGGCTGGACCAAAGCTCACCCAGGTAACCAGCACGGATTTGTTTTTCCTCTTTCTCTACCGGTGCTAAACAAAACAGGTGAGAAGGAGGAAGAGGTGGTGTCTCCCTCCAGGCCGCCCTCCCACTGCACACAGCCTGGAGAGTGAATGAAACAGCTCTGAGCTGTCAGTGTTGATACAGCACTGGTTTTAAAACTGTCCCGTGAAACCACAGTCAGACACTGGCCAGTCAAAGTCTACTTGAAATGGCAAAGCAGCAGCAATGGAGCCTTATAGAGTGCACAGCAGCACCTCAGCAGCTTTAGCCAAGCCATTTCCTTGTCTCTGCCCTTCAGTCCAGAACCTGTGTTAGGTTAAGCAGGGAACAGGAATTCCCTAGGAATGAACATGGGATGGCAACACTGATATAATCCTATCACTTATAAGACAGAATTGACGTGCAGCAGCCATAGCACCACTTAGCAGATAAGACAGTTGGTCCATCTGCGCCCGGTCCATCTTCTCCCATTTCTCTTGCTTAAATTTCTCAGGAGCAGAACAAAATCCTGTTATCCAATAAGTTACCCACTGGTAGTTGGATTTTCATTGAGTGACATCTGTCACAGACCATGCACGTAGGAAGTAGCAGTGATTTTGTAGCATCTTTGTTTTGATGGGTTTGGTAGACATGGACATTTGGGTTTTCATCTCCCTGAAAGGCCATGCAGCTCAGCTGTCACCTTGACATGGCCAGATGTGCCAGGAGAAGCCACCAGGGATGGCACATGGCATTAGGAAGCAAGAGGAAATCTTGGAATCAGATCTGTTGTTGGTCAGTAAAATGAGCACTCCTACATTTGAGTGTGTCATGGTCTTTCTTTCCACCTTCTGTCTGCCTGTGTGGGTTCTGCTATTTCCATGAGCTCCTCCTTTTTACAGATGGAGAATTACTAAAAAGGCTCTCAGACAAGGCCCTACCAGTGCCTTACAAGCCTTTACAGAAGGTGTGTTGCTGCTTTGAGCCAGGCTTTTCCCTCTCTTGTGCTGAGAATCAGAGCAAGTTTCCTCCTTTTTAACCTATGACAGTGACAGTTTTCCAGCTGATACAGAGGAATGAAAGGACACTTCTCGGAGGCATCCTGGCTCAGTGTTGGCCCAGAGCTGCCCATCTCCTCCTCCCTACTCAGCAGCATCAGCTTCCTTACTGGCACCTTCTCTTTGTCCATCTGCTGAGGGGATCCATCTGATCACTGATCATCTCTGTGTTCCTCCTGGCTGTGAGGGATGCACTCCAGATGCCCTGTTCCTGGCTGATGAAATGTGGGGAGGACAGAGGCTTGTACCTGCCCATTCACTGTTTGGCATCATCCATCCCAACACAGATACATCTCAGGAGAAGGACTTTAAGATGCTCAAGAAGCCACTGCTTTCTGCTGCCCATCAGGAAATACCTCTTGCATCAAGGCCAGCTACAATTCATCTTCACTCATCTTCTGCACATCGTGTTTGATTGCAAAACAGACATTTCCAGTGCCTGGCAGGCAATATTTGTTTCACATAATTCCCACAAAGGGTGCTGTAATCCTGACTTTCACAGCCCATCTTTGATTAGTCTCCAGGTGTGACCATTTTGCTCCCAAGGCTCAGCATTGCCATACCTGAAGCAGCAGGGTACATCAGGCTGCAATTAGCTACGGTGCTCCAAAAAGCCAAATCAAAGAGGGATTGAGATCAGCAGCTTCCCGAGGGCTTTCAAGGCCTTTAGTGAGTGACCACACTAGAGCTTTTTCCATTTACCTGGATTAAAATTTGTCACAGAGGAAATAGAAGCAAACAGCACGGCATCTGAGGAAGTGTAACAAATAGCATTTGGCCATTGGGCAGGCTCAAAGCAGGGGGAAAATCCGCGGCGTAAATAAAGTGCAAACCATGTTTGCATAACATTGGATTAATAGTTCTTTTTTAAAAACCACACTGGGATTAAAGAGATGCATTTCCTATGCCCTGGACCTGCACTCCCTCCTTAGCCCAGCAGATGCCAGGAAGTACATCTAAGAGAAATAAAAAACCTTGTTATCCTCAGCCAGCTGCTGAAACAGCAGTGCTTTCTGCAGGCCTTTGGAAGAGGAACAAATGTCTGTAGGATTCCTGGAGCAGTCCTGTGTGTTTTAATAGGGAGTTCTGCAGCAAAGCATTCCTGTGAGAAGGGATTTCTGCTGCATGGCTCCAGTCCCATTCACCTGTGGGTTTTGTTGGCTGCAGTCTTGGAGGTGGTGATGCAGAGGGGAGCTGGATTCCCATCCCCCAGCCCACACATTTGACATCCTGCCTTTCCAATAACTCACTCGGAGCGCTCCCGCCTCTCCTTCCCCAGCCCTGCTCTGTATTTTGCTGAAGTCAGGGCTGGCCCTGTCACTCCTCTGAGCAGGCATGTGCTTAAGGAGAGCTCAGGGGCGCTGGCTCACATTGGTTACCTTATTAGTGTGGAATAATCAAGGGATGCTGTCCGTGATTCCCTCAGTTCTTTGGTTTGTGGTACCATCTAATGACACCCATTTGCATTACGCTCCCCACAGTTTGGGCAGAAATAGGCTCCTGAAATGAGGCATCTTCAAACACTGCTGGGAGTGACATGAATGAGACCTAGGAAAAAAAAAAACCTGACCCTCCCATGCCTTTGCTTGGAAAAGACATGAAATGGATATTTAGGCAGCAAATGCCTGTTACGTCTGGCTTTTTATCCCTGGTGCTGCTGAGGTTGTTGTGTTGTGTCCCAGAGCAAAGCATGGCATCTCCCACCCCAAAACACAGGTCATTCCTAATTCCTCAGCTCAACAGGCTGAATATAAACAGAATAACACACTGGGAAACCAGAAGGCTTCGAGCTATGAGTGGAATTTTTGCCTGTTTTTCTGTTCTGTTCTCTTTCACCTGCTCCAGAATCTACAGAAAACTGTAAAATTTGCACCTTAATCTCAAAGATGATGGTAATTAAAAACTTAAGTCTCCATAGACAGATGCAAATAAATTAAGGAGGCGAAGAACTGAATTAGAGGCTAATCCTGGTTGGGGTAGTGAAAGCAAAGGGGCCAGTAATTCTTTCCTTCTGTTATTTCACCTGTTCTGGTGGCAGGATGAAGCTGTGTCAGGATGAGGTGCCTGGGTTTGCAGTGCTGGATGTGAAACATCAACTGTGGCAGAGCCCTGGGGAGGGGACACAGAAGTCTGGGAAAAGGACACACTTCCCAAAACATTGCAGCTGATTCAGTGGCTGAAGTGTTAGCTGGAACAGGGAGCTCTGTGCCAACCCCCACAAATCACACAGTTTGCTTTGCGTGTTTTTTGCAGGTGTTTCACAGGGATGAGTTTGGCAGCTTGATCTCATCCTTGAGCATTGTGCCCTTTCCTGACTTGACAGAACTTAACTTGGGCATTGGGGTAGACCTAAATTCTGAAGGCAGGGACCTAAGATTTATTCAGGTGGGTGTTTTTCCCCTGTGTGCTCCCTTGTGCTGAAGAGCACAGTGCACTGAGCTGTATGAGCATCCCAGTGCTTTGCCCTTCTCTCAAGTAGTTGGCCAAAGCTGGGTTTGCACTGCAGCATCTTGCACTAAAGCATCAGGAGTAGTGAGACTCCCACAGTGAGGCCACAGGACTGAAATCCTTCATTTTTATGGGCTGGAAGTGATAACGGCGTGAACTGAGTTATACTCACGTCATGACGTGATCCACGCACTCCTATGGGTGGATAGATATTGATTATCCATCAATAGGGAGTGATGGTGGATGATGATTCAAATCCCAGCTGTCAGCTAGCTGGGTGTCCTGGCTGTTTGTCTAGTCAATTAAAACATTGCTGTGATTCAGCCTATTTATTTTAAACTGGGATTTATTTGTATTACCACAATGTTGCCTATACCTCTAAAATCAAGTCTGTCTCTTTTTCAGGATGGGGAAGGCCAGACTGCACTCCATTATGGTAAGCTGCCTCTAAGCTTGGCTGTTCCTTCTTAGCAGCATGGATTTGCAGCTGGAGTAAATGCTCTGTACACAGAAGGCAAATTTCAGGAGAAAAATGAGCAAGGAAGCTGGATTTGATTAACCAGTGGCTAACTCCACTAGCAAATCCCAGCATGGTAGGGGTAGGAGCCTTGGGAGAAGATTGCTGCCCTCACTTCACTGTCCTCTGCAAATGTCACCTTAAAGCCTTCCTTTTCCCCAAATTAATGATGCAGAGTTTCCCTGTACACCTCAGTGTCTCCAGGATGTTGATGTGCCACCTGCAGACCCAGGAGTGGCTCTGGTTAGGGGATGCCAAATCCCTTGGCCTTCAGGGAGGGGCTGTGCCAGTTTTAACAGGTTACACAGGTCAGGGGAAGGGGACAAACAAGGTGGCCTCCACCTTCATGTGTCCTGGTGACAAATCTGTTTGATCACAGCTGAGAGAGCAGCAGCTTCTCTACTACCAAAATCAGCAGAGGCAAGTCACAGTTGGTGTCCCTCCTACAATTACAGGCTAATTAGATACGTGATTTAATTGAAAGATTGTTCTATGTCCAAATGAGAAAAGTAGAGACTGAAGTGACGCATGCGGTGCTGATGTGCAGGGAATAGGAAAAAAGTATCAATTTAATCTGGATCATAATCTTTTTCCCAAAATTAAGACATAGCCAGTTATTATCTTGTACTCTCTCTTGATGCCTGTCACTGTAATTAAGAGCATACTTGTCATTCTGAAGTGTTTGTGTCTTTCTCTCTCTTCTTGATCTCTCCACAAGGACATTAGCAGGATGGCAAAATTGCTTTGCAGACATCAGTGCAAAGCACAGCATTTGGATCTGGAGCTAAGCTCCCACATTCCAGAGCCCCTGAACTGAGACTGTAGTTCCAATAATGTGTGATTTCTCCCTGTGGGATCTTTCCTGTAGGATTTTTCAAATTCCTGTCAGTGTGACTGGAATGGTCAATCTGTTGCTTAGCACAGCATTGTTCACAGATGGACAGCACTTAAAATTCTACATTGCCTCTTTCTCTTCCTAAGCCATTCCACAGTTTGGGCTCTCTCTCTCAGGAAGATGCTTTCCCAACTCAGGACTTTTCCAACCCAGGACTGAGGGTTGCACAGTAGAGTATAATAGGTTGTGCAAAAGCATAGCACACGTGTAAGTTATCCAAGAGCACTTGCTTCATGCAAGCCCAGTATGTGAAAGGAAAAAGTGGATTCATCACCTGAGTTTAAATTCCACGCAGGAAATTCCCTGTGGCTGGGGACTGAGGCAAACATAACTGATATAATGAACATTATTTCAGAAATGGTTTCTCTGATCCACCCTTCCAGCTCAGGTGTTTCAATAACGGCAGTTTCCCAGGATTTTCTTCAAAAATGTTTGTTAAGTGTTGAATTCTTTTTCTTCCCCTTGAGTATTATCCCCTCTCTCCTCCCTGTATATCATCTTTGGGAAGCCTCTCTGGGTCACTGGCACACAGGCCTGGTGCTCCCATGGGTGCCCAGCTGTTCCTGGTGGCCATCCAGGACATCCTCATCCCCTTTCTTGCTGACCTGGCCATAAATCACCCCGAGCTTGGAAACAGCTTCCTAAATGGGTTGGATTCAAGTGGCTGTTGGCCTGAAACTGGAACTCACTGTCACCTCTCAGTCCCTTTTTCAGTCAGCATTTCACAACCAAGTCATTAATTGCAGCAGAGAGGCAGGAGAGCTCCCGTGGACACCATCCCTGAGCAGAGCAGTGCCTTCACAAGGCCTTCCCTTTTGTTGGAGGCTGCACAGGGAAGGGTTAAATCCCATCAGCGAGGCAGCCCCCTGCTTTTAGGGTGTCTGCATCCCTTTTTATGAGCCGGCGTGGCCTGACAGCTGTCCTTGTGGTGACAGCTCTCCTGATTACAGCCGGTGTCAAAGCGCATCCTGCTGGGGGTTATAAATCCCGGCTCCTTCCGATCGGTGCTGACCCCGGCTTTAATCGGGGGTTAAGTGGAGGCCAGCGGCCCCGGCAGGACCAGAGCCCGTGCCCTCACTGCTGGACAGCGCCTTCTCCTCAGTTCCTCTCCATCCATCCATCTGGGAATACTGAAATCATTGCTGCCGCCTCTCCCAGAGGAAATCAAGGCTTCTCGGAGCACGTGGCCGCGGAGTGGGCAGGCTCTGTATCCTCCTGGGCGCCCCGGCTTCCCTGCAAAGCACCATCTGTTCAGCTCTGTCTGCACCACTGTGGCAGGGCAGTGGGAGGGGACGCTGGAGGGAAAATAAATAATAAAAAAAAATTCATCATCCGAACCCTGAGGATTAATGGAGTCGGGAGGCGAACTGCGCCGAATGGAAATTCATCTTCACCCGTGCCAGTGTCAGGGCTGCCGCTCTGGCCCTTGACAAATCGAGGCTCCCGGGGTGTGATAAATCCAGCAGCTGTGCTCGTCCCCAGGGATGTCCCCAGCCTGCTCAAGGACGAGTGAGCCACCTTTCCCTGTGGGGACCAGCTGCCCATCCCCAGAAGGTGCCACCATACCTTCCTTGGCACCTCTGGAAGTCTGTTTTCTGCAGAGGGATGTGCTTCCCTTCAGCTCAGCCTCACCCACACCCCCACCTGCTTCCTCACCAACCTGTTTCCCCTTTTTGACCCCTCTTTTATCTTTTCAATATAAACTCCAATCACACATTGAATTTATTTTAATGAGACATTACTGCCTGTCCTTTTGGATCAGTAGAAGACTGCAGAGCAATGCAAAAGACACTCTAATTACTAAAGGAGTCAGTTGGTTGCTTTATAAAAACACCCAAAATATGATTAAAACCAATTGCTACCAATGTAAAAGGAAGCTGCCAGTTCATGGCCTTGTAAGGCAGGTTTTGGCTTCACAGGGTCTGAGTTGCACAGGCTGAAGGGAAAATCCAGGGTCTGGGACTTCTGCTGCAGCCAAGTCCAGCTCTTCAGTGTTAATAATTTTCCTGGTTCTGTTTTTTTAGCATCCTAGGACAGAGAAGAGCTCAGGTCAGACTCGACTCTATCTTGGCAGAGAAAATGAGGGATGAAAAAACAGTTGCTAGCAGAGGTGTCCCATTAACAGCTGTCCCAGGCCATGGGCACAGTGGCCTGGAGCTGGTGCTCAAGGAAGTAGTGGCCAGCAGCTGTAAATCACCTGAATTTTGTGCAAAGAGAAGTGATGGGCAGAAGTCAGGAGTGAGGCAGTGCTGAAGATGTCTTGCCTGGGATGTGCTGCCTGCTCCCTGGGGGATTCAGGTGAGGGGCAAGGGCTGATAGACCCATTATAGATAGTGAATGCCTTGTAAACTCTGGGTACAAAAGCAGGCAGGGAATGCTTTCCCAAGTGGCACTTTGGGGTGCAGTAGCACTCTGGGGACCCTTCCCACATCAGTCTCCTTTCCTGGATGTGAAGGAGCTTTAGCCAGGCTGTGCCCAAGCTGCTTCTGTGTCCCTGCAGATCCCTCACCTCCCAGCAGCTCTGCCTGGACTGCAGGCTCCAGGTGCTGGTTGCACCAGTGGCACCCCCCCAGGAATTCTGGCTTTGCACTGCTCTCACTCTGTCTTTTCTCCTTCCTTTGCACTATTAAATCCAAAGCAATACATTGAGTCCTGAGCACTGCCCCAGCAATGCTCTGCTGCGCCGGGCCAGGTGCTGAGCTGGCATTTCCTGCCTCCAGCTACAGCCAGCGCTCCAAAAACGCCCCTCACCGCCACCTCGGGCCAGCATCCCCACACTAACCCTTCCCTTTCTCCCCCACAGCTGCCACCTGCGAGTTTTTGGACATCGTGGAGCTGCTGCTGCAGTCGGGAGCCGACCCCAGGCTGCGGGACCAGGAGGGCTGCCTGCCCGAGGAGGTGACGGACTCCAAAGCCATCACTTCAGCCCTGCAGCAGCACGGCAGCAGCGAGCCCTGAGCCCCCTGGGGCACAGAGAGGCTCTGCAATAACGCCCCTTTCCCCCCCCACCATCCCCGCTGCCCTCCCCAAACACCTCGGGGCTTCGAGGGGACCTTTTAAAGCACAGGGTCTGGCTGGGCTCTCCAGCACGAGGGTCAAGCAATGCCCTGAGCAGGATGGCATCAGTGTTTGAGGGGGGAGGGAGAGGGGAGAGGGCCTGGAGGAGGCCCCAAGTGTTATTTTAATGTCTCAAACACGAGTACTGTATGGGCTGTCTCAGCAGAGCAGCGTGGGCTGACTGCTTGGCTCCTCTGTGGGGATGTGGGGCCAGGTGAGATGCTCGTCTCTCCTGTTCAGGTTGAATTTGGGTTTGTTGGGGTTGTTTGGTTTTTTTTTTTTTTCCCTGGGTCCAAACAAATAATATAAATAAAAGCACAGTCTTGGGATCGAGCCTCGGTGTGTTTGTTTGGGTTTGGGTTTTTTTTTTTTTTGCAAGGAGTGACTTGGAAGCCACAAGAATGGGAGGTAGCTCAGTGAAGCTGTAACCCTTGGGAAGTTCTGCTCGAGCACTTGTCCTGTGGAGGGAGAGGTGCAAAAACAGCAGGGTCATGCAGGTGTCTGTCTGTCCCTCTGGTTCTCACACAACACGTTTCTAATCAGCCTCTCCAAGCTGACAGGACTTTTACCACTTTGCTGGATTGAATGGCTTTAAACCCCACCTCCGTTAGCAGCTCCAGGGCCTCCTGCTGTGTGTCCATGCCTGGGGTTGCTCTTTCAGGGCTGAGATCTGAAAAGAGCTGAGCACAGATAAACCTGCACCCACCCTGTCACCCTCTGGGTCTGTTGAGACACTTTATGATGATCTCAGCTGGCCAAGTACCCAGAAAGAGGGAAAAATGTGCCCTGTGGTCATGTCTGAGTGCTGGATTGATGTGGGATGATCATGGGGTTTGGTGCTTCCTCATCAGCATCCCAGCCGTGCCCACAGGAGCTGCCAGGGTGGGTTTGTGCTGTGGGAGGGAGGCTGCTACACTGGGCAGGTGTGTGGCAGGAGGAGACCATCCCTGAGGGATATTGCCATGAGTTTGCTCTTCCCAGACAAGATTCCCAGCCTGGAGGGAGCAGAGGAAACCTCCATGGCTGTGACAGGAAGCTGCTTGGTCGGGTTCTGCAGCACACCCAGCCTCAGGAGAATAACTGGGAACATTCCCTTGGCCAAGGGCTGGCTGGGCACAAGGCACACGTGGGGTTTGGCCCCTCACAGTGTCTGTGGCTCCTGCCAGCATTCACTGACACTGACAAAGTCACTGCAGCCACCACAGCACACACAGCACAGGCCGGGCTCCATGGTGGAGACAAAATGGCTTGGGCAGGTTATTTTCCATTAATTGATATTAAGCAAAACCACCCCCATGGCTTCTGCTCCTTTTCCCCTGCCCAGGGCACCTGCAGGCTGGCTCATCACAGCCTGGCACTTTTGCATCCAGATGCAGATGAAGCAAAGATGCCAAACCCCAATAGTGGGGTCACACTGACTTTGTGAAGGAGACGTGGTGGCACCAAGGTTGGGGACAAGCAAGGCCACCCCTGTGCAGGGCAGTAATGCACAGCCACTGCCTGGCTTGATGGACACACTGGGCAATAAAAAATCTCAGTTAAAGCCGGGATGAAAAGCAGCAGCGGCGGTGCCGGTGCTTTCAGAGAGCACATTTGGGGCCTGGAGATGTTTATAGCACTTTAGGTCTGTTTGTGAGGTTGGAGCCTTTCCAAAAAAAAAAAAGAAAAAAAAAAAAAGCGGGGGTGGGGTGGGGGGGAGGAGAGAAAGACATATATTATTGTTTATAATCTGCTTTATTCAGCCAAACCTTTCCCCAGCAGCCTTGCGGATTGCTGTTAAATCCCTCGGTGCCTTTAACTACCGATACAGAAAGTGGTTAATGTGCATTTGCCCTAAGCTTGGCATCTACTCCAGGAAATCACTTTAATTGAGAAGCATTAAATGTTAAAATGATTAAAATATAGAAAGCCAACACACCAGTGCCCATGGAGGGGCTTGGACTGCCCCCCTCACCCCTCCTGCCTGGCATAGCCCTTCCACCTCACCTGTGCCCACCAAGCACACCCACTGTCACTGCTGAGTGATGACAGGAAAGCTGTGCCACCTTGGGGTGCCACCCACCCCAAACCTCTCTGTGCCAGCACAAAGCCAGGGCACAGTGACCAGTGTCACCTGTTCCACCATCCAGATGTGACCCTGGCAATCCTGACCCCAAAGAGCCAACGGTGCCAGAGCAGGAGATGCCAGTGGTGACCACTGCCCTCCCTCTGAGGAAGAAAATCTCCAAGACAGCAGCTGCTAAAGAGCATCCCGAGTTTATTTGCCATCGCTTTCCCTCCCGGCAGAGGGGGTGACTGTACACATCTCATGCCAACACACCAGAGGCAGGGTACAAAAGCAACGCCCTGGGCCCGAATCCGGGGGCAATTTGGGGGATCATTTCTCCCCAAGACATGGCAATAAATAAGGTTTTATTCTTTAAAATTTATTATTAGTATTTCGTTGGGTTTCTTTTTTTTTTTTTTTTTTCCTTTTTATTCCCCCAGGAATCAAGACTCTCACTTTCTGGAACTGTACAAAATTTACACGGCGAGGGGAGGAGGCATTTGGCCTTGTTGAAGGGAGGTGGAGAGCAGCAGGCACAGCTCTCCCCCGTGCCCCTCCCCACCCGTGCCGGGCAGGGCCGGGAGCTTGGCACGAAGCAGCACCCAAGGGTGGGGAGGGGGGAGGCACATGGATGAAGCTGGGGCAGCTCCTGCAGCACCAAGGCACCCAGCTGAGGGGGGACAAGGAAGGGAAAGGACAGACTAGTGATGTGCTTTCTCTTGTGGCTTTTTTTTTTTTTTTTAATTATTATTTTTTTCCCCTCTGTTTCTGGAGCCTCCACACCTCTGGAAGGAGCCGACTAACTGGATCCACCCCCCAGCCCTCCCTGAAGAGCAGCCTGGGATCATCAGCATCACCCCAGAGACAGAGAGGATGGCAGGGAGCCCATGGGCAGGGCATCCCTGTGGGGCTGGGGCAGAGCTGGGCACCCCGGGCAGAGGGTGTGGAGCTGGATCTCATCCATGGGGCTGAATGGCTGAGGGTAGGGGCTGTGGCTGTGCTGGGAGAGATGGGCTTTGAGCAAGGGCTGCTGCTGGGTGAGCCTGGCCAGGAGCAGATGTGCCAAACCCACCGAGATCCTCCCTGGCTGCCTGCACTCACCCTTTAGTACCAAAGGAGGAGAGTGACCCATGCCAGGAGCATCTCACACCCCAATCACCTCCCCTTCCCACGACCCAGGTTCTTCTGCAGCTGACGAAATTCCCTTTCCTCTATTGGAGAGGAATTTTTTTTTGCAATGCCCTTGGAACAAACGTTGCCCACATCTCTCCCCCACCCCTCCAGTGGCCGCTCTGCAGGTGCCAGCCCCAGGCACCCCGGCTGGAGGCAATTTATTTTTTATTCCTTCCCCTCGCATGGCCGTGGTACAAAGCAGTGATGCTCCTGCGTGCCCGGAGATAAATCACGGCCACCAGGCCCTGATCGCCCCAGGGCAGCAGAGCAATGGCCCTGCCCGGAACGTGTCCCCGGCAAAATAAACCCTTCTACAATATAGACTTCTCTTTCTGCGGAGGCTCCGGGCAGCGCCGAGTCGCGTTTCAACACCATATGGAAAAATAACTCTTGAAAATAGCAGCGGTGCTCGGCGTGGGGGGGGATGCGGGGCTGACGCGGGTGCCGGGATGGGCTCTGCCACCCCTGATTGTCCTTCTTTCCCTCCTTGTCACGGCCGGGTCCCCGCTGTCCCCAGCGCAGCGCCGGGGTCCCCTCCGCGGGTCCTCTCTTGTGCTTACACCCAAAGACATCCGCGCCCCCCGCCCGGGCACAGCCGGCCCAACCACGGCCGGTGCTGTCCCCACTCCCTCGGCCCCTCCAGGGCCAATTCCCACGGGAAATCCTGGAAAGGTTCAGCCGCTCAGCGCTGCGCTTGCGGGCCGGGGGGAGCGCGGGGGGAGCCGGGCCGGGGTTGGGGGCGAGCAGCGCTTAGAAAGGGGGGTGATCCATGTCGTCCAGCCAGGAGGCCGGGCTGGTGGGAAAGTCTGGGTACCCGACGCTGCTGCCCGTGGAGATGTCGGAGGTGGGCCCCCCCCCGGCCATGGCCCGCAGCGTCTGACTCACCCCCTGCGCCCCGGGGGCCACCAGCCCCAGGCTGCCGTCCATGGCGTAGTCCAGCCCGTTGAGCAAAGGCGGGTGAGCCGGCAGCGATGAGATGGAGGAAGGCGACTGCGGGAGGCCGTAGGGGCTGCCGTCCCGCAAGTCCTGGTACGTCTGTCCCGTGCCCTCCATGGAGAAGCCGCCGTTCAGCAATTGTCCGCCCGCCGCGTCCCCCACGGAGCCGTAAACCCTGGTGTTGTGGCCGAGCTCGGAGAGGATCTGCTCTTCTGCCGGGGACAGGAGGGAGAGCGGAGGTGGGGGGTCAGCGCCCGGGGGAGCCCCGCAGCCCCCCGGCCCCGCTCGGGCGCAGCGCTCACCGCGGAAGCTGAGCTCGCTGTCGCTGACGCCGCAGTCCTCGGCAGAGCTCTCCTTCTCCAGCTTCCCTCCCCCGCGGCTCCTCTTCACGCTCTTGTAGAACTGCCCCCAGCGATGCCGCCCCGCGTCCTTCTTCAGCCGCTTCTCTTTGGCCCGCCGGTTCTGGAACCACACCTGGAGCAGGAAATGGGGAGGGACATCGGTGGCACCGCGGCACCCCGCGACCCTGGCGGTCCTGCATGGCGGCACCCCTGTAATCCAGCGCCTCTGCAACCCAGCAGCCATGAAAGTCAGTGCTCCAGCATCCTGGCACCCCTGCATCCAGGATACACGAAGTTAGCAGCCCTGCATCCAGCACCCCTACATCCCAGCACCCTACATCCCAGTACCCCTACATCCCAGCACCCTGGCACACCAATATGCTGGTGTGCCAACACCTACACCCCCATGCAACCCAGCATCCCTAAACCCCTACAACCCTGCATGCCAACACTCCTGCCCCCCAGTTCCCCCACTCCCATGCAATCCAGCCGCCTGTCAGCCCAGCTTCCAGGCACCTCCATCACCCCTGTCACCGCTGCATCCCCTAAAACCCGGCACCCAGGCACCCCCGGAGTCGCCCTTCTCTTGGGGCAGGTGGAGAGGGGCACCCTCAGCCTCACCTGCACGACCCTCATGTCCAGCCCGGTCTCGGAGGAGAGCTGCTCCCGCACATGCCGGGCGGGCTTGGGGGAGTTTTTGTAGGCGTTCTTCAGCGTTTCCAGCTGCTTGGCCGTGATGGTGGTGCGGGGCCGCTTGGCGCCCGCCTCGGAGTCATCTACAAGGGAAGGAGCGGGTACCAATCCCGAGCAGCAGCTCTGGGGACCATCTCCCCCAAACCATCTCCCCCAGACCCCGCAGCGACACCAACCAGGTCCGCCCCTCTGCCCCCCGCAGCATTTTTGGGGTGCCTACCGTTCTGCTTGGCCGTCTCGTAGTCCTCCTTGCAGACCAGCCGCCCGTCCTCCATCAGGTAGAACTCATCCCCCGTGGCCAGCTGCCGGCTGCAGATGATGCAGGCGAAGCAGTGCAGGTGATACACGAAGTCCTGCGCTTTGCGGACCACCTGGGTCGGGGGGATGCCCTGCTGGCACGCCGTGCATTTGGTCCCGAAACGCCTGCGAGGAGAAGCGGGCGACCCCCTGAGCCCCCACGGCGAGGTGGGGTTGGCCGCGATGGGGAGCGGGAGACAGGGCAGAGTTTAAACCAGCAATCAACCTTATTATGCACGACACTTCACACGGCGGGGGTTTATCTTCCTCAGAGTGAGAGACCGGCCTAATGGAGCCGGGGAAGGTTTGATTTTAATGATTCTTTTAACTAATGCTTATAGGCTGCCTGATTTTTTTTTTTTCCCTCTGCAAGGACAGTACATATTTCATCCACATTAATACCAAATAAATTAATTACGCCGCCCCGCTGGCATGATGGATGCCAGATTAATGCAGAATGATGGGGCTCTTACACCATAACAGGGGCGTGGGGTGGGCTGGTGTGGGGCACCAGCAAAGCTGCCGGCAGGGCTGCAGGGATGTGCAAGGGACATGGGAGAAGTGTGGCAGCAGCACTCGAGGTGGGGGTAAGAGTGGGAAAAGAAGTGTGGAAGGAGCAAGGATGGTGCAAGGAATGTGGAAAAGAAATGTGCAAGGAGCAAGGATAGTGCAAGGAGCAAGGATGGTGCAAGGAGTGTGGAAAAGAAATGTGCAAGGGTGGAACAAGAAAGCTGCAAGGAGTGTGAAGGATTCATGCAATGAGTGTGCAAGAATGGTGCAAGAAGAGAATTCACTGAATTGATGGCACAAGGGTGACACATGCCATGAGGAGGAAGTCAAAAGGAAGTGGATATTCCATGGGTGTTTTCAGCAACAGATGCTGTGGGATTGGCCTGGGGCTGATCCTCATCTCCCACTGGCCCCACAGGGCTCTGTGAGGTCTCCCCTGCTCCCCACAGCACCCCAAACACCCCAGAGCACCCCAGAGCCATCCCGGTGCTGCAGCAGCCCAGGTGACAAAGCTGTCAAGATAAATCTGCCCCCGTCTGCTTTGAAGGAGGCAGCACAGGAACACCCAATCCTTTTGTCCCCAGGGCTGCAGGGACAGACGGTGGCATTTGGGAGCGCAGCCCCTGCAGGCAGCTCTCACTGTCCCCTGAGGCCTGAACATCCCCCAGCCGTGCAAAATCACCCTCAAAACCCATGGCTGTTCATCCCCTCCAGAAATCCAGGGCACAGCCACCAAAGCTGGGTCCCTGAGACTGTTCTGAGTCACTCAGGTGTCACCCGGGGATGGGGGGCAGGAATGGGGCATGAGTGGTGCCAGCACGATGTCGGGGTGCTGGAAGCAGAAGGTGAGAAGGAAAAAGCTGGTTTGTCCCATTTTCTGGGCTTGTGTCCTAAAGGGAGAATCCCTGGACATCTGCTGGAGTCAGATGGGAGGGAAGGTGGGAGAGGAAGGGAGGAAGGAGAGGGGTGGAGAGGAGATGGACAAGAGAGAGGGAGAGAGGGAGGGATGAGAGGATGGAGAATGAAGGGAGGGGTGCAGGGAGGGTGGGAATCGAGGGGAGGAGGAAGGAGGGTGGGAATGGAAGGGAGGAGGAAGGCAGGAGTGAGAGAGGGATAGGATGATGGACAGAGGATGATTTTCTGCTCCCAAGGTGAGCTGGTGCCCACTCTGCAGCCCCCATCCACTGCCCATCCACGCCTTCACACAGAACACTCTAAAAGCCATTTTAACAACTCTCCCGAGGTATTTCCACATCATCCAGGGACAGAGGACCCAGGACAGAGCCGAGCACCAAGAGATGCAATTTGGGAAGGAAAAAAAAAAAAA
>VWYP01031350.1:89462-104910 GCA_013400435.1 Pycnonotus jocosus
CGGGTGCCGGCGCCCGCCGGTCCCGCCCGCCTCCCATTCATGCCCCTGCGGGGAGCGCGCCTGACGTCACCGCCCGCAGGGGGGCGGGGGCGGGACGGGCCCCCCTCAGCCAATCAGCGCCAGCTCCGCGCCGCCGGGGGCGGGGCCTGTGGTGGGTGGGCGTGGTTTTAGCGACGGGGGCCGGGCCTGCGGGGAAGGGGCGGGGCCCGGGCCGGGCAGTGTCCAGCGGTGCCTTTGGGGACAGAGAGGGACGAGCCCAAGGCCGCGGGCGGGCTCCGCTCTCGGGGCTCCAGGATCTTGTCCCGCTCCATGGAAGGCATTGGAGAGTCCCCGCTTCGGGGACACAGCCCCAACCCTGCCCCTCCTGCCGCTGGGAATGGAGGCTCAGCCAAGGGACGCTTCCCTGGATCCGGCGGACACCGGCACATCCCGCGCCACCGTGAGTTACTGCCCAGCTGCTGTCACCCCGCCGTGGCAAGCTCTGCTTCCACAGGACGCTGTAACACAGCCCTGGAGCCCATCCCAGTGGTGCCTCCCCAGGGACACATCTGGGCATGGCAAGAGCCAGCCCAGTTCGGCAGTGCTGCAGCGTGCCCAGCCTGGTGGGCACAAGGGTGACACGAGGATGGCAATGCCACAGTCACAGGGCAAAGGGCTCGGCGTGGCCACGACTTCCATGAGGATCCCCGTGAGGGAAATCCTCGAGACAACCCAGCCCGCAGCACCAGAGGGAAACTGATGTGGCGGCAGCCAAGGGCTGAGCAAGGAAACTCGCTGAAATGGAGCTGAAGTTAGCGTGGGTGCCCCGATGCCACCAGCTCCCGTGTCACCAGCTCGGGGACAATGGTGCCAAACAGCCCCGATGTGCTGGACCATCCTGCTCTGCTGAGAGAGCAAGACGAGGCCCCCGAGGTGGCACACAGCAGCTTCTGGCAAGGGAGGGAGGATGCGACCCAGCCAAGAGCACGGCCACCATCAGCTCAGGTGTGCCCATGCCAAGCCTTCGTCTCCATTCTGTTAGGAAGAGGCTTTTCCCACCTGAAAAAACCTGAAACCCTGCCCCATCAGGAAATGTGCAGGTGGGACAAGCCACCAACTGGGAAAAAATGTTTAAAAATAAAAGTAATAAACCCCAAGTAATATATTAATCCTGGCGTTTCCTTAGGAGTAAATTGAAGTTTTTCTATCAGATGCTGGGGTTTGGTCCCAAAAGCTTCATTTTTACCAGCAAACCCCCTCATATCGCAACTCTGTGCCGAGACCGGTGTGAGTGAGCTCAGCCCTGCAGTTCGCCGCACGCCAAAATCTGCTCTCCACCACCGGGAGGTGAATCCCAACCCCTCCCATCCCATCCCGTCCCATGCCCTAAATCACACCGCAGCTCTTAAGTGCATTAAGCACCGCCAGAGCCCCGCGCCCCCGGCCACCTGCGCTCCGCAGCCCCTCGGGGCAGGGGCGGCCGAGCCCCCCCAAACCCCAGCCGGCCACAGCATGGTTCCCAACACGCAGAAAGGCAGGTCCCTGAGGCAGATTTAAGGGAGAAGTTTAGCCGGACGCTCGGACAGACAGACAGACGGACACTGCCCCATCCCCTCCCTGTCCTGCTTGCTTTGCATTTCCAGCCTATTTCCCTAATTATTCCACCGCTGCTGGGAGTCACCGCGGTCTCCCAGCTCTCTGGCACGCTTTGATTTATCTCTCAGCCGGGATAACAGCTCCCCTACCCTACCCCCCCTTCTCCTCGGGGAATTCAATTTTCATTCATTTTTCTGCTTTGCCGGATTGATCCAGCCCCCTCTGCCCTGCTCTGGATCACTCATGGATGCGGTGAGCGGGCAAAGGGAGCCACCCAGCACCCAGCCTTCACCTTGGGGAAGGATCGTGCTGCCGGGGTGTCGGGAGGGGGCCGGGGGGCTGCCGCCACCAAAAAAACCCCACTCCACCAGCATCTTCCCCGTGCTCGCTCGCACATCTTCCCAGCAGAGCCTTCATCCCTTCCTGTCCTGGTGGCATTGCTTTGTTCCCCTCCATCCTTCCTGCTGTCCATCTGTTCGTTATGTTGGTGGGGATCTTTTGGTCTCTTTAGGGATTTTTTTAGATCACTTTGGGCTTTTTGGTCTCTTTCGAGTTTGTTTTTCCCATCTCACAGGAAGGAGGGGGCGGTTTAGATGGGCATGAGGTGCTTGCCCAGCAAATCCTCTCTGTGCCACCCAAAATGCTGCTGGGTCCTGGTGGTGCCCAGAGAGGGGGGTGGGAAATGTCCCTCTCCAGGCTTCCTCCTCCTCCCAGAGCTAAATCAGAGCTGAGGCTCGATGGTGAGCAGCCTGACAGAAGGGTGAATGTCTGTTTTCCTCAGGTTGCATTTCTGAGGCACTTTTGGGGGGGCTCTAGCCCCGCACAGATGCCCTGCTCCTTCCTTGGCATTGCCTGAACCTCTCTGGCCCTGCAGCCAGAGGAAGACACGAGCAGCACGAGGCGATGATTCCAAACCCACAGACGAGCAGGGATAGTGCTCCCACACCAAAGCCTCTCCCCTTAATAGTTAATAAAATGCGGGTAAATCCCAGAGGCTGTGACAAGACACAGACACAGCCTCCCCTTGTGTGCCCCAGCTCCGGGCACATTGGAATCAGGGTTGGCTTGGACGCTGTGTCACCGAGGGGGATACCAGTGCGTTCTCCCCTGGTGCAACAAGGGGGTTTTGAGCCAGAATTGAGAGAAATGTAAAGGAATATAAGGAAATATAAGGAAAACACGCTCCTGACCATGCCTGGGGGGTGTTCTGTCCCAGTCAGCAAACCCCAAAAAGGTTTGGAGGTGCCAGGGAGCTGAGGCTTTGTGCCACTCAACCAGTGAGTTTGCCAGGCGTCAACCCAGCTCCCAGAGTCCCCTCGTGTGACAAAGGCAGTTCCCCCAGACCGAGGTGGGGACATCCTTGCCACAGGCACCTTTGGGCACGAAGCCACCTCCCCTCCGGGCAGCATCGGCCGTAGAACCCCGAGCCCCACCGCTCCCCATCTCCGAACGATCCCAAAAATGACCCCCTCCCACCTGCATCTCTATTGCCAGGACCAGCCTGGAGCGAGGACTCACCAGCAGCCCGGGAAAGCCTCTCCCCTCGCAGGCAGGGGCGTTGCTAATCGTAATTGAAAATTAATCGGCGCTCAGCGAACCCCCGGTGATTTTATGGCCGGAGAGGGGATGCCGGTGGAGAGAAAAGCTCTTGCCCGTGCCGAGGAGGGAAAGGGAACAGGGGCAAGGCGAGAAGGGGTGGGAAGGTGGCTGGGTGTGCGGGGGGCTGGCCACCGGCCTGGCGGAAAATTAAATTGCACTTGAGGGTAAATTGTATTAGGGAATAGCGGCCGCCTCGCGCCAGCCCGAGGCCATTTGGGTAATTAGCCCCAGGGAGCCCCGGGCTGGTGGCAGCGCCGGGAATGGGGTGACCCCATCAGGGAGGGCACCTCGGGGACTTGGACTGTGGCCCCCAGGACAGCTTGTGCCACCTGTGAGTGTGGCCACAGCAGGTTGAATATCCCGCTGTGAGGGACCTGTCACGGGCAGCTGCCCAGAGGGGGACGCGATTGGGGACACTGCGAGCCCTGCAGCAGCTCCTTTGTGCCCCGCACTGGGGCTCCCCAGGTGCTGGAAGGGGACACCCCGGTGCCACAGGCCGGGAGAGCGGGGGCCGGGAGGATTGGGACTGCACCAAACAGGATTACGGAAAGTCTATTTACTAGACTCTCTTTTTCCTGCGTGCACAGCAGCTTTAGGCTGCGGGCCTGCCGGGGATGCTAATCTGGGCATCCCGCTAACCCCCTTCCGGCAGCGCCCACCTCCCCAGCGCTAATCCCTCCCCTCCCTCCACCTGCTGCACCCCCTGCCCACCCCACGGAGAAATTTTGGGGCTGAGGTGACCACGGGCAGCCCCACACCGCAATCCCTCGGTCCCACCCGGGGGAGCAGCTGGCGGGGAAGGGGGTGTTATTGATGTTGGGGGTGAACCCCCCAGGGAAATCAAGGAGAAGGAGGCAGCAGGGCTGCAGCGATGAGACTTTTCCCCATCCATCACCCGCGGTGGGCAGGGCTGGAGCGGCTCGGGGGAGCCAGCCCCGCTCCGAGCCGGGACGAGGCTGCCGAGCACCCGCTAAAGGGACACGGGGCAGAGGTGGCAGGACAGGGGTGGCAGCCCCGCAACGCCTGGAGGCGTCACCACGCGCAAATATTAAAGGAAAGGTGGAGAGAGAGAATTTATTTCATGGGCAGGTGAAGGAGGAAGGGCTGGAGGAGGTCCCGGAGCCAAGGCAGCAGCGGAGCTGGGCGCTCTCCTCCCCATCCCTCCACATCCCATCCCGCCAGCCCTCGCCTCCCACCTGGGCAAAGTGAAGATATCAAGAAAAAGGCTCCAAATCGGATTGACACCCCCCCTCCCCCTTAATAAAGTTTATTATCGGCCGGGCTCTAATCCTTTTAAATCCCCCACGCGGGGGGATGGGCCAGGATTAGGGGAGGGCAGCGTAATCCCAATGAATTTGTTACAGGGGGATTTAGACAGCGCTGGGAGAGCAGATGGCCCCGGCCATGGCTCTGGAAAACAACCATTTTCCTTAATGATTCCTAACAAGGATAAAAGGGCAGAGAGAATCGGGGACAGGAGCAGGGGCCCCACACCACGGAAGTCCTGGTCCCCAGGGATGCTGCCGTGTGTCTCCCTGCTCCGGACCACGGGCACGGTCAGCACTGAACTGCAGCTCCACAGCTTTTTGCCAACTTTTTTTCCAGCAGCTTCTTGGCCCCCACATGCTTCCTCTGCTTCCCCCTGCTTGAGGAGAAAGCAGGAGCCAGCCCAGCCCTGGGGATGGACCAGCTGTATGACGGGCAGCTGCCCAGAGATGCATCATCCCCGTGGAAAAGGCAGGAGAAAACACACAATAATAATTAAAAATATTGAAAGGATTTTAAAACCTCTTCCGGGGTGGGGTGGAGGCAGGAGCAGGGACATAAGGAATGGGGCGTGGTAGTCCAGCATGCCCACGGGGCAGGGACCAGCCGACACAACACGGCAGGCATCGGCAAAAATAATTTATTCCACTAAGACAAGCAGAGAACGAACAACAGCGTGGGGAGGAGGTGAGGAAAGGTGGGGAGACCCCAGGCCACATCTCAAAGAGGGGGGACACAAAATGAACCCATGACTGCTGCCCCCATCCAGCAGTGCCCGCTTTTTGGGGGGCTAAACCTCCACCCTCCTGGCCCCAGTAGTGGTTGGACCCCAAAGGGCTGCTCTGGCTGGGCTTCCCAGTTTGAAACCAGCCCAGCTCCAGGAAGCTTCTGAGGGCAGCTGGGAGCCAAAACACAAACCACCGTTCATGTCCCAGCTCCCACACGCCCAGAAACATGGCACTATGACTCGAGAGGGGGATGCTCTGACACCTCCATCCTCCCAAAAAGAGCCCTCCAGCCCCTACCCACTGCCTTGAGCAGGGCAGCTCCTGAGGGGATGTGCCAGACCCGTGCCCGCTGTGGGACAAAACGCTGTCCCAGGGGTGTCCTGCCTCAGCAGCCCACCCAGCCTGGGAAAAGCCCCGGACCCCGCAGCCCCTGTCAGGCCATGGGGAAGCCAGGGCGGCCTTTCCGGGCGCGGGTGCGGAGACGGAAGAAGGTGTACATGCCCAGGAGGCACATGGAGGAGAGGAAGTAGAGAGCCACGCAGAGGCTGATGTCCAGGCGGGAGAAGCCCAATCCAAGCACCCGCAGCCAGGGGCTCCTCCGCAGGCCCTCCCCACCATCCTCCTCCTCTTCCTCCCGGAGCAGGACGCCGAGGCCCCTCCGGCGCTCCCTGCCCGCTGCAGCATCGCGGGCCAGGGCCACGGTGTCCCGCTTGCTGATGCGGCGGCGCCGGCCCGCGGCCGCTCGCAGCGCTTGGCTCTTGAAGTGCTGCTCGCTGAAGGAATCCAGGTCCACGATGTCCTCGCTCCCCTCCCGAAACTTGGGGTTCAGCCGCACGATGCTGGGGCGCCGCGGCTCGGGGGAGCCTGGGCGCGCCGGGACTCGCGGCTCTGCCTCCGTCTCCTTTTCGTCCTCTTCTCCTCTCCCCCTCTCCTCCCGCGGGCCCTCCGTGCCCAGCCTGGCGTCGGCGCCTTCCCTGGCCGCGGGGATGGGGTCGGGCTCGGCATAGTCCATGTAGATGTTGGTGGGAGAGAAGTGTGCCTTGAGGAAGGCGACCACGGCCGGCTCCTCCCAGGCGTGGACCCCCCGCTCCTCTTTGTGGCACTGGGGACACAAGTCTGGCGGAGGCCACTGCAGCTTGGGGAACTTGGGGTCCTCTGTGTCACCTCCTGCAGGGACCAGAGCCGGCCAGGGGGTGAGAGGGGACATGTGATGCACCCTCCCCCCGCATAAACAGCCCAGAGAATCCAGCAGCTGGGGATGGGGACATTTGGAGGAGCCACCTCGGCAGGAGGGGTCCTCCGAGGGCAAACAGCAGCTTTGAGAAGCCCCCTGTAAGCAGCACATCAGATCCAACTGTATCTCCGGGGCAGTCTGATGCTGTGTGACCAGCTGCTGTCCCCTGAGACCGGGGGGACAATGACAGCGGGATGTCCCCACTGCCACACCCTGCGGCCATTTGCCAAACCCATCCGGGAGGAGGGCTGTTCCTCCACCTCGCCTCCCCTTTTCCCTCCCCTGGTGGCAGTCCCCTTACCTGCCAGGCGAGCGTTGACCTCGTTGTGGTGTGACCAGAGCCAGAGCACGGCCTCCTCCCTGCTGGCCACCTTGTCCATGGATTTGGCTGCCATGGCCTCGAAGTGCTCGGCGCACTCCTGGCAGCCAAAGAAGTGCCGCACGTAGCAGCGCATGGTGCTCAGCACCTCCAGGGGTAACTCTGGGGGTGGCAGAGCACGGGGATCAGTCTGGAACCCCCCCCAGTGCCACCACCACAGCCCCACAGCTGAGGGAGCAACCCCACAGCCCAGCTGTCTTGTAGCAAGATATTTGTTGCTACACGGCTTAGGCATGATGTGCACCCGGAGTTATTCTTATCAGAACTCTTTAGGATTCATCGAGGCTACTGAGACATAAACAGTACTAAAATTAAAAAAGGCCTGAAAAACAGGATACCCAAGAATGCAAGAACTAAATAAAGGAGGCCCAAGTGTGATGATAGACTGTGACCAATCGTGTGTCCTGAAAGATGAGTGCTGAAACATGGACACGCCTCCAAACAAATAATGCGTGACCATGTGAATAGTTAACTTAAAATGTATAAAAATAGCTTAATGTAAACAATAAACAGGTCCTGCTCAATCATATTAGTTAGTCATATAAAGGTCCCAAATTCCTGTGCTCTCTGTCTCTTGTCCCCCACAGAAACTGCCCCTGAATGAGATGAAGAAGGGGGAAACAAGCCTTTGCCCACATGCAGCATTCCCACCCATGCCAAAGCTCAGCTGAACACCCCCTCCCTGAGCCCCTGATGCCCCCAGGGACACCAGTACCTTTGTCAGGGCCGTTCTGGGCAGCCTGGACAGTCAGCAGGTGGAAGATGGTCCAGAGCCCACAGGGGTAGCCACGGAAGTGGCGCTCACTGCCCTGGCAGCCCACCCAGGTGACGTTGGTGGGGAGCATGGAGGGCTGAGAGGCCTGGTGGACAGACAGACAAGGAGGGGTGGGGCTGGCAGGCAGTGCCAGCCGAGGGGAAAGGGGCAGGGGTAAGGAGAGCAGGGGCTGGGGGTCACCCATGAGCATCTTACATCTTTGTTATTCTTCATGGCCTCCTTCAAAACTGTGCGGGGCAGCTCAGGCTCTGTCCAGTTCCTCAGCCAGGCATCCAGGGTCTGCAGGTAGGTCTGCACACAGGGGCGCCCTGGGAAGTACTGCAGAGGGGGCAGAGGGGTGAGAAAACACAGATTCCATCCTGGGAGCAACAGGGCAGCCCACAGGCACCCCTGGCTCACCAGCACAGGCACTGAGCAGCACCAGCATCCTCTCTGCTGGAAAGCAGCCTGGTCCTGGCAAGGTTTTGGTGCCTATAGCCAAGCAGCTGGGGGCTGCAGGTTGTCCCTCCACCCCGGGTGGCAACTCCCCTGTGTGCATGTTCAGGCTCCAAACCCCAGCTCCATGTGAGGGAGGCAAAAAACCACTCTGTCCATAAGTCTGGCAAAGCTGATTAGCAGCTGCACTTTAAAATCACTGCTGGGAGAGGAGCAGCCTGTGCCACCAACAGACAGACAGAGGGACTGACCTGTGGGGAGGAGGAAACACCAGCACACAGAAGTGATGGAGAAGTGAAAGGAAGGAGGAGTTTGCTGAGTCTGAGCTGTTCTTCCTCCCAGGCCCATGGGGAATCACATGAAAAGACCCAAATTTGCAGGGGAATTCTCTGTGACCTGCCAGTTGTGCTGCAAACACGGTGTCCCCCCACTCCTTGGACAGAAGGCTTTGCTGTGTCCCTGCCTCCAGGAACCACTGCTTTCCACGCTAGGACCTTTCTCCCCCTTTCCTTTAATATCTCTTGGGAATGCAAGAGTTAAGGCTGGGAGCTGTTGGCTGAGCTCCCCCAGGCTGAGCCCGGGGCTGGCAATCCTGGGGATGCTGCTCCGTCCTGTGGATGAGCAGGGCAATGGCAGTGCTGGCTCAGCGTCCTCGGGGAAGCACCAGCACCCACCAGCCACTGCTACAGCTCATCGAGGGGAAGGCTTGCAGGAAGAATTAAAAATGGATCAGATAAAACCACTGCTGCTCCCCACCACCCCAGCACGGCTGTACCCATGGGCAGGGAGCTGGTGCCACGGGGATTTATTTCCCTATCTCTGCAGTTCAAATTAAAGGGAAAAGAGTGAGGGAAATGGATGGAGGCAGGCAGAGGAGCCACATGAAGGTCTGAGGACTTAAGGCACATGTCTGGAGCTCTTTCCTGGTTGGGAGGAGGGGGTGTCTTGCATATCAGTGAGGGCTATGCAAGGTCCAAACTGAGCAGGAGACCCTGGGTGACAAACGAGGGAGCAAAGAAGGAGGGCATGGCCCCAGCCTGCCAAGTATCCTGGGCTGTGACAGGGATTGGGATGAAGAAAGGGCTGCTGCAGGCCCAGTGGAGGAAACAGCCAAATGCAGCAGGACTCCATCACAGCAGGAAATTAAACTGCCCTGCTTGTGCTGGCTCAAAGCTCTCAGTCACTTCAGCTGTGCCAGGCCCAACATAGAAGGAAAAAGGAGACCTTAAATTAGGCTTGTCTGGAGCCTGACTCAAAGTGGGAGTTCCTTTCCTGGACTATTATCAAAGGAGCCTGCAGAGACTGGCTCCCTGAGCCGAGCATCCAGATCAGAGTGACAAACCCCTGTGACCATCTCTGACAGTCCAGCAGGTGACAGTCTCTCTTCTGAAAAGACCTCCTGCCTCAACAGCTCCTACAAGTGATGATCCCACTGCCACCAAAGCAACACATATCTTGTTTGAAACACACCAGCACCTCCTCTTAGCTCCCACTGGGACTTTGGGCTGAGTCTGGAGATCCACATGGATGGGGACTGCCTGACAGCAGCCACAGGATACACTCAAGCACCAGGACACAGGGGCCACACCTGAGACTGCCACACTCCACTACCCGCGACTGCTGGGACAGCGTGCCCCGCACCGTGCGTTTGTTAAACAGACAAACCGAGGCACAGGCAGTCCTCTCCCAACACCCAAACACAGGCAGTTCCTCTCCTGACACCCAGAGCTCCTCACCTTCACCAGCGCAGCCACATAGCACTTGAAGGCGGCCAGCTGTGCTCCCGACAGCGAGGAGGCTCGGGCAGCCTCCACCCGCAGCGAGTAGTGCAGCGCAGACTCCAGGTCGGCCATGTACAGCTTGGAGCTGGGGAAGGCAGCAAAACACGAGGCTCCATCAGCCTCTCAATGCCCTCCCCCAGGGGTTTTCCAGCCCCGCGCCCGCCCGCCCAGCCCCGGTTTGCCCGGCAGGGGGAAGGGTCTGACCGGTCTGCTCGCAGGGGATGAGACACGCGGTCCGTCTCGTTGTTGGGGCTGGCAGTGACGTTCAGCTTGTAGGAGCCGCGGGTGATGCCCGTGAGGGTGCGCAGGGAGTAGGTGTAGAAGGAACGAGCCTCTATGTGCCTGTCGGGGAGGAGAAGCCCTAAGTCGCTCTTCCCTCCCCAAAGAAGGAAGCAAAGGAGAGGAAGGCTTAGCCAAGTGGGGAGGGAGCGTGGGGTGCTCCACACTCTCCATCTGCCTCGGCCTTACACGCATCCCTGGAGCAGAGTTGAGCCCCAGGTAGCCGTATCATGCCGCCTCCAGGCAGGTGTGGGAAGGGAATGGCTCAGTCACAAGGATTGTCCCTTCTTCCAGCTCCAGCCAGGGCTGGCAGTGCAGTTCAGTGCCCACCAGCAACCTCCCCTACTCAGCCACCATCTCCTTCCTAATGCACCTTCCCACAGGTACAAGGGAGCACAGAGAGATGGGACACGAGGCTGGCATGCCACCAGCACCCCCAGAGCCACCCTGCCGTGTCCCCACACTCACACAGGCAGGCGGGAGAAGGAGCCATTGCGGAAGAGCAGGTATGCAGAGGGGAAGGAAGTGACGCCAAACTTCTCCACGAGCTCCTCCTCGCTGCTCAGCACCCTCCTCACTGCAATGTTCTCGTACTGCAGCATGTCCAGGGCCACCTGCAAACCCCAGGGTCAGATAGGAATTCCCCAGCCCCACCAGGGAGTGCCCTGGGTAACATTTGGCACTGGCTAAGCCCTGTGTAAGCTGGGCAGGAGAGAGCTGCCCTGCCAAAGGCACCCAGGGGTTATCAGGCACCCGGGACACAGGCTCCAAGAGAGATGGGGGATAAATGCAGCTGTGCCCACCTCTCTGCCCACGAAGGAGTTGCTGTTCTCGAAGATGAGTGCCAAGTACTGGTCCTTGTTCCTCTGGAAGAAGGTGCGAACCTCCTCGGCGCTGCAAGAGACAGCAGGACGGCAGCAGGTGCCTCGGCATCAGCAGGATGCTCTGCCCTCCCCCTCACAAGGAGCTTGACTGGGATTTGGCAGGGAATGCTGGTGCTGGACCAGCCCCACTGAGCAGGCAATTCCTGCTGCTGAAGGTCCCAGTGTAGTTTTCTGGTCTGGTTCACAGGCTTGGAGAAAACTCACTGGGCTTGGCCAAGGAGGTAGAAAATAAAGCACAGGCATGCTCACCCAGGGGAAAAAACAGCAATGAACTCAAACCAGGGCTGGGTTTTTTTTTTTTGGCTAAGACACAGAGGCACCAGAGCACCTGAGGCATGTGCCTGGCTCGACCATTGCTTTGGGAAATCCAAAGGTTTCTTCTCAGGACAAAGCAGCAACTGCTTGCATCCAGCAAGGACAAGTCGGATACCAACAGACTTGTATAGAATTAAGAAAACCTTTCTTTAGGAAGGAAAAAGCTTCTAACACAGCCTCACTCTGCATGGCATGACACTGCCATGTCCCAAAGAATTTGGGACCCAGGAATTGCTTGCTCTAAGTTAGGCTGATGAGCAGGTCTGTTAAGAGATGCAACAACATCTCATCCGGGCCACAGAAACAGCTCGACCCTGGCCAGCTCATCTGCGTGTCCCTGGGCTGTGGGTGATGCAGTAGCTGCTGTTTGCTCATTCTGGGTTCAGGATTTCCCCAGAAACCTGCTCCCCATGGGACAGAGGCCACCCTGGCCTCCTGCTGCCCCTACCTTGCAGGCTCCAGCGGAGGACAGGCGGGTGGCCAGGCATCCTGGCTCTGCTCAAGGTTGGTGATGATGGCGTGGCGCAGATCCTCGACACTGGCACTGGGATCTGCAGGGGAACAGGACACCAAGGGGTCACTCCTGGGGAAGCCAATCCCACGGGCTGAGCCAAGGGAAGCTGCTTGGAGCTGCCCTCCCAGAGCTCCCTGATATTGCAGGGTGTGGGAGGTGTGGGCAGCAAGGCCATTCACACCCAGGGTAGAAAACCCCATGGCTCTGAATACTCACTGGTAATCCTTATTGCATCCTCTGGCTTCTTGCTAAAAGCTCTGAAGAACTGAAAGGGAAAAAAAAAACCACAAGGGGAAACTGGAGTGAGTGTTTGGAGTGGGACAGGAGGCAGTGCAACCCAGCAGGCTGAGGCTCCCTGTAGATCAGCTCTGCCTCAGTTTCCCCACAACACTGCAGCATGCCAACTGACAGAGGGAGCTCCCAGCCATGTCCCCATCTTTTGGGACATCCCCAGAGTGGAGGGATGCAGGCATAGGCTGGGAGCCATGTCCAGCCAAGGGCTGAGCACTGGCAGGCAGTGGAATAGGTGTCTCCAGGGGTCCCAGGAAAGCAACTGGAACCTTCCCAGTCCTGCAAATCAGTCTCCCTGCTCCAGAGCTCTGACAAAGCAGGAAAAAGGGGGTTTTCCTACTCCTGGCCTCCCACAGTGGCTCCAGTACCCAGGGCAGAGCCAGAGCAACAACACCAGGTTGCATCAGCCAGGTGTTTGCTTTGCAGGCTGGGCTGGGAGCTGGGACTGTTTGCAAAAGGTGCTTGGCAGGAACACAGGATGTGGAGCAAGTGACGTCTTGGCAGAGCCACATCAGCAGCACACCTCCCTGCCCCAGGAGATGTTTCCATCAGCATCCCAGGGCAGTGGGTGCTCAGTGAGACCCCAGGGCAGGGCTGCGGCCAAGCCAACCTGCCTGGAAAACCCCAAATCTGACCCTGTAAGGTGGGACTGAGGGCATATCTGATATAACCCTCACCCCTACCCATGCCATCTCAAGGCAATCCTGGTTTTAACTGCTGGCTGTGGCACCTGGAGCGCTTTGGCTTCACTGCTTGTGTTGGAGCAAGGCTCTTTGCAGAGGGAAGCTCTGCAGAAGTGTGTTGACACAGCTAAAGGGCTGGGCACAGGCCCAGGAGGAGGGATGGCTCCTTGCCAGCCACCACAGGAGGCTCTCACGAGTTGCAACCTCCCGCAGCATCCCCGTGCCCTCCTCCAAAACCTGTGCCTGCAACCTCTCTCTGCCCTCAAATAGCCTTTCTTAAGTGTCTCCACCTCAGGATTCAGATTCTCCCTCATCCTAGCAGAGATCCAGCCCCTGCGTTTCTCCACAAAACACCATTTTTGGTGTTTTCCCCCCTCCTTGTTGCTCCATCACCCAGCAGCTGCACTGGCTGCAGCCAGGACACGGCACTGTTTTGGGGAAGGGTTAAACGGCTGCAGCCTGCAGAGCCCCAGGGGGAGCATTTTGGTGCAATACCCCTGTCAATCCGATTGAGCAAGAGAGGGCCAGGCCAAAAGGCAAAGCACAGTGGAGCCCAGCAAGTACCCAGCACACACAGTCTCACCTTCAGGGTGGGGAAGCCGGTTATCCCAAAATCGGAGCACACTTGCTGGTTGTCCTCATCAGCACAGTCGATGGCTGCCAGGATCACTGCAGGCCTCCACTCTGTGGGGACAGAGACTGAGGTCAGCACAGCAACCCCACAGCCCCAAAAAACACCCTCCTCCCCACAAGTGCTTGTGGGGACAGGAGGGATTTCTTGCTGTGCCAACGGCAAAGATCCTCCTGCCCCAAAATCACTGCTTGCCCCTCGCAGGACAGCAGGATGGTTTGCAAGCCCAGGGCTGTGGTCTGTCCTGGTGTGTGGTGCCCTACTTTCCAGGCAGCAGGAGCACAGGGAAAGCCGTGTGAGGCGGGAGGAGGCTTTGCACGCCCTGCTCTGCCAGTGCTGGAGCACAGGCAGCTCTGCCCAACACTGCCTGCCCAGCTGGTTCTGCCTGTCCAGCCTCTGCCCCAGCTCCTGGGAAGAGAACACCAGGAGAAAGGGAGGGATGGCTAGCCAGAGCTCGGGGAGAGCAAGGAACACAGGCTCCAGCTTGTCTCACCCCAGACCAAGGGCACAGCTGATAACCAAGAGGGAACAACCCAAAACCAGCAGCCAGGCCAGGGCACTGCAGCAGAGCCTGCCCAGGTTGTGAGCACCCACTCCCCATTTGTGAAATGAAGACCAGCAGGCCCCTGGGGCAAAACAGGATGAACAAAAGGGGGCATGGGAGGCATTTTAAGCAGTAGCCTCTGAAAACCAGCTGGAAGATGGAGAATAAAGCTCTGAAATGGCTTCTTTTTAGTGTAAAGGACACAAGCTGGAGAATGCCCTGCCTATCCTTAGAGTGGGACAGAGAGGGACATGGTGCTGGCATGCAGATGGAGCCTATGCTGTCCTAGGCAGGAACATGCTGGAGGCAGGGACACACTGTCCCGTGTCTCAGGTGACAGGCCAGGTGAGCTGCTTCCCACTGCCCTGGCACTCGTGGCACAGGAGGGCAGGTGACGAGCCCTGCTGCAGGGAGCCAGGCACGTTCCTGCACTCATCTGCACGTGGTGCCCACGGGCCACCCTAGCATCCTCCCCGTCCAGCCCACTCCTACGAAAATCCACCCGTGGGAACGGCAGCGAGGATGCTGAGCAGCACGGGGGCGGCTTCTCCGCACAGCATCCGCGGTCCGGCCGCCGGAGCAGGGAGCCCTCCTTTGGAGAGGGGCCAGGAGAGCCGGCATTGCCCCGCGGGGCGCGGGCACGCACCCCATTCCTCACATCCTGCCCGCTGGGGAGCTCTGACGGCATCCCCGGGGAGGGACGGCATCCCCTCGGAGGGACGGGCTGCCCGCCCCGCCGGCCCCTGACTCATGCGGCAGCCACCGCGCTGTATCAATTAAAGCAATAACAGGGAGCAGCCGCGCTCCTCGGGATGCCGGGGGAGGCAGGACGAGTCTCGGCGGGACGAGGGGCCCAGCAGCGGGGTGTGCGGGTCCTCGGGCAGGGCTGGCACCGGCCAGGCCGGGCATCAAGGTCAAAGCCGGGAACAAACCAGCTGGGATCAGTGCCCGGCAACCTGCCATCCCTGCGGGCACCGGGAGGAGCGGGGCTGAGGGAAAGGCTGGGGGCCAGCGGGACCCCCCAATGCCTGAGGCAGGCTCAGCCTGAGCTTCTCCCTGCCAAAGGGGGTCCAGGGATGCTGCTGAGCCAGGCCTGGATATCGCGGGGGAAAGCCTGGACACCGGCAGAGAGCTGGGCCTGCCAGCCAGGGTGACGTTCAGGGAGGCTGGAGCTGGGCCGCAGGGAGGGTTTGGGGGGGCTGACAGAGGGTAGGGCAGAGCGGATGGAGGGATGGCGGTGGGAAGGACACAGAGAGGATGTAAGGATGCTCACGGGGACGGGAATGCAGAGCCCGGGATGCAGGGAGGATTTAGGAGTGCGGGAGAAGAGCAGTAGGAGGAGGACGGGGCAAGGACGCAGGAGGGGCTGCAGGATGCTCCCGGTCCTGGGGGAAGCGGGACCCCCCTGTGCAGGAGCACAAAGAGGAAGATTTAGGGGTGCTGATGGGTGAACAGAGATGCAGGGGGAATTCGAGAGTGCAGCGGCAGAGACACTGGGTGCTGAAGGAAGAGAACAGAGATGGGGTAAGGGATGG
>VWYP01031350.1:105071-149405 GCA_013400435.1 Pycnonotus jocosus
GCCACATCGCCCGCCAAGGCCCGGCACCGCCCGGAGCCGCCTTTAGCGCCCGGAGCCGCCCGTAGCACCGCCCCCGGGGCGGGGACAGGGCGGGGACAGCGCGGGGAGCCCCCACAGCGGCAGCGGGCACCGAGACCCGCCCACACACAGCCCCTCAGGCACCGGCGGGGAGAGCAGGGCAGGCCTGAGGCACCCCCTCAGCGCCCCCATAGCAGGGAGAGGGGCCCGGTACTCCCCTCCTCCCCTCCCCCGCCTTCCGTGAGGGGACAAACGGCGTTAAATGGCACAATTCTGATAAAATAGGACTGCCCAGGGAGGTGGCAGAGTCTCGCCCCTGGAGGTGTGTGAGGAAAGAGTGGACATGGCGCTGAGTGCCATGGTCTGGCTGGCAGGGTGGTGGTGGGTCACAGGCTGGAGTCGATGGTTTAGGTTTTTTTCCAACCTAAACGAAGCTGTGATTCTGCAATGGTGAAGGCAGCAGATTCAGCCCCAAAATGCACAGTAGTCACCGTCACGGGCAGCCCGAGGGCAGCACCCTGACATCAGCCAGTGTCACTGGGCACCACCTGGGCACCCTGTGGAATGGGGACCCTGCAGACATCCCTGTCCTCTCCCCAACCCCGCCAGGGATGCCCAGCAAGGATATCCAGTGACACCCACAAAATCCAGCTCTACACCTGGAAAAAAGCAGCTTTCTACCCCCATTCCTTCAATGGAATGTCTTCAAACTGAGGGTTATATTAGATATTATGAAAAAAAAAGAAAATCTTTGCAGTGAGGCCCTGGCACAGGTTGCCCAGAGAAGTTGTGGATGCCCCATCCCTGGAAATGTTCAGGGCAAGGCTGGGTGGAACTTGGAGCAACCTGGTCTGGTGGAAGGGTTGGCAGGATGATGGAACTTCTTGAAGGCCCTTTCCAACCCAGACCATTCCAGGATTTTGTGATTCCATCCTCCGGCCGGGCTGGGCCGTGCCTTTGCTCACGCACACACACGCGTCACCGGCTCCCAGACGGAAGGTGCCCGTTGCTCAGTGCCCCGGGGCAGAGCCAGGCACTGCCAGGGTGGACACAACCCCAAAATCCAGCCCTTCTCTCCCTCCCCGGCCCTGAGGCCAGGGAACCTCTGGAGCTGGGGGTGCCCACGGCTGCTGAGGGAGGGCTCCTTGCTGGCTCTGTCACCAGGAAGGCCATTATCCATGCTGGGCCCCACCTAGGCATTTCAGGCGGACTTGCCACGCTAGAAAAACAAGCCTGCTAGAGCCAGGGCTCGCCGGGGCAGCGCAGGGCAGGGGCTCCACACAGGGCACGGCTCCGGGAAACGACACAGCCTGGCCTGGGGGGACGGAGCGTGGTGGACACAACCCGCGGGATTGCTCCCACCCATCTTCAGTGGGGCCAGGCTGATGGGAATGGGGCCGAAGATGGTCTGCTCCAGCCCCGCCAGCTGTAATTAAGTCCTTAAGGGATTATCACGCCTCGTTGTCTAACAGGGAGGGAGAGAGACACAGTCTAGCCTGGGCAAGGCTGCTCTGAAAGGTGGTCCCTCACTACTGACAGAGACTTTGCCAGGACTTGTCCTCATCCAGCTGGTGATTAAAACACAAAAATCCCCACGGTCAGGGAGATCACCACCGTTATCTCACCCTAGGTGTTAGTTAAAGCCTTATTTTAAGGGCTCATGGGCTTGATTAGGTTATCAAGGCAAAGGAGAGGTGCTCAGCGCCAGTGTAACTGCCAGCATCCTCCCCATCCAGCTCACCCCTTCCTCCCAGGCAGCCCAAATTCCTTGAATCCTTTTTCAGATGCAAAAGCAGCACCTAACAGCAAGGTGGAGGGGCAAGAGCCCACAGCCCGGGGCTGCGGCTCCTTTGCAGGTGAGCCATGGCATTGCTCATCCCCGGAGCCCTGGGGTGGGGATGCTCCTGCTTCCTGCTGCCCCGGGAACAGCCGGGCTGCTACCCACGACCCTACTGCCCAGCTGGCACGTCCCATCCCCAAGGCTCCCCAGGTAATAGTCTCCTTCAGCGGCAGGGTGTGGGGTTTTCCAGGCACAGACTTGCCCAAAAATTCTTTTTCTTTCCTTTGAATGTTGCTGCAAAGCAAGAGATGAGGCTTTTCTTCCACCTCAGACTGGGAAGAGATGTATTTTCATTGCAGAACACCCTGAGACAGGGCATGGGAAGCCAAAGATGAAGCAGAGGCTTTGAAACAACCCTTTTCAAGTTGGATTTGAAAGCAGCTAAGATGAAATAAAAGCAATCAGGAAGCAGCAGAAGTCTGGGGAGGTTTCAGAAATGCCCTCCCAGCACTGTTTCTGGCTGCCAATGGAACCTGCAGGTAGCAAAACCAGGACACAGGTGCTGGGTGACTCTGGATGCCTGGCTGCTGAGCCCCAGCCAGCCTTAAAGTTCAGCTTTAGGCTCCCATGGCACATTTAGGAACCTGCTTGGTTTTCACAGCAAAGCCTTCAGTGCCTACCTTGGCATCCTTAACTTTGGGGAGAGTTGTGCTTTACTCCATAGCAAGGCCATGGGCTAAGGATGACCACAGATCTTCCTGTGCTGCACAATCTCTGTGCAGCAGCTGAGCAGTGGCTTTGGTTCATTAAGCCCATCAGCTCTGAAATCTCCTTTCCCAGACTAACACCCAGCAGGAACCTCCTTGAAGTCAGTGAGGCGTGGGCAACATCAACAGGCTGAGAACCTCAAAGGCGGCCACAATCTCTCCAAAATAATTTAAGCCCTGCCGAACTTGTTTTGTGCACCCAAAATGGATCATTTTCAGACACAAAGCTGCTCCAATCACCTTTGTGCTGGGTTAGAGAGGAGACAGGGAAAGAGTGGTTGGATTTTATGTGTTCAGCCCTTGAAGTGATGGAAAAAACTACATTTCAGAAAATGGAGAAAGGCTTTTATTGTCTGTTTTTAAAAGCATGAATCTGTCTATAAAATGTTCAGAATGGCCAGACGGGCAGAGCCAGGACCTCCTCTCTTCCCTTCAGTTGTGAAGGTTCAGGGCCACAGGGAGATCCCAAAATGGACTTTCTTCCTTGAAAATTAGAGAACACGTTCCTACCTAATTGTGTGATTCCAGGAACTGACTCCAAGGAAAACACGCAACCAATGCAAGACTCATGATACAATCACGGCAACCCCGTCACTGGCATTTCAGAGGCTGCTCAGAGAGGTTTGCATCCAATACCCCTGCAAGCACCTTGGAAATACCAGCTCAGAGGAGGCTCAACAGTTTTCCTTTCTCCAGACCTCACAAGATGATGAAGTCAAGGAAGCTCTCCTTGATCTGCAGCACAGCACTGCTTGAAGCGTGGTCCCTCTGCAAATAAAAGAAAAACCTCGATTCTCTCAGAGAGCAAGGGGAAATTGTGCCACCTGCCACCTCCCTGACATTCCAATCCAGGTGGCACTTTTTCCTTGGTGGCACAAGTCACACCTCAGCTGAGGCATGGCTCAGACAAGACTTTTGGCAGCATCTGTGCCACAAACCCGCCAGCTTTGCTGAGACAGGGAATAACACCCGGAGTGGATGTGAATCCCAACTGCTTCCCACACTGTGTATTGGCTCTGCCAGGCTGACACCTGTGAAGACCAGGACAGCCCCACAAAGCCCCCAGTTGGCAGCTGGGAATTGCTGACTCCACGAGACAGGCTTGGTCAGAAATCTTTGATTTCTACCTTTCAAGCCCAACCAGCCTGTAATAACAAGAGGCACAAAAAGCAAATCCGGGGTGCATTCTCAGGATGTGATGAATGTGTTCATGTAGTTTGCATCTGCAGAGAGAACACAGCAGTACCAGCCTCCTTCTATTCACCCTCTGCTGATTCATCCCTGCTCCAAAGGGCAGCAGCCACGCTGCCCTTGCTCTTTTCAGAAGAACCTGGGGAGAGCAGGAGGAACTGGCACTGTCATTGGTATGTCTGGGTAGGAAACGTTTTACCTGCAAATTTCAGATCTACTAACAGTCATAAATGATTACCATGACCCAGGTTGCACAGAGCAGATGCTTTCCAGTCCAGCTCATGTTCCCAGCTTTAAGGAGCAGATTGGAGGAGGGAGGCCACACCGCCCAGATTTGCCACATCATTATTTGGCAGGTGGTTTAATTGCAGCTCATGAAACTGAGAATACCACAGGGATGACAGCGGAGCACTCCTCTCTTGCTCTGACAGTAGTCCTGCAACGTAAGCAAGGTCTCACCTGCCAAGGACTGCTGTGCCCAATCACAGGTTCACTGAGCAGGGCTGGCTCCATCAGTCCACGGAGCAATGAGGCCAGACACAGACACTGGACCAGGCTCCTTGCTGAGCTCCTCAAGCCAAGCCATGTGAACAGGGGGATTCCCTGCAGTCTCCTTTGTTTTGCTGGAATAAAATCAAATCAAATCTGCTATGCGTCCCAGAAGTGGTGTTACTTCCGGCTCCAGCAAATTCCCAGACAAAATCTGAGTTTGAGTCAGTCTAGACTTCATGCAAGAGGAAGCCACTGGAAACTCACATCAGGGAGGGAAGACAGCCCAAGGGACACAGCAGGTCTGGTACAGGTGGAGCAAAGGGCTCTCGAACTGGGGCCAAGAAAAACATCCAGAGCAGGAACAAACCGTCTGCTCCAGGCCATCAGTACACTCAGCAGGCAGAAGAAGGTACCTGTACTCCAGGAGCCTCCTCTATACCCCTGAACCTGCCCAACCATCACCCTCCTGAACAGAGCTACTCTATTAACCTCCTTTTCCCCAAATTTCTACAGAACCTTATTCAGGAGGAGGCAGGAAGGTGCAGGGGTGATGGGTTTTGTTTGCTCTAGTTTCCAGGTCTCAGAGGGTGCCTTTCCCTCCCCCACAGGACCGGCATCCCAGAGGGTGCCCTGTGCTTTCAAACTCCATTACATCTCATCTGCATTCCTGCCAGGCAATGGCCCATGCTCCGGGCTGGGTGCCAGTGGCTGGGCAGCCCCCCTCCTCTCCTTCCTGCACTCTGAAGAGCTGCTGGTGTTCAGCAGCTCCCCACCAGCTCCTTTTCTTCCCAGGGCTGTGTTAATGAGAGCCTGGACACTGCAGAAGCCTTTGTGCTAGGCAGGGCACAGGACAGCTGGAGCAGAGTCAACATTTCAAGTTCTCCAGTGCTCTGCCAGGCATTTTAGCACGTGGGATGGCTGAAGCTGGCACCACACCCCCAGGGAGGCACCTGGGAGTGGGCTGTACCTGGGAAGGGAGGCACCCAACAGCCCCACTCAATCCAGAGTGCCATTGGGAAGGCGGCTGCTGCCCAGCCCAGGAGTTTCACCACGTCCACAGGTGAAATGGCTGTCAGAGCTAACCGTGCTGCCAGGGCTCTGGGAAGAGTTGCACAAACACCACGGGTAGAAAGTCAGTGACAAAGTGAAGCAACGTAGACTTGCAAATGAGGAAATGAGAGCCTTCATCAGGCTGATTGCTGGGCATCCTGGGCAAGGACAGCAGGAGCAATGCAGCAGTTTGCTGCGTCACCCGCCGGAGCGCCTTGGCAGCATTCCCACCGCTTGAGCCGTTTCTAAAGGAAGCCTCTTCTTCAGCCAGAGAAGCATAGATCAGTTTGGTTTTTTTCCAACATGAAATGCACTCTGAGCCCCTTCCAGGGATGGATGCAAGTAGACAATTGTCCAAAAACACAAGGTTCGTGGAGTAAAATTGCTGCAGGGTGAGGAAAGGCACAACACAGATGCTCTCCTGCTGCTCGCTAATGAGGACACAGAGGCTGCAGCACCACTTTGCATCAGCCCTTTGGACAGCCAAGGACCCACCACTGCATTTGGCCAGTTCAACCACTGAGCTCAGAGGGCTGTGATGTCCTCCTGTCTGTCTGAGGGCTGTGATGGTGTCTGAGGGCTGTGAGGGTCTTCCCAGCACGCTCTGTTGAGGACCAGTCCTGCAGCACACCGGCACTGCAGCAGAGCTGCTGCCATAATGGAAGCTGAATGCAGCAAGTCCTCCTCCAGGATGAGGTATCTCTGCTAAGGAAAAGCAAAGAACAAATAACTGCAATGGTTTAGTTCATACAGGGATGAACTAAATGCAAACATTCAATGCAAACAGCTCTCTCAGGCAGGTGAGGTGTTGACAGTCACACAATGTCCTCCAAGCTGGAAAGACCAATGCTGGGTTTTGTACAGGGTTTGCAGTAAATGGAAAGCAAAGCCTTTTCTGCTGGGCTGTACATTAATAAAAGGCACCAAAACACAGCAGAGGTACCGGAGCAGGAGTGGCCACAGGCACTGAGGAGCTCAATAAACACTTCTGCTCCCTGGCTCACACCTTCACGCTGCCACTCCATCACTCACACCTGTGGTTTGGCACTGCAAGTGCTCCACCGTCCTCTGACAGTGCTCATGTGTTAAAGTGTTTTGGGTTTTTATTTGTCCTGGAAAGCAAAGAGCAAAGATTTAGAAAAGTTCCACCAATACATAAAGTTTCCAGGGTGTAATGTTTGCCCCTTGGTGAGGAAGGGATCGGTGCTGCTAACAGCTAACAGAGCTGCACCCATTTAGGAGCCCAATTGAGAGATACAAAACAAGACTGAGGTTCTGAAGAATTTAATTCCAAAACTGTTTTTTAATATAAAAATGCTTTAAACCATCAGTTTTAAAAACACATTTTAAATAAATATATGCAAAGAGTAACTTTGCTCCCACAGTGAACTCCTGCAATGATTGCTCAATGCTATTTTCTGGTGTTATCAACAGTCAGCTTTAACAATAAGGAAATTCTAATAAAGTTAAGATTATAATTAAGGCAACTCTAATAGGATTTTGCAGACTGTGATTGGCATCCCAAGTACAGCATCAGACAGAAAGGGGAAAGTACAAGGGACAAATCTCCAGGACACCATCAGAATTAGCAACTGCTTGGGTAATTAGAAAGTTCCATTTAAAAAAAACTCCAGGAAACAAGATTAATTTATAAATCAAGTTTATTTACAGATTTTGTTCTCTTAAAGTACATTTCAGTTACCAAAGATATTTACACTGGTGTACACAGGGACCACCCTGGTTATTTTACAGTTCTTAATTACAAAAAAACCTCCCCAACCCCTCCACATCCTTGGGTCTGTCTACTGTGCAAAGCTGCTGTGGATGAGAACATGAGCTGAAACTGGCCCAAACCCCAAGTTACCAGGTTATTTACACATACACAGTAAATGGGTTTCTTTTCAGCATCTCCACAACACAGTACACAGGGAGACCGAGCCTCCCAAAAGGCGGCTTTGCAAATGTGTATCAAAAGGCTCTGCAAAATCAAGGAAAAAAAAACCAACCCTAGTAAATGCAGGTTAATTACAGTATTTCATCTGTATATAATTTTGCATTTAACGCTTAAATTACAAATAAGTTCAATAGTTTGATTTTCTCCATTTTAGTTGGTTTGTAAACACTTCAGATGCACTAAATACCTTGTAAGATCCAACTGTTTGTGTGCTGAAAAGTACTTTTGTTTTCCTAATATTCTTAAGATAGCAAAGAGATATGAAAGTTGGAACTGCACACAGCTCCTCGCAGAATAGTCACTTAAAAGGTCTCTGTCACTGTGCTACTGAAGGTCTTCTGCAGGTACACACTTATTCAAGTATTGCAAAAAGCTAAGGCCACTTTTTCAAGAAAGGAAAAGGAACAAGATGGGATTTTTCAATCCCTCATTCCACCTTGTGAGCAACAAGCCTTCTCGGAAAGGCAGAACTGCTGATATTCCAGGGCTCGGCTCACAGAGCATCCTGCTGTTAGAGAGGTACTTGCACTCTGTGTTCCCACAAGCCTGGGCTTTCCCACCTGGCTCTGAGATCCTTCCAAAGATGGAACAGCATCTCCCCAGTGATGACAGCTGCTTCCCCAAACAGCTCACAGGTCTCAGCAAAATGTCCCAGCCTTGAATCTTCTTATGTGGTTGCACTGAGATAACCAGGACGCAGAAATATCATGTTGTTCTTACAAAGGGAAGGTTGGGGAGAGAAGCAGAGAATTCAGCCTGGTTGTGGGACCCCAAGCTTCCCCAAAATCTCCTCACTACCAGCCTGACCCAGCCTGACCCTTGCTTCACCGCAGTAATCATCAGTCCACAAGTACTCAACCCACGTGAGGTTTTGAACATACACTCAACTCAAAGCAACTCAACACACATGAGGTATTGAGAAGGTAATTCACGTACGCTCAAGTCGTTTTAGGGTTGCTCCTAGCAAGGATTGCTACCAAAAAAAATCAGTGATGTCTGCAAAGGAACAAAGCCATTTCTTAGACACAGCTTCCTTCTGTCCAACGCCTGTTAAAAACAGTTAGTGCTTCTGTGGAGGGTACTACAGCCAAAAGATGACAGGTACATGATTTCCAATGTCAGGCCTGGCTGCACAACCTCCTCCCTCGTGCTGGACAGACCAGAAACACCCCATGAGCCCCTCAGAACAGGAGAAAGCCCTGGGGATGCAGGACAACCTTCTCAACACTGGCCACAGTATCTACAGAACAGAACCTAACCTGATGCTCCAGGTACAAACCAACTCTGCAGGTTTCTGTCCTCTTTCCATAATTGCTACCTATAAAAATAGCAATCCTTGCTATTGGAAGAGATACACCCAGGAAAGGGAATCTGAGGTGGTGACCCAACCAGTGACACCATGCTGGTTAAATCTAGCAGCTTTAGTTTGCTTCTGTCTTAAGCATCCAAGGGTTTCCTGGTTCAGCATCATGACATTTTACATGAACAAATTAATTGCTTGACAACAACAAAAATAAAAAAGCTGAGCAATGCTCCACCAAGACCATTTGACTTCCAGCCAGCTAGAAGGGCCACTACTGTGGGACAGACATGCATATGCCCACTGCAGGTGTCCCTATCCACCATTACCTCCTCCTTGTTCTTCCACTCACAGAGCTCCCATGGATATGGCTCACCACTAACTCACAAGTGAGGTGCTGGCAAGACTACACCTGGGAATCTGCATGGACCTCTGGCAAATCCAACATTTCCCAGTGCTGTCCCTGAAGAATTACCAGCTGTGTGTCGTTGTGCAAAATGCAAATATTCCAATGATAGCTTTCAAAAAAATCCCAAACAATAAACAATGCCCCCCCCCAAAAAAAAAAAAAAGGTGGAAAAGAGAAATCAAACTGGAGCAGTAGCAGAGGTCTGCACCAGCAGGAAGCCCAAGAACCAAGCAGATGAAAGTTGAGATCTCCCTGCCACGCCTGTTGTGGGCTGCAGCATCTTTGGGGCACCTCTGGGGGGCTTCAACCTGTCTGTCTACACTCCAGTGCCTGGAGAATCTGACTTTCCTCTGGGTCTGGTCCCAGGTTAGCAAACAGGGACATCCACTATTAAGGCATCAACGTTCAACCCCAGATTGTCCATGTTCCTCCAAGAAAAACACAAGAATAGGAAGAACAGGTCAGGAACCAGCACTCAGCAGAACAACACTGCAGATGAATCCAGCACCAAATCAACCACATAACCTGGTGCAGAAGTTCTGGGAAAGGAAGGAATAGAAAGAGCTGGGAATCTTCATGCAATTTTTCAGCTCAGCCCCCTCAACTCTCCATTGTCTTCAAACCAGGTGTTTCAGTTTTCAAGCTCCACTCCTAGACCTGTCTTTGTGCCCCACCCTTGGTCACTGAGGTTTGGTTCTTCCTACCTTCACTCCCCTCATATCTGCCTCATGAAGCTGGAGGTCTTGTGCAAATAATCTGGGGCTCTGGAAGTTTCCAAACCAGATGCTCTCTCAAGTTCGTCTGTCTCAAAACACAAGACAGTGCAGCCAACTGAACAGAACGCTCTCCTGTAATCCACTTAATAAATTATCTGAAAATAAATAAAAAACCCACAAGCACAAAACATGCAGACAGTCAAGCACCAGACACCGCTTTCTTTGGTGAACACACTCTGTTCTCTAAATTGTTCAAGTACCAGCTTCTCCAACTCATTAGGTGACAGTAAGGGAGAAAGCTGAGGGATTGAAGGCCAAATTTTTATGAGGAAATATTTTCCACTCCTGCATGTCTCGTGCCTGAGAAAATCCTGAGTATCCATTATCTGGGAGCAGCTGGTGCTCCAGGAAGAGAAGTGCTACATGGTAGGAGGAAAGTTGTCCACAGGCTCCTCTTTCACACTTGACATTAGGCAGGCTTTATCTTGCTCTGCCTTGGAGCAAAGCAGCAAGAATTCTTTACTTGTAGGTAGGAAGCAACATCATCTAATTTCCCTGGATTGGGCTGGCACCATGCTCAGTACCCACATCACAGGAAAAAGATGAAAACCAGCTTCATGGAGAAGTGAATTAAATAGGCTCTGAAGCAGAAGGAACTGATGCACATTGTTAGGGCTGCAGGAGAAGACGTGTTAAGATTATAACACTGTTCAGTATGGCAAGTCTCTGTTTATGACCAAAACCTGACCAAACTGTTGCTTCTCCAAATTACTCACATTTCTAAAGACAAGTTGAGTACTGATGGCTGACCACCACTGCAGCAAAACAGCCAATATCCCAACTTTAACCAACCCTTTCAGGGAACGAGCCAAACGTGTCAAAGCCCCAGGCCGGTGCCCCGGGCAGCTGCTGACAGTTATGTGACATAACTGCATTGGCACATGAACAGTCTTGAGCACTCCTCAAAGCAGCCTCAAGTGAGGGATCAGCTTGTTCCAAACAATAAATCTGGTGCGAGGTCTTGGCAGCCAGTTCAGGTTCTTTTCATCCCATCTGAACTGCCTGGGAACCCCACGCGTGGAAGTCCAGGCGCAGCACGTGCAGGGAGGAGAGCGGGTCAGGAGTCAGAGAGGCCTGAGACTCCGTGGTTGGCAGCTCTGAGCTCACTTCAGCACTGTCAGACAAGCAGCAGCCTCCGCTGTTTCTCGTTTATCTGGTTCAGTACATCAACAGTGTCTCTGATTAAGGCCTCGAAGATCCCGTCTGCCAACTGCATCTTCACACACAGCTCATCCTCGTCGTAGTTCACCCACTGCGCTTCTTCCTCGTGGAGTTCCTGCACCTTGGAGGGGAGAAAGGCAATACAAACATTACAATTCTGTTGCTTTAAAATCATATTGTCTGCAAAGTTCCAGAAAGAATCCAAAGCAGAGTGTGTCTGCCAACAACATATCTGTCTTTGTAAGAGATTACAGGAAATGCTTGGAATAGCAAAACGAACACAGATCTGCTTGAACCAGGCTGTTTCACTCTATGAATGTTGTCTACTTTTCACTGTAGCATCCACTTTAAAGGCTTTCATATTCCTGCACAGGTTTTTCACTTGAAAAGGACTCAGCTAATGGGATATTCTTGGCCAACAGCAGAAGCTCTATTAATTAATTAGTCCCTAATTATGTTTTTGCAAGAAGCTGATTCCATGAGGCTTAAATTGGTAAGAAATAATGGAAAGGCCTTGAACAGGAGAAGGGGAAAAAAGATTTCACTGCAGTTCAGTTTATAATAGGAAAACTTTAGGGAAACAACTGACTTCCAATTCTTTTGCATAGAAGACAAAATGCTTGAATGTGTTATAAGACAGCATTACAACTCATTTGCTCAGAATACTCCACGCTTCGCTGGATTTGACAACACTACTACAAATGGAATTTTGTACCAGTACATTCAAAGAGTACTTATTTCCTTCTATTTCTAAATTGTTGACAAAGAAAATCCTCTTTTACTGCTCACTGACAAATAGGTGGTCTAGTATCAGACTGAAATATATAATTTCATTCAGCAAATCAAGTCTTATGGAGAGTCTCTCCAAAGTGGATGTCTTCAATTAAAGTTATAAAAAATTTATCTTGCTGACCATTTCAGTGTTACAGACAAACCTTAACATAGCTCAAACTTTCTAGAAAAGAAGGAATGAGTACAAACATCACTCATTTATAATGACAAAAAAAGCTCTGTCTCTGCTTGGCTTTGGCAGAAACCTCCTTTGCTCATCGATCTTACACTCTGAATTCAAAATACATTTACAGTGTACAAGTGGGGCAGACACCTACACTAAGGTTAAACATGCTGAAAAATCCACTAACCCAGGATCAGTATGTAATAGTGCTGTTTGCTGAGCCAGATCATGAACTATAGCCCCAACACACTCTCTTCCTTTTGCCTGAAGCTAAACCTCCCAGAAACTGGTCTGTTTTGAAGCTGACAGCCGCTGTGGCACAATGATGATTCAATAACCCAAGCACAGTGTGAAGCCCAAGAAAAGGCTGCTATGGGAACCTCAGGGAACTGGCAGTGCTGCAGGGTTTGCAGCCATTCATAAGGCCCTGGTTAGACACGGGCCTTCAGGCTGACAGCTCCTTTCTCCCTCTCTTAAGAGAGCCTGGGGAGAGGGGCAGGGACCTCATCCTGCAAACAGCTTTGGAGGAGTCACGCTGCCTGCTTACAAATCTGCTACCACAGCCAATCTGTGCAGCCTCTTTCTCACACAGCTGTCAAGGACCAGGCATTAATGGCTTCATTAGGCTTGTTACTAATAAGGAAGAAGCAACATTGTTTGCAATCAAGCTCCCAAGGAGTGCTGTAGGTGGAAAGTAATTTAAATGGAAAGCTAACAAATGGTAGATAATTGGATGTGGGTTTGTGTGGGGGTGAATGTCTGAAAGAGACTCCTGAACTCTCACACAGAAATGTGCTGCCTGCAACCTGTATGTGCTGGTTGTAAATTCTGATAAAGTAAACAGCAGCATGTCCCAAGTCCTCCCATCAATAAAGAGGCATAAGATAGAAGCAGCAATTTGCAGACTGATTGTGTGTTTTGTGTCTGCTTCATAGACTATTTAGATAAGGAAGAGACAGGGGTCATGAAAAGAAGAGCTGATGATGAAAAAAGATTCCCTAAAAGCAGAAGTGATTAGTGAAAAAACAGCAGGGGGCTCAAAGGGAGAAGGTGAAGATGGCTGCTGCAGGAAAGATCCTGGAAATGGGGAAAGATCCTGAAGATGAAGGAGGTGGGTGGAGATAAATGCCAGGAGCTGCCCAGGGACCTGCACTGATGACATCCAAGGCTGGTAACCTGGAGCACTGCAGGACAATGACTGACAGGATTTTCTGCCCGACACTCCCAGGTCAGCAGTGACTCCACTGCTGAAAAGTGAAGTCAAGACTTAGTGAAGGTAACACTGGGGGTGGGGAAAGTGAGTGAGTAAAATGATCAAGCAGGTTAAAAGCTCTGATCTCACTGGCCTTGAACAAACCCCAGTGTGCAGATCCACACTAAGGTGCTGTTTATTCTGTCTCCCTGGCAACTGTGTGATGACACAATTTCTTTACTGTGCTCTAGCAGTGAAAAGAGATACATGGGATAAAGAAGTAAAGAAGAGGAGAAGGTACTCCATCCAGGCAGAGAAAAGGCTGGATGTGTAATAGCACCAGAAAGAAAAACAGTATCAATGATTAATTTTCTCTTGTCTGTATCATTCCCCCCTCTCTCAGAGGCAGAGTGCACAATTTCCTTTGGCATTAGGAGGATTTCCTCGAGCATACTTTTGGAAAACTGTGAGAATTTGCAGCTGCAGGCAAGTCTTGTTTATAGTGCATTCAGAACACGTGTGGAAACTGCTGTGCTGCTTTGCAGCCCTGGCTGCACCATCTGAGCCAAGGCAATTGCAACTCCTTTGTCTGGGAAAGGTTTGATCCATTTGTTTTCTTACCACAAACTGCTCCAAAGTAACTGAGACAGTTTCTTTAATATTTGACAACTATCATGGCTTGCATGGAAATGGACTTTGCCTTGTCTTCAGTACTTTGTACTTTGTCATGACAAAAGTGAAACTTCACATGTTTGGTACCAGGAACCAAGATCTCTATACCAGAAAGAAACTCTATTTGGGTAAAGTCAGGAAAACTACAGTTTTAATGAAACTGAATTCCATCCTACACGAGAAGATAAAGAGCAACAAAATGCAGAAGGTTGTGTGTTATTCTTTTCTCTATGCCTTTTTTTTGTATGCACTTTTTTAATTTAAAAAAAAGTTAAAGAAGGGGTGCATGCACACAAAGAAGAACCAGGAGATAACATGGTCACATGATCCTAGTAAATGTCACAGCACCTAAAAAACCCCACATAAAGTAATGTAATCAGAAGGAACTTGAGAGAGTGACTTAGCATGTTTTGATTTCTTGAGATTCCTGTTCAAATCCATGAATATCTCTAAAATAAACTACATTTAAGCAGTCAGCAGACTATTTGGGAGACTGAAAATAGTAAGCATCCAGATATAAAGTAGTGTCTTGGAAGAAGGCCAGCAGGAGGAAGGCAGGCAGGTGCATTCTCACAGCCCTTTGCTCTCAGAGTGCCTGGAAACCTTAAGACACAGCACACAAGCAGCCTTTTCAGTCTCCTCTTACTGTGCACTCCCCTTGGGTTTAAATCTGGGGTGCTGCAGCAGTGGCACCTCCGGCTTTCCAATTAAGGCAGCTTGGTAGGAACAGCCCTGCTTTGTTGCAGAGTTTGTGCACAGAGAGAAACATTTTGGCTGTTAAATCAACAGGTCAGAAGATCAAGCACTTTCCAGCACTGTGCTGGCAGGCTCCTCAGGTGTGAAAACCAAACACATAGGTTTGGCAGTGTCATGTGAGCTCTGCTTTCTCAAGCTCCAGATAAAAGAGAAGGGGGGCTGGCAGGGAAAGCAATGGTAGAGTTTGTTCTAGCCTCATGCAAACAGATCAGCACAGGGAGTTTTGGCTGAAGACCCAAGTGGAAAAAAAAAGGAGTGGAAACAACCTATTGTCAATGCCTGAACTTAAATAAGGAGATACGAGGGTTCTTGGTGTAGTTTAAAAACAGGTTTTGAAAGATGCTGGCAGCCCTGACGTACCAAAATGTGCATTTGACATTCTGCACAAAGCATAGACACCACACATATGATAAAGGAAGAACACCAAGGGACAAGAAAGGAAGAAAGCAAACACTTAGACATTCCTTTAACTTGATTTTAAACACAGTAGCTTTTCATAAATGTGAATCTCCTGTATTTGTTTACTGAAAGCCAAGATTTGCTGTAAATGTTAATAACTGGAGCAAATATCCAGCAGATCTGAGGGATCCCTGAAGAATCCCAATACAACTCCTTTCTGAGGACAGAGATGCCTGATTGAAGACAAAAAGAATGCTGCAGAAAGGAGAAGAGGAACATGTTCTTTTGTCACCGGCACTAAACCATGACTCACCACATTGCTATCAGTGCTGGGAGAGCACAGACCAAAGTGAAAATGCAACTAAAATTGCAGCAATTGGAGGAAGCAGCAAAGCTCAAGGCAGAGCAAGGAGGCAAAGAACCCATCCTGTTCTCCCCTTAGTTCCCAGCAGCTGTGACAGCCAAGCCACAGGTCCCAGTGTCACTGAGATCACCAGTGCTGCTTCTCCTGCTGTGCCCCTTCCCCACAGGACTGAATTTTCTACTGGGAATGAGGTTTAATATGATAAACCCAGAACGGTGCAGCCAGGCATAATCAGGAAGAGAATAAATTCAGTAAAACAGCCTGGCACTTGTTTCTGTGCTTACACAAGAAATAAAAGTCATGCCCAGCTCCTGGGTCAGACAGTGTTGGACAGTCAGGTGTGTTCAATCTTCTCAATATCACTAAAATACACAGTTGTCTCAACAGAAAACTGTGAAGGGATGTTTTCATTTTAAGGTTAATTTGACTTAAAATGGAATGAAGAAACTAGGAAGAAATTGTGCTCTAAGTTTAAATGCAACTAACAGAAGCCTAAGAATGATCATCTCTGCTTTAAAAAGATCATGTTTTGTTTTAATAGTCATTGTCTTTACAAGCATCAGAAGAATGTGGAGAATCAATCAGCTCATGTATGTACTCACATGCCATCCCCTACACACTGCACTGGTTTACTGGCTACATCTTCACAAAAACTGGAACTAAATATTTTGAATTGTGGTTTTCAACGATGGTTCTACAGCACCTAAACCTACAAAAACCACCTCATCTTCTCTTTCAGGAAATTGCTCTCTTGTACTACTTGAATACACTTTCAACAAAACGTGGAGAATCCTAAAACTGGCCTCTCACTTTAGGGCTGAGCTACTGGGGACAGGCAGGTCTTGTACCTCTATACCCTCTTCTGGCCTTGGATCTGTGTTACCACAGAACTCATGACCTTAAGCTGGGGTTGACTAGGAGACAGAAAGCTGTCCAGATAATTCATGCTTCATGGAGATTTCAACAAAATAAGGCAAGAGAAACTGAACACTACCCCCATTAGGTTTTCAGTTAAAAGTTCCTCTTACAGTGCCTCACATCACAGCATAAATTTTTAAGAAATGCCCCTGAGATTGCCTCATTCCTAAAGCATGGCATGCTGCAACCTTCACAGAGTTATTCCCAGTGTTCAGCTGAAGTTTTATTACCATATTCTTGTGAGAACAAAATAAAATTAAACACATTATTTATCAGGCCAAAGTTGTCAAAGCTCCATTAATCTTTGATGTCTGGGTGTGCATGTAAATCACAGACTGGATTGTTTGAACTTCAAACCTCACCTGAAGCCCTCTGGATGCCTTCAACTAGAACAATTTTTTTCCAGTTAGGAATCTTTCTTTCTAGCCATGTTGCAAAAAAAATTAGGAAGTTTGTACACATAGCTGTAATATTAGTTCCCTTGGGGATTTAAACACAGAACTTTTTTGTGCATGCTTTGACAACTTCTACATCCCAGAATCAAGTGTATCAGGATGTATTGGGATCTATAAATAGATATTCTATTTACATATAGTTAAACTATATGTAAAATATAGTTTTACATATCTAAATAGATATGAATAGATATTCCATAAATAGATAGTCTATTTACATATAGTTAAACTATATGTAAAATATAGTTTTACATATAAAAATAGATACAAATAGATATTCCATAAATAGATATTCTATTTACATACAGTTAAACCCCTGTGTTGGAAACCCTGCAGTGATGGGCAATTAAAAGACCACAGGACCCACGACTCCAAATTTGTATGTGTGGAATCAATTCCAGGTGTAATTAAGTGAAGCACAGTGTTAATGACGACTCATATTCCCAAGAAGAACATTCACTATCATTATAGCCAATAAAGATGGTAATCATCCTGGCAATACAAGCCAACAAAATAACTTTCAAAAACTATACACAGCCAAACATGCTCCAACTTAGGCAGTTTTAACACTGCCCCAGTGGCAGTTGCATTCACTAGTTTAATTACATTCTCTGTATCACTGTCTCAAATAATATTACTTCAAAATAAAAACATTTTAAATTAAAGTAAGAGGAAAAACATTATTCCCCTCTCAAAGAAAAAGTTTACTCTCAGTCAGTGTTTCCTTCTGGAAATTCATGCTTTAAACTTTTTGAGAGTGAGCTAATTTATACTGCAGTGAAATGAATAGGCAGAATTAACTTAAGTCATCTTCCCTCACTGGCACAGGACTTCTGACACCTCATGTACACTCTGTATTTTTTAACCAGCACGATTGCTTATTTTCATTCACTTACCAGTATNTTGACACCTCATGTACACTTTGTATTTTTTAACCAGCATGACTGAATACCAAAAATACATTCATATGCCACACTTCAATCTGGTGGACATTATCTGACACGATTGTTTATTTTCATTCACTTACCAGTATGTGATCCACCCGGTCTCGTTTCTTCCGCCCAAATTTCATCATCTTCTGCCAGTCTGTTTTGTGATTAGGTTCTTTCCTCAGGCTGAACAACTTCAGTACTTCAGCTGCAATGAAGTTCTACAGAACAGTAAAGGTGACATTTATCACATCTGAGCTAAGAAATTAAAGATGTGCACAAAGCAGCTTCCCTAAAAAGTCACACTATAGAATTCACATCAGCTGGCAGGACAATTAATAAACCCAGAAGTTGGGGAGGGAAAACAAGACACCCACTGCTGTAGCAACCTTGAGAACAGACACTTTCAACACTACACAAACAGAAGATTTTGACTATTTATTTTATGGGAAAATATTAAAGAAAAGCAGGGTGGGAATTTGGTGTGCTTATCTTGTGCCCTTGCTGTCCTCAGCCACACACTTTTGAAAGTCTTCTCAACTAACAGAGTGATTTAGATATTATTTCTTTTTAAATTTGCTTTTCTGGACAGTTAACATGCTGTATCTTCAGCAGGTTAATGAAAATTTAGTCAACCCTCTCAATTTCAGAAGAAACAGTGCAGGTGGAAGTTTTAATCTGTGTCCTGATGAGCCATATGGGAGGTTCTTTGTGGAGGGCTTTAAGGGAGACAGGTTTTTTCCCAATGGAGCCCTGCAAGTTTAATCTAAGTCCAGTCAGGCTCTCATTTGTCCTTCCTTGAGTGTTACCACCAATAACATGGAGGCCTCCTCTGGCTTGTCAAATACAACAATGCCCTCACTAGTCAAATTTTGTGTTCTTCTGGACAACTCCTGCTGTCCTCAGAGAGGCTGGCATAGGTGTGTGTGTGTCTGAGTGGAAAATCTAGCTCATTGCATTTGGCCCAACCCTACCGTTGGATCCATTCCAATTTAGCCATACAGAGCTCCACAGAAATCTGCTACAGCAGCAGGCTGTCAGCATACCAATTTTATAAGATCAAGGTCATCCTAGCAGTTCTGCACAGAGGATTGAGGTTTAAAAACAACCAGGAGCAGTCATAAGGACAAGGAGGCCAATCTGTTGAGTAAAAAAGGACCATTCTGACATATTTTCTTTCAGGTTCATAATCTCCTCTTTTTTTCTCAACTCATCTCTAGTTGGATACAGCTCCTATGATCTTCTAACACTCAGCTAAATGCCAGTTCAGTGTTTTTCATCTTATTTTCCCCTGCTCAACAAAGATTTCTTCCTACCTTGATTTCATCCAGATCATTTGGATCTTTGACTCGGCGAAAATAAGCAGATGTGATCCTACACGGTTTCATCCAAATGGGCTGATTCAGATTAGGATCCTCAGCAAAGATTTCCCCAAAGATCTCTCTTGTTAAATCAAATACCACCTGAACAAAGGAAGAAGCAGAAGTTATGGCTTCTTTTGTCCATGATAAACTTTCAAAGGGCAAGATCAAAATGTCTGAAGACCTTACCTTTCTATAAACCTGCTTGTTTATGGTGTCAGTGTCCTGCTCTTGGAGGGTACCACTAAGATCTGTTTTAAGGCTGCAGCTTTGAAGATCATGACCCAGCTCCTTCAGTTTCCAGAGTTCCTCAGCTGCTGCATGCACCATCCCTTCCACCTCCACCGCAGTGTGAGGCACCGCCAGAGCCTCCTCGCTGGGCTTTGTGGGCACCTTCTGCGGCTCTGCCTGGGGCAGCACTGCTGGTTCCTCAGCTTGCTTCTGCTGCAGCTTACGGGAACTCAGGCCATAGTCCTCATCAAACCAGTCCTGATCATCTCCCAGCACACTCAGGAACTCCCTGTTGAGCTCCAGCTCTGCCAGTCTCTTGGCAAGCTCCTCCTGGCCACTGGCACCAAACACGGGACTCTCCTGCAAATCAAGAGCCACAGAGTAAATGTGAAAGTGGTGTCACACTCAGCTTACACTTTTAAATGCTTTACTGATGTAGTTGGCAATAAATAGCTACCAAAACAAGCCATGCACTGGGATACACAAAAATGTATGAGACACACACAGAACATACAGGCAATCTCCACATCATCCAACAGAACTTGGGAGAAAAACTGGTGCCACACCACATTCCTGGTTCAGTCATCCCCAGTCAAAGGCACAATCAACTCTTGAAATCAGTGCAAGATGTCTGCTACTCACTGGTCTGGGACACATGTCTGGAGAGGAAAGCTCTTCTCTGTCATCTTCCAAATCAGAACTTAGGAAGAAGTTATTCAGTCCGTCTGGAATCTGCTTTTCAGCCTGCTGGGGTGGGGTAGTGGCTTCCTCCTTCACATCACAGAGCTCCTGGTTGCTGAGCTGGATTTTCTCATTCTTGATCTTCTTTATTTGCTGTAACTGATTGACTGTGTCTTTCACAAAATCTCTTAGTAGACTGTCTGTCAGCAAACTGACCTTTTCCAGTTGGTCTTTTGACTTTTCTTCCTCTTTAAGAGGCAGGCTGAGCTGTGCTTCTAACTGATTCTTTTCTTTTGTCAGCAAATCAAGCAGTGGAGTTGCAGGCTTCTCCACGACACCAGGAGAGAGATCATCTAACTTTTCAGCACATTCCTCTCCCAGTGTCTTCTGCCTCTCCAGTTTTTCAGAAAGAAAATCTGAAATATCATCCAACTGAACAGTGGAAATCTCATCCACAACACTAGAAGTGAGGGGAGTGTGGCTGGCCTCCTCTTTTACAGCATCCTTCAGGTAATCCACCACTGACTGTTCTTGGGCAAATGAACCAGTAGCTACAGAAATCTCTTTTATGCTGTTTGCTTTGGATGACAACTCCTCATCAACCTTTTCCTCAGCTGAGGATTCTGCAACAGCAGTGCCCACAGGAGCTTTATCCTGGGAATAGTTATCTGTTGCATTTCTGCTCTGGCTTTCAGCTTCTTTGCCAGGTTTGGAAGTTTCTTTATCTTTCTGCTCAGCTTTGTGTTGTTTCTCCAGTCTGTCATCAAGGAATGAGTCTTCATCATCCTTATTTGTGTCTAAATGGCTATCAATACTTTCTGTAATGTGAGAGATTTTCTGAGGAGGAGCAAAAATACCATGCTTTTCTCTGCAATCAAAATATTTAATACCGTCATAAGTTCCATTATTGTTCCCTTCAGGTTTATCCAACTCCACGCCAGCCCAAAACCCTTTGGCAAATTTCGTCAGCCCTTTGAACCTCAGTGTTCCAGGCTGGACTTTACTCACAAGTACTCTATCTCCAATGCTGAAATTGGACAAACTATCTGTTTCTTCTGTGATCAAAGCTGAGGCCCACAGTGGTGAACAAGCAGGAGCCTGTTCTTGCTCCACATCTCTGCGTTCAGTATTTTTCATTAGTTCTGTTGGGGACTGAAGTTCCAGCAGCCTCTCTGAGTGCATGCTGCCAGAGAGAGACCTGTCACTGAGGCACTCACTGATCTCACCATCACTGCCCAGGCTGGTGGACCTGCTTCTGCTGGCCTGGCTGTGCTGGGACTGCTCCCTCAGGGATTCCCCGTTAGCAGAGAGCAGGGATCCCTCAAAGTCATCTTTGTACCTTTCCCCAGGCAGCGTTTCTTCAGCTGAAGCTTGTTTTCTGGAAGAGGATCCTTCAAAGTCATCAAGGTATGATGATGGCTCTTTTTGACTCAAAAGCTGTTCTGAAAGCACGTCACCTTTTTTCTCTGCAGATTTGCTGAGTTTGTGAGAAGTCTCCTCTAAGCTTGGGCCACTTACAGCATCTTTATTTGACTGTCTCTGTTCTGAGATTTCTTCTGTATCATGAAGACTTTCCAAAGCTACATCTAACAGTTCCTTCTGAGAGTGTTTGTTTTCAAAACAGTGATCCAGTCCTTCATCTAATGTCAGCAAGACATCAGAACTCTCCACAGGCTTAACATCAGAACCTCCACTCTCATATTCCTCTGATTTTATGTATTCCAGGTCTTCTGTAATCTCAGATTTATGGCTAATGGTAGGAGCAACACTGGATGCATTTACCACTTTGTTCACTGACTCAAGGGATATCCTGCTAATGTCTTTCATATCTTTGAGAGGAGCTGAAGAAGGGACGGTATCTGAGGAATCACCAGATCCTGCTCTGGAACTCTTTGTTAACACTACAGCCAAGGAAGCTGTTCCAGAAGGTTCTCCTGCAGGGACACCTGTCACAGCTACCTTCTTGGTGTGCACAGACACAGATCTCTCAGTTCTTGATGACACAGCATCTTAAAGGAAAAGAAAAAGTGAATTTCAGCAGATTGTATGACCCATATTGTTTTACTGAAAACTGCAATCACAGGCAACTAAATTAGTATCAAGGCTTCTATGTTAAAAGAAGATACAAACTGGTGCCTTGGAAACATATATTTCTATCTGTCCTATGAACATGAGGAACTTCCATTCAATTCCAGAGTTATAAAGCTTTCTTTCTACTTCTCTTCCTTTAACCAGTATCCCAAGGTAAGGACTCAGTTATTTGTTTGCAAGCCTCAAATACAATCAAGACCAGAATGGGAGATAATGAGATAATCATCAACAGCAAAACAGTGAAAAGTATCTGAACTCCAGTGGTAAAGGAACACAAAACCAAAGAAAATAAAAAGATTGTCAATTAATTATGGTTTATATAAACAGCAGAAAGAGTAAACTAAATACTGAGTACACAGATTATTCTGCAAAGGCAGAATCCTACTAAATAAAACTGCAAAAAAATACAGCTCCATCACTATCATTTTATAAAGTCTCCATCCTCTCTTAAATCCTTTTCGTGAATCAAGAAGGAAAAGGTTCAAGAATTTTAAAACAGTCAGTCTTCAAGATCTTAATCTGTAATATGGATTCTTCCAGTTACATACCTGCATGTTCTGAAATGGATTCCAAAGATGCTTTGGATCTCTCTGACTCAGTCAGTGATTTCCAGTTTTTAGCTGTCTCAGGCCTAAATTGGAAAAATCAAATTGCACAAGTTACAGTTACACCAGAGGGTGATGTTTGGTTGGTTTTTTAATAGATAAAAATGGAAATACAAGCATGTATAATTGTAACACCACATCAATGTGGCATTATAATTATAACATAAATAGTTTGCTTTGTCAACATACTGTGACCTTAGAAAATAGGAATGGGGACAGAGGAGAGTCTGGAAAGTCCTGGAGAGTAATTTTTAAAAAAGACTAATCAAACTTTATCTCTTTCCAGAAAACAAAACAAAACCAAAAAAAAGAGAGAAAAAAGTTAGGCTGTTTCTGTTATTCTTTTTAATTTGAATGCACTAAAATTGCACCACCTGCTGGAGAAAATGAAACGCTTAAAAATACAGCAGGAAGTGCAAAAGACCAGCTGAATTCTCTACCCTTTAAAACCTCAGATCTAAACCAGATTTAAGTTGGAAAGATGAACAGTTTGCTTCACACAGTGCAGTGGACATAATGAGTGACCAAAATGGGAAAAAAAAAAGCCTTCAGGTTGATAATCCACACAAAGTACCTGGCAGAATTCTTGCACAATTGAAAATTATGATTTAAAAAATTGTTTAAAAAAAATCTGAAAATAGAGCCTGAAAGGCTGGGTAGGAGAAAAGTGAGGTGCATAAGATTACAGATATGGTAAATTTTATCTGTTTTGCGTCTGGTGACAGCAGCAAATAGGTCAAGTGGATACTGCAATGTCCAGTGCTTTAAGGCAGAACAGTTAGCAGCTCTCCTTGCATCCATGGTTTTGGCTAAAACAGCAATCAGTTCCACAATAATCCCAAAAAGAAGAAGGAGAAATCCCAGCTACCTATGGAGTGGTGGTGCCTTGATCTTAGGTTTTTCAGCAGCAGTTGAGGATGGAGTTTTAATCTGAGGTTTGGCTGTTGGTGATGCCTCCAGATCTTGGCTCAGCTCTGCTTCAGTCTTCTTGATAAACTCATCATAAGACTGCACAAGGAAAACAATTCCAGCTGTTAATACACTAAACCACAACTACAATTCAACAATCAAAACCTATTAAGGGAATAAAGAATACACTCGGTTTCTCTATAAACCAATCTATTTCATTTTCCCAAGATCTACAGCTGCAATTCCTAAAAATTTCAATACTTTACTCCCAAAACCAAATTACATGAGCACTAATCTTTAATCCCAGGTAGGATGTAATGTGCATAAATGTCCATAACCCCCAGAATGCTGCTAGCAATCCATTACAGATACACATTTTAAAAGGGAATGACATTTTTGCCTCAAGGCTTTGGCTCATGATTGGAAATGGTTAAATAGCCAGGTTAGATGGGGCTTTGAGCAACCTGGTCTAGTAGAAGGTGTCCCTGCTCATGGCAGGGGGGGGGGATGGAATGAAAGGATTTTCAAGGTCCTTTCCAACCCAACCTGTTCTGTGATTCTGTGTAACAGTCACACTTCTATCACAACAATGTGTCTTTCAGAGCTGTTGATACAATATTCTGCCAACAACATCCACACTATAAAAATTTATCCAAGGCTAATAATCTGTTATTTTGCCCTTCTTTCTTGTGTTCCTAACCTCCAGCTGTTTGATCAAACTGGCTTCCTGGGCCTTCAGTCTCTCCTTTTGTCTCTTTTTCTGCTCCTTTTTCAGCTGGTAAACCACAGATTTCCTTTTCCGTAGCTCATCCTTCAGGGCCCTGATGCGTCCTTCGATGTCGCTTTGATCAGAGGTGGTTTCTGAAAAAGTTTAGGTTTAGTCTTTACAAACTGGCACCTCACAAAACAATTCTAAGCAAAGCAATGAACAGTCATTCAGTAATTACAAAATATAATCCAAGAATTTCATGTCAACAGATTATTTAACATAGTAAGACTCTTAAGGTGGATTTCAGATTCTAAACACTACTACATGTGTAAGATATAAAAAGGTGCTGCATCTTGCTTAATTTACAAGAGATACAATCACTTGTTATCAAGCTTATTCACACCAACCACACATTTATGCTCTTCAACATCAGCTGCTTGTCATGTTGGGTATTGCAGAAATTAATTTTCTGACGTATTTAAAAATACAGCTCAAAGCTGCACACCAAAAATACATCTGGAACAGGCTCACAATTGTAATACCGAGTTTCAAATTGCAGAGTACACCTCATTGATGAGAATGTCACTTGAGACAGTTGACTTCAAACCAAGTACAAGTTTCTGGCTCATGAAGATTTTCTGTCACCTAGACTAAATACATCTATGAAATACAGAACTGACTGCCAACAGCTGGAAGGGAAAGTCAATCTGAATAGTGCAGAGATTGTCACTGACCCAGCTACTCAGATTTAGTCTCTTCCTGGTAACCCAATTCTACCAATAACTCTGGTGATTTTCTTATTTCTGCTGTAGCAGCTTTCCTTATTTCCTCTCAGAGTCTACAGAGAGACTGCCTCAGTCTCTCCTTAGTTGTTTTTCCCCCCCATCTGACCATGTCCACTTGCTTCTTGTTTTAAATGTATACCAACATAGTATTAAACAAGATCCTTGTCCCAGATTGGTGCTACCACAATTAACTATCAAAAACTCTTCAAAGTATTTACCTGACATAGACTTACAGGAGCTGATGTGCCCCTTCCTCTCCCATAGCTGCAGCTCCTAAGAGGAGGGTTTTGGCAGGTTTGTTTTTCTAATGTTCAGTATCACTGGTAATGTTTTCTGGATGCTCATAAATACCAATTACTTTACTTAGTAGTTTAGAAAGTCAGTTACCAATATCCTTTGGTCAGCTAGCAGGAACAGCTGACATTCCCCTAATCTGTCTCATTTCTGAACATATCAAACCACCATGATGAACGATTCCCTTCTTAACAACAGCCAGAAAATGCAACCAAACTACTGTATTCTTTTTGCATTAACAACTGTTGTTAACCATTTAAATAACTAGGAAAAAAAAAACAAACAAAACAAACCCAAACAAAAAGAATATCAAGGTACTTGCTAATCAGGAGCACTTTGTGATGCCACTGTAATTAACAGCTCCTCCCTAGCAGTAAGTGACCACTATGTAATTACAGCATCTCTTGATCAATCCATAAGGGAAAAATCTGCACATGCTTTCATCTTTGACGATCTTGTCTACGCGTGCATCAGACTGACAGGGCAATGACTTCATTGCTACTCAGCAGGCCAGAACATTTGTCTCTACAATGGAATGATTTATTGTGAAAGCAGCACCATCCTGATTGGCTTCCCACCTCTTACACCTTTCTTTAGAATTTGAAATCAAAGACTGTCAAGAGTTTGTTTTACACAGGTTTATTTTCATGATCACTGTTGCCTGCTCTACATTTCATAATGGCTTCCTTACATGACTGCTGAGTCGGAGCTTTAATATCAAGGTGCTGAAAGCTTCACTGTGTTGGAAAACTTGCTCTCCAAACAGAACCCCAACACAGATTACTCAGTGCAAATACGGAGGTGTTTCTCACAGTAAGTTACCAACCATCACAAACAACAGCCAGTACACATAAGAGAACCTGCTAATTCTTTTTCCACTGAAGACTTAGCATTAAAAAAAACAACAAGAAGGAAAATGCTCTCATTTGCTAAGAAGTATTTTGTGGTGCTCTTATCTTGCACTGTGGAAAACAAGATGTTCTAGAGACTAAAAGCATGGGAAGAGTCAAAACAGACTTCCCATGTGAACAGAGTGGATGATGGTGACCCACTGGGTGGTGGCTCAGGAACTCCTGCAATCCACATGGCTGAGAGCACAGCAGGGAAAGGGCTGCTCTGTACCACTTCACTTCCAGTATTCCTCCCCTCAGCATTTATGGGCAGCCAGCTTGGGTATGCATAAAAGGTCCATACAGGAGATTCTATAGCTCAAAATGCCACCTTAAGCCCTCTTTTACTGCACACAGACCAAACCCTCCTCCAAAAATAAACCCCTATGTCCTGAAGCATCCATGGATTCTCCACATGGCAGAGCAGGCCTAAAGATCTTTCCCATATTGTCATGTATCAGAGCTGTTCTGCTTCTAGAGCTGGGTGCAGAAGAAGGAATTTTTAAATCCTAGGACCACCTTAACTATTGACTCTTATCTTCTTCATTTATTTTTGCAGAACCTGCAGCACTTTCTACAAGAAGATATAAAGTAGAAACCTTCTTACACTAAGATCTTCTTCAGCTGAAGAGATCAAATTACATAATGAGAAAATACTCCCACCAACCCCAAGCCTTAGAAATTTCCAGGAATTTGTCTGCCTCCCCAGATCTATGTCTGCATTTCAAGTTTGTTAAAAACAAAAGCTTTGAAAAAGCAATTTAAAGCCAAGTGGATATTCCACTTACCTGACTGTGTCATAGATAAAGATTCATCAGACCAGTTGTGAGATGTCTGGTGGGACTTCACAGGTGAACGCAGCTGCCCTCCAGTCCTGTGGCTGCCTTTGCTGGAATCTTGCTTTGATACAGATATGCTGCTTTTGGGAGGAGACTGAGAGAAGAAAAGGAGAAATAAGTAATTGCAGTTTGAAAGTAAAAGATCACTGTCATCAGGAGCCAGTTACAAGGAAAGAACAGTATGACAAGAGATCATCTCTCACCTATATAACAATCTTAGGAAGAATTTAATCTTTGCTAGACAATAAAACAGTAATACCAAGAGCAGCAACAGCAGACTGCTTACTTTGAGCCTAGATTTCTGTAAACCTGCTTAGACTACTCTACTACCACATAAATGAACTGACATGGCTCTGACTCACAAGTGTTCAATACATTTGTGTCATCTGCAGCAATAGGAACTCCTACTAAATAAACTAATAAAATTAACCACTTCATGTAAAGGGTGTAAGATGGCATTCTGAATCAGTGAAACAACAGAGCACTGTTTTTCTGAGGCCAGGCAAAAATTCAAAGAGCAAATGTTCTTCCAAAATGATGCTTAATGCTTCAACATTATCCTACAAACCTTTAAAACACCTTGGACATAACCTCTGGCACAAATTAGACATTTTATTATTATCTCTTCAGCAAATTTGCTAAGGAAGTATTTGTAGTAAGTCTAGATAAGCAGTTCTTTTATCCCACAGACCCTGTTTTTTCTGTCTTATTGAACACAGGGCAAAGTTATCAGGATGAAACTCATCAAAATTATCATCCAACTAGAAATAACAATTGGAATAGAACAATAAAGCAGAATTAAGCAGCAAGCAGACACAATCTGAAACCCAAAGGACTGTGCATGAGGTTACAGGTCTGCTTCTTCATCCCATAGCTACACTTTGGGATACATTACTTGCAAATAAGGCAAAGTGGAAAAACAGAGCATGGCTTCCATGGCATCAAAGAATTTATACAATGGCAACAAGCTAGCCTACAGCTAATTCACACTGCTAAAGTGGGTCAGTGTTCCACCACTCAGCACTGCATACCTCCGTGACATATGCAAAATGTTTTGCAAGGCTACCCACAAGTTTAAAAATATCCAAACTCTGTGCGGAAACAGCATTTCCTCAAGACTTCAAAGCACATGTCTGATCACAATGATTACTCACAGTAACGTGAAATGGTATCACAAACACAGAAAACAGATTTAGTTAACAGTGTCATCTCTACTTTGACAACTGGAATGGCTGTACTTGCCACTTCTCTGAGAGTGTGTAAGAGTACATATGGCAGAACAGCTCACTCACCAGTTTGCCAGGCGAGGAAGAGGACTTGAAATCTTCAGAATAAACCATTTCCTCATTAATTGTACTCTGATCTGGGCTTTCTGGCTGTCCATGGCCCATGGGCTCTGATGGGACAGACTCAGCAGCCAGACTGCCAAGATCTTCTGGGATAGAGCTTTCGCTGTTCCGATGAGAGCAAGAAGGCACTGGAGACTCTTCCTCACTAGCTGTTTCTGAGATTCAAGGAGAGAAAAAACAGAGCACATCAGAACCTGCACCATCTTATATGCAGAGGCTGAAGGCATACAAGGCTGAAGGCAAACTCTCTATGCTGTGTGCAGATATAGTAGTAACTGCTAGCAGTACATGTCAAACAAGCATTATTTCACTCACCTAGACACTGATGGTGAAATATTTAGCAAGAACAAGCTTGTTTACCAGGAAAGCATGATTTAAAGCCATGATTTGTGTTCAAGAAACAACTGGATGTGGTCTAGTTGACAAGGGGGTATCAGTAAGAAGTTGAACTTTAGCACCTAACAAGGGCTTTTCCAATCCAAATGATTCTGTGCATCTGTGAAAACTGCCCAACATTCTTACTGATTACTGAATATCTAAAATAAAGAGGTTTTCAGGATATTCTAACATTTTCCAGACAACACACTCTGAAAAGATTATTGGAGAAACCTGTCCTTCCAGTTGACCATGCAGAAGCAAGAGTCACTATTAGTCTGAAGAAGTCATGAAGGAGCATATAATCTGCAGGCCAGATCTTGAATTTAGAATTGATTGCTTCCTTTACAGTAGTAAGGCAGAAAACATTTCTATGTTATGATTTCATCATGAGTCTCTCAAATGGCAACAAACAAAATAATAATTTGGGTTTTCAATATTCCTGTTTACTAAGTTCCACAGGAGTCATGGCATTACTGAGGCAGCCATGGAGAACTATTCAGGGTTTGAGTGGAGGCTGGGGAGAAGGACTTTTCCTTCTGAAGCAGGGCTCTGCTCCAGTGCTTACAATCAGCAAATACAATCAGTACAAAGCAAGGCTATTTTCTCACTTATTGATAAGAATTCAGCATTCGTGCTGAATTTTTGTTCATTGAAATTTACTGACCCATATACATATCATCTTTAAAATGTCTTAAAATGCCTAAAACCCACATGACTGCTTTTAGTAACAAGTGTAATAGGGCATTACTCTGAATTCCCTTTGAACATTCAAAGGATATGCTGGCTACTTTCAGCAAAGCAGGGAAGAAAAGGAAACTAGAAATGTTTTTAGAACAATCTCTGAAATAATTTTCTCTCACTGCAATTCAGTTCCCTGTGTTTCAGCATGATCCACCTAAGACAGAACTGTAAAGGTGTAGTTTCCAACACCTGGGATTTCAATTTTTCCTCACAATAGCATCATTTATACTAATTACATCCTAGCATACTTTACCACAGCTATACATTTCAAACAGGTTGAATTAACAACAGAGGGAAGAAAAAAATTCTTTCAATTTTTTGAAAACACAATGGCAAAACAGCCCCTGACAGGAGCCATCCTCACCAATAGTACTAAAGCTAACAGGCAGAGACACTTTGCTTACTACTGGGGAAAACGGTTTTAACAGAGTAAGTTCAGAAGTCTACCAGCAAAAAATCACACCATAGTGCAATATTGCTGCTTTGAAAGACAGAAATGCAGTTTAAAAACTGTATGTAGGAGTGACTGATGGGCTTATGCTATGTATCCAAGGAGAAATACTCATTTAACTACGGTGTTAAACAGGCAACAGAGTGCAGAAATTGAGATTCTAAGACTGTCCAGAACACAACCAAAATATCAGAAAAGAAAACAACTGCAAACCTAAGCAATCCTTGTGACAAATTATGCTTCACTCCTGTCATATGTGTCACTTCCCCCCCCAGTTCCCATCACCTTTGGGCTCAGTTCTCTGCTCCCCCAGCTCTTTCTTGGCTAGCTTGGTTTTGAGCAGCTCCTTGTCCCAGGCAGCCAGAGCCTGCTTTTCCATGCGCCGGATCTCTGCCTCCTCGGCATCCAGGCGCCGTTTCCACTCCAGCAGCTCCTCCGCATGCTGGCGGCGCTGCATCAGCTTCTGCTCCCGCTTGGTGAGGAACCTGCCAGGAGAGCACAGCACAATGGCAAACCAGCCACACTCTGAGCTCCCAACACCCTGGTGCTCCACTGCCACCATTCCCAGAATTGCAGTGGTTCAGTTTGTTTTCTAGGATAATATCCACAGTAACTGTTATCTCCCAGGCTTCTGATGTGCTGCTGCAAAAACCCCACCAGCAGATAAGGGTTCTTTTCTCTGCAGGAAGTAATGTCTACATCATACCAATAATGTTTTAAATGTTTACATTTAAAAAATCTTCAAAATCATTAGAAGTGCTACAAACGATGTGTTAAACTGAACAGAAAAAGTTCACAATTTCAGGACATGAAAAGTACCTGTGGTATTAAACTGGAACCTTCTAGAAAGCTGTGACCATTTGAAAAATGAACTTTTCTTTTTTTGCTAATCCCCATGACAATTAAAATGTTAACCTCAGCTGCCCCACTTTTTTTCCAAATATGTTATTATAAGAGAAGGTGATTCTATATTAATAGTCCTCCTGGAGCTTTAATCTTTTGTCCTTTAAGCATCATCTCTATGGATTGGCACACTTGGAATGTTAATTGTGAGCTGACAGCATCAAGAGAATAACGATGCCAGACTATTTCTTCCCAGCTACTAACATACCTGGCTGCTAGTTTAAGAAGAAATAAAAATTAAAGCTCGTGCTGAAAATTTGCAGGTATTTTCTTTCTGACAAAGAGCTCTTAAGTGATCCATGAAACCCTAGAACTGACAGAACTCTCAGAGGATTTTGTAGGTATGAATAGGTTTGTGTGCACACACTTGTTCTCTTTGCCAGCTCCTGTCTCATTTCTGAGCACTGAAGTAACCATAGCACTTAACCTTTCAGACACTAAGTTGGAAGTAAGTTCAACATCAACTGCACACATTTCCTTTGGCATGCCAAGCCTGGAGAAGAGCATCTATCAATCCATTCATCTCCTACACTGAAAGCTTTAAGATGTCACAGAATCACTCTGTAGAAAGTCCAGTTTGCCAGCTAGAGAGAGTTTGCCATTGGTACAGAAGTTGTGGTGCTTTAGAAGGCAGACTTGTGACAGACCTGTGATAGACTTCAAAGACTTGTGATACTTGGTTTTTGCAAATGTCCTTATAATTTTCAAGCCATCCCAAGCACTTAGCATCAAAGTTTTTAAGCTGCAAAGCAGATAATAATCTCATTTGTGTTTTTTAATCTCTCATGTTTCAAAAATCCCCTTTATTTACAGGGACTGGAATGGCCAAGTGACTAATGTGCAGGTCTCGCCTTCTAAGGGACATTCCTCATTTGCTCACTTAGTGTTTGTTCTGTTCCCTGGAAAAGTGAGCTGGCAGTTGATCAGAAAGGCTGAGATTCAGATAAGTCCTTCTCTAAGACAGACTCAGACAAAGGGAGCAAGTTATGACATGAAGAGAAAAGTTTCAGAAGCCAGTTAGAGACGCTCACAATCTTCTTTCTGATGGTCAAAACAAGAGGAGGTGGAAAACAGAAGCACCTCAGAACCTCTGAAACATCTGCCACCTTCAAGCTGACAGATTCCATGATTTTGTGCACTATTTTATCACTTTCTATAGACAAACATCATCTACACTTATGCAAAACTGACAGGCTGGTATCATTAAAGAGAGCAAACTACCAACAGCAATTGCATTACAAACATGACAGGCACAGTCATGATAATGTTGTGTCTTTCACCAGCACTATCAGATCTATCCACTTTTACTCTCACACACACATCAGTACCAATTAGTCAGCAGATCATGCATCTGGAAGTTGTTTTGGAGGTCATTATTGCAATGACCTCAATGCAAAAAGCGACTTTTACTTCTTTCTTTCTACTCTTTGATTTCATCAGAAAGTTTTGCAGTTTACTGGATCTTGAGAGAGGCAAGTCCAGTTGAAATAAAATGAAAAAAAAAAAAAGGGCTGAAATAAATGGATTCAGAAGAGCAGGACTCCTTAAAAGCAGATGTCAAATGAATTAACCCAGAAGACCACAAACAGGAGGAGAATTAATGAAATTGCCATGAAAATAATTACCACACAAGAGCTACTTAATAAGAAAGGTAAGTCAAGAGGAGTGATGGGAGAGAAAGAGGATTCCAACAAAAAAACCACAAGAAGAGGAGGCTCAAAGCAGCAGACCAAAGATGCAGACCCTTCCATAACCCTGGGGTTTTAAAGGCCAGAGCCACAAAACAGCAGATGCATTGCCTTAATATTTACTGCAGTCTAGAGGGTTCCAGTTGCAACACCAAGCGTACACATTTATCCTCAAAAGCAGAAAAAAAAAATTTGCAAAAGCACATCTGGCATCTATGCAGCTGGAAATGTGGGGGAGCAATGAGGAAGCAGCAGCACTCAGATTACAGCAGCATGATTTCAAAGCCTGTTTCCCTGGTGCTAACATCACACATTTTATCCATGCATTTCAAATATTAGTACTAACCTGCTGCTCTAAACTGTACTTGTACAATTTAAGGTGTATTGACTGCAAGCCCAAATTTTGAGGTTTCAGCAGCTACTCTGAAGTAGCAACCAGACAGTGGGAGCAAAGTGAACTGTCTGTTTGCTACTCAGAACACAGGAGGAATAAGAGATTAGAACCCTAGAAGGGTTTGGGTTGGAAGGGACATTAAAGATCATCCAGTTTCATCCCTCTACCATAGGCAGGGACTCCTTTTGCTAGACCAGGCTGCTCAAAGCCCCATCTGATCTGGCCTTGAACACTTCCAGGGATGGGACAGGTTGTTTCTCCAAGCAACTTGTGCCAGTGCTTCACCAACCTCACAGCAAAGAACTTCTTCCTTATATTTAATCTAGATCTACCCTCTCAGCCTAAACCCATTGCCTCTTGCCCCATCACTATAGGCTCTGGTAAGTCTCTCTCCATTTTTCTTATAACCTCACTGTATATGCTGAGAAGGCACAATAAGGTCTCCCTGGAGCCTTCCCTTCTCCAGACTGAACAAGCTCAACTTTCTCAGACTTTCTTCATAGGAAAGGTGTTCCCTCTCTTTCATTTTGTGGCTTCTTCTGCTCCTACAGGTTCATGTCCTTCTCACACTGGGGACCCCAGAGCTGGACNTTGTGGCTTCTTCCACTCCTACAGGTTCATGTCCTTCTCACACTGGGGACCCCAGAGCTGGACACAGGACTGCAGGTGGGGTCTCACCAGAGTGGAGTACAGGGGTAGAACCATCTCCCTGGACCTGCTGTTTTTCCATGCAGCCCAAAATAGAGTTGGTTTTCTGGGCTGCAAGTGCACACTGCAGAGTCACACCCAATTTTTTGGGCCATCAGCATCTCCAAGTCCTTCTCTGAAGAACTGCTCTCAATCCATTCCCTCCCCAGACTGCACTGACAGCGGGGTTGTGCTGACACAAGGTGCAGGGCCTTGCACTTGGCCACCTTCATCAGGGTCACACTGGCCCAATCCTCAAGCTTGTCCAGGTCCCTCTGGATGGCAAACCTCCCCTCCAGCAAATCAACTGCACTGCTCAGCTTGGTGCTGAGGGTGGAGTGATCCCCCTGTCTACGCCATTGATAAAGATCTGCAAACAGTGAGGCAAGTGTCAAACACATCCACTGCTGAAGAACCTCTGGACTTTCTAGGACTGAACAGAGCATGCTCTATCAAAGAGTCTGTCACTGGAGAAATATACAGTTACCTGACCAATTGGTTGTAGATATACAGCTGGAATTTGGGGTGGAGGTTGGGAAAACAGACACTGAGAGAGGCCCAGTGGTGAGACGTAAAGACAGAGAAGAAGTAGTGAACAGGAGAGCAGTGTCTACAAAATAAGGAGGAAGAGTTTAAAACTAAGATAGCAATTAAGGCAGAAAGAATGAGAAAAGGATAGCATCTGGCAAAGAACTTTCAAGTTAATTGCATTTAACATTGTATAGTTAATACCCAACATCTGCAGTACAAAAACTATACACTGTTATGCAGAAGGTTATAGAACATACATTTATAACACCTCATTTTCTGTTAATGAAAGACAAGCTACTTTCACACTGCTGTATTTTTCTTTAAGTTTTGGAGAGTTTTATTATTTTGATGCAGATTTCCACAGGCACCAGTTAACATATCTCAGCCTGACCTTTCTCATGCTATTCTCTCAAAAGAGTCTACTGTTGGTATTAAAGAGCATGCTGGTTTTGCAATATCAACAATTTGCTGGTCTGAAACACATTTTCTTCACCTGGCGAAACCTCAGGAAAATTATTTCTACCGTCAGGTAAGCACCAGTGAAAGAGCAAAGAAAAAAAGAGATTAAATAATTTATTTTTAAAACATGAACAGTTCCAGGAAAAGTCCAAGATATACCTGCCATTCACATTCTAGCTGCTAATTGGGATTTTTTGCAACAAAGTACAAACTTGATCTCAGAATACTCATATATTTCATTTGAAGTACTAACTGCAGAAAGATAACACCTACTGTTTTTTAAAAAAATCTACATAACATACAGCTCTGCTTAAAATGGTATTTCTTAAAAATATTACCATTTTAAGCTAATTCCTAATGAATTATCAAATTTATAGAAAAATACCATGCTCCATTTAGCTCTGTCAACTACAATGCAAGCTCAGAAGCACACTAAGGAAAAGCAAATGAAAATAAGCTTTTAATCCATTATTGCACAATTATCACTAAATGCTGCATGTGCAAGGAAAGCCAGGGGAAAGTGGTTAATTCTCTTTGACAGAGCATGCTCCTGTTCACATGCAGGCCACACAGACTCACCAGTTAAAATGAACACAGAACTATTCTTTCATTCCCCTTTTTAGCAGAAGACAAATATTAAAGCTGCCCCCTAAGTAAGGAGGCCAAAGGATCTCCACCTTGCTGTGGAGTACAGCAAATCCAGCATGGCAGCCTTTCCCAATTCCTTCCTCTAGTTCCTTTGTATTTATCATTCAGCTTCTTCCCTCGAGCCCTATTTCCCACCCTGATTCCCCTCAAACAGCAGTTTGCTATCATTACACCCCAAAGCAAATATCTTACTGTTATTTTTATGTGTTTTACGAATCAGGACTTTAAAAAAAAGATATCAAGTCAGCAGTGCTTTTCAATCAATAAGCACTGCTGTCAATACCAACACACCTGGCAAAGGTGTGCAAAAACTGTACAAGAGGGAAATCAAGTTTTTCATTTATGCTTACACAAAATATCTTTTGAAGATATACAACAATCCAACAGTTTTAAAACCATAAAACAAAAACACATGACCACACAGATCACACAGTTTCCACTTGTTCTGCCTAAAAGTAATGGTTCTATCTCAAATCCTGGTATCCAGCTTTTGAAAAATATTCTCCAGGTGAGCAATATTTCCAACTACATAAAATAATAATCAAATGATGACTAAAATAGCTTTTAAAGTAGAACCTACTTTATATCTGTTAGTATCCCTTATAATACAAAAGCCTTTGTGCAATTCTAAGCGTTGCCTAGAAATGAAGATACTTTGAAAAAACAAGGTTTCAAGAACAATATTCACAAAGCCACTAGCTAATAAAAAGTGGCAAAGGAAGTCTTGAATATACAAGTATACTTGTAAACTCTTTTAGTATTAATACTGTATCTCAAAATTCAGACGCTGCAGATTGGTTTTTTATCATCTTTTGAAATTTGATGAATTTGTTTGGGGGAAAAATAAGATAAAGATCCTCTTTTAACAAAAGAAAAAAAAATCAGAAGGAAAAAATTATTTTCTTGAAACCCTAGAAGTCAGCATGGCCTACAACACACAAGCTTTTCAAATCTCCATCTTAAGTCATTTACCAGTCTCAAAAGATACTTCATGATTTTGCCACTATGATGATGGAGTGGTTTTTATACAACTCTGAATCCCAGGAGTTCAGTTTTGGAAATATGACAGCTCAGAAACTTTGAATTATCAGTGATTTTGGCTGTTCAGTTTACCAGATCCCACCAGCATCAAAACACATCAATCAGCTCAGGCTAGACACAAAGGCCATGAAACTACAACATGTTTTGATTTTTTCCTACTTATACCTAAGTCTCCCTTGCTGCTGTTGGGTTTTATTTTCATCATACTCAAACACATGCATGGGTGGGAAATGTGCTTCCCAAATGATTGCAGGCAAAGATCAAGGACAGCTGGCCTTTCACAGCATTGCTTGCTTTGTGATGTTTTATCCAGCTGTGTTTGGAGCCTCAAGGCAAAACACATTCCAAAGATCACCCACACGATTAAAGTGCAGTGATTACCTTGGTTCTAAGCTCAAAAAAATTGTTTAAGCAAAGACTATTTCTTATGGCAACTGGCAGAAGGCAGGCCTACAATGAATTAGTCTCAAATAAGAGTTTAGGGCTTCAAACTAATGAGCACAAGTGGGTAAAGTGGGATGTTTCGTGTATACAAAGTAATTCCTACACCAAAAGGATGCAGAAACAATTTTTTATCTAAAACTTCATAGGTCAAATCAGGAGATTCATTTTAGGTTTTCAGACCCAGGAACTGCACATGGATTTTGTTATTTCCTCTGGAGCCTAACGAATATTTTCAAAATTCTTCCATTCTTCCTTGTACCTACAAACATCAACATCTCTTAAGCTGATGTGCTTTTACCAACTCTATCAAGTACAAAGAATATTAAACCAAATCCTCTACAATAAAGCCTTGACCACATGGTCTGCCATAATGTTTGAATCTTAGTATCATGCAAGAACCATAGCCTTTAAATTATTCTATGCAAAGATTAATATATATTTATTCATGCTTCCAATCAGCTGGTTTTCAGGCAACTCAGATCAAAATGTGATATCAACACCACCAATATTTCTGATGGCCATTTTTAGTGCAGATGTGGGCCAAACCAACTTGCTCCATTAAAATAGCAAACTTTTGTAAAAGGAAAAAAAAACTATAGTTACTTTTCATCCATTCTGCTGCGCATTTTTTTAAGTTTCTGCATAATGCTGCTGGTCTCACTGCTGGAGATGGAGATTGGGGAAGGGCTGCGTGTTTCTGCATCAGTTGGAAGTGGGCTGGAACCATTGCTCTGCTTGATGTCATCCTCACTGGGAAGTTCCTGCAATTAAAGGGTTAAAAGAAAAAAGAAGCATCGAAAGAATATTCCAATATCCTTTAAAAATTGTGTTAATTTGTGTTAATTTTAGTTTATAATCTCTAGATTACATTAAATACTAAGTCTGTCCACTTGCAGATTTAACTTTATAACCTCATTTTTATTTGACACACAACTTTTAGCACACCCTTTCCCTCCATAATTTAAGTTTTCCCCTAACTGTATCCAGAACCACAAAAGCAAACCCCCAAAAACCCACCAAAACAACAAACCACCAGAATTCAGTTACTCAAACAGGAAACCAATCTTTTCTACAGTGCTATTATTAGATTTGTGTCTTCTCAAAATTTTGTAAGGAGGCAGCCAGTTACCAAAATCTCATTTTGCCACCTTATAAAGTAGATGCAAGAAACTTAGCATAATTACACTAACACACACAGCAGGAAGTTTAGGGTTAGTGCTTAGTACTTTGGGCCTGACAAATAATCAAACAAAAATCAAAGCCTGAGAGATCTAAGCATCAAAAAACTCACATTCCCAAAGTCATTAGTTCAGTCATTCAGCTTGAGAATGAACAAACACCATCTACTGTGCATTTAAAACATTTTGTAACTTCCCCAAAGGCATTTCCTTAAGTGATGCTCTAAAGAAATTAAACATAAACTGCTGGGATAAAGGGGTGAGACCATTTCAGGCAGACAAAACTCCCAATCTAGTAGCTTTCCATTCCTATGAACACTTTCAGCTGCATGGCTGGAGAGGAAAGCCTCCAGCTCTGTGCTGAGCACTCACCAGCTTGTTTTCTCCTGCAGATTTCAGTTTTTCCTGCAGTTTCATTGTAGTCTGACGGATTCGCTCGATTTCCGCCTGCTGTTTCAGGATGAGCTGCCTCTCCTTGCGAGCAGCCTTGTTTGCCTCCTGGAGACGTTTGATTTCAGCCTTTTGGGTATAAAGATTCAGCATAAGAACACTGACAGACATCTCTCCAGAACACACACAAAGCTGCTGCAGTGACCTTGCTAGGGGTTTGGAATGACTGCAATTACATGAAGAAGGAACTAGGATGAATTTCAGTAACAAAGAACTAAAGATCAATTAATACTTCAGTCTCAATCATGAGGTTACAGATACAGAAGGATTCTTGAGAACGTGCTGAATAACACTGAAATGCAAATAAAACTTATAGGTAAGCAAGAAACTTAGGTAGTAAGAAACACTGGAGATAGATCTAAATCTAAATACATGCCTGTATTTACAGTGTCTGAAACCTTTAATGGCTTTCAAGAGGACTTTCCTAGAGGGCATCCCTTACCTTTTCCTGCTGTAATCTCAGCAGCAGACCACGCTGCCTCTTTCTAATAGGAGGCATCTTATCATCCTCTCCCTTGTCTCGCAAATGCCTGCAAATAGATTGAAAGGAAGAAGTATAAATAAAATAATAAGATTACTTTATAATAATAAATAATAATAAAGTCACATGAAAAAAGTGCACAACAGGGCTTTTACTCTTTACAGTGAAAAAAGAAAAAGTTTGCTTTTCCTGTTCTGCAGAAGGGCATATACCTTAATCCTTGGCATGCTCTGTGGTGGAATATTTTGCATGGTTTGGTCAGACAGGCATAGTAAAAAGGCCAGTGCAGGTAATAGGAGATCACACAAGAATGGGCAGAAGCTCTGCAGAGGTAGCACACTCACCATTTGAGAAACACAAAAGGAAGGATACTTGGCTCACTACCTAATAATCCTGTGTCAAATCCACAATAACAAGAAATTGTAAGAAAATGTCTGCTGAACAACGGTACTCTCATGCAGAGAAAATGACTGATTAAATCTGGCCACTGCTGTTTCATGGTATCAATGGGTACTTCAAGTGGATTTCAGCACAAAGCTTATCTTAGATGGAAACAAATCACTAAGTACAACATGTATCCAGATTCACACAATGAGTCAACTTAAATGACCTCAGACACATGTCAAGCAAAGAAAGGTCAAACTGTTTGACAGTTCTGTATCTTCCTGAATTAAGATGTGTAGAGGAATGGTTGGCAACTACCTTCTCTAACTGACAACAAACACCTGCTCTTCTACTGTTTCAGTGAAATTCTTAATCAAACCACATTCAATGGAAATATAAAAGCACATTTATAAACTGGGTCCTGTTCTTTCCACGTCTCAGTAACAACTGTACAGAACATTGATGTCAGAAGAGTAGTTCAACCATTAATACTTAGTAAGAGAGAGGTAAAGTGGAAACAAAACCTTGAAAAGTAGAAGGAAATGGTCACTCAGCCGTTATATATATTCAGAGATGCCTTACTTTTTCTGGTGTTCCAGCCAAGCCAGTTCAGCCTTGGTCTTCTCTTTGAGAGCTTTCTCCCGGAGCCGCAGCAGTGAGGACTGATGAGCTGCTCTCATTTCCTCCTCTTTCATGTACTGTCTCACCATCTCCATGGTAAACTTGGAGAAACTATCCTGCCCCCCTGAGAATGGCATGCTCAGCTCCTAGAAGGAAAGAAAAAGTTGGCATGGAAGTTCTTAAAAAACAGAGATGTGCCATGGCTTTTTTTCAATTACAAAGTGCACATCTGTGTGTGTATATACACAGATACACAAAAATAGATGCAGGAAGGGATGCTGGTCTTCCTCTGAGCTTTGTGCAGACCAGCTTTGTTTGCCCTGAGCTGTGTGACAGTTTTGAGAGGTCCCCACTTTGGCCAGAGAGATGAGGCATCCTCTTGTATTTTCTAGCGTAGCTGGAGGACTTAATCCACTGAGCATTTAAAACCCACCTCAAAAAGTCTCTCCTCCTAAGCCACAAGGGATGGACTGATCCATAAGTCATCACACTTGTACAACAGTGACATACAGCATGATTCACACATCTCTGTTCTGAGATGCTCAGAGAACCACAGGGAGGAAAAGAACCCTCAACCCTGCAAACACAGCTAAGAACAGCTCACTTGAAGCTTATCAGCTTAATCATGTCAGCTCGGTTAATTTAATTTAACTTAAAGATGTTTGCCTCATCTACCTTGATAGATGACAGAGCTGTCTTGTCTGGGGACACTTCCTCATCAGAATCGTCACGGCTGCCCCTCTTCTTCTCCAGATTATTTCTGCGATGACTCTCAGAGGGCAGCAAAGACCGAAAAGATTTTTCTTCAATCTCATCCTCTGTCATGGACTCATCAAATTTCAGGGAATACTCCGTTGCAACAGAAGCAGAATCTGAGGGAGAAATCAGGGAAGAGGCTTTTCACTCAGTTTTACACCATGAATGCCATTTAAGTCTGTTTCACCTCGCTAATGTTAGGGGGGTCAGGAAGACAGGCAGATAACTAATGCAGAAAAATGGGTACTTAGGAAAGAGTGATTTTGAGTTAGGAAATATCTGTTATCCAGCCACGAGAGACCCAACAGATTTGTGTACACAGGTACAAACATGTCTGGAGTTGCTGAAACATCTGGTGTTGTTCCTGCAGGTTCAGCATGTGAGCATCTGGCTAAGCTAACACAGCAGAATCTCAAAGGTTCCCATCTCGCTGTACCATTCTCTGTTACCTCTTAAGAGACTACAATTCACCCGGGGCTCAGCTTTTTTCCCACATTTTCCCTCATTAATTTCAGAAATTCATTCTGAAACAGCACCACCCTCCCTCCTCCCCATCTTCAGATCCATGACACAGCAGCAGTACAGCCAACCTTTTTCATCTGGCAGGGACAAAACACTGTCACTGGGCAAAGAATCATCTGCAGTCTGAGCCTGCTCTTCAACACTGCTGGCTGTCTTCTCACGCCGGGAAAGCTTTTTCTCATTCTCCTTGGAAGATGGAACTGAAGGGCTCTCCTGGCAGCTGCTGGTACTACTGTGTTATTCAGAGATTATTATTTTAAAAATACTTTTCACATTTCAAAATATTTACATTACATTACTACTGTACACATCATGATTAACATCACAACAACAAACAACATGCAGAGGGTTTGGGTTTGGTTTTAAAATGCACTTTGGCTACTTTAAAATACCAAATTTCATCAAACTACTGATTCTTTTTTTTTATTCTAGCTTAAAATCCATGTGGTCTGAAAGTATGCACATCCTTTATCTGGCAGTGAGTAGCGATGATAAGCAAATGTAAACAAATCTTTCAGATTAAAAAAAAAAGAGTAAGAAATTCTGTTTTAGAAGTTAGGAGAACTACAGAGGACACCATTTTTCCAGTTCAAGATCAGAGAAGAGCTGTGAGAAACTTCATGGAACCTAAGTAGATCAGGTAAGTGAATAGGACACAAAAAGCTTCTTACCTCTGATCATGAACCTTTGATCTTGAGGACTCAGAGTAACTATCAAACATTGGTGAGTATGTCTGTTTTGAGTCACCTGTCTCCTCTTTACCTTGTGATATGGCACCAGACTCACATTTCCTGGAAATGAGAAGCATTTGGGGCAAATCTGCATTGTCTTAAACATAGGAGTAATACAGTTTTCATGAGCTTTCATCAGTTTACTTGAAGCAGTAACAGCTAAAATTTCTGCTAAAAGATTTCTTAAAGCTTAAACTAGGTTAAACCATCCCACAAAACATTTAGATCATCTTTTTCTAATCTTTTATGTAGGGTTTCACAGAACCACTTAATGTCACCTTTGGTCTATACTATTAAGGGCATAAAGATGGGATCCAAGTTCATCTTAAATGATCACTTGTTCTGACATCTTAAAATTTTCTGCAAGAATAGGCAAAGCAAAACCTAACAAATCTTACTTCCCCCCATCCCAAGATGTGAAGCAATACCTGTTTGTATCAGCTCGGGCCCTGAGCTGCTTCATGAACTCGGAATGGTGCTGCCGCTGGTGCTCGAACAAGGTGGAGGCTGGAGCAGCTGGGGCACTGACAGTGTCTGAGATCTGGGTCCGTGCTAGCTCTGTCATCTGAGTACAGCAAAAAACATGGGCACACAGTGAGCTTATCAGCATCAAAATGCTTCTGGGAGAGAAAATAATCCTGCTGGCAGATAATTCAGTGATTGTAACAACTGTGTAAGACACAGGGTTACGATGGTTTGTAACAACACATCACCTCTGGTGGTAAAGCTGCAAACTGCTCTGTGAATACATATTCCTCCATACTCCATTCCTATACATGTAATAAATTACAGTGTACATTCAAAAATATTCCCAGCACATTGGTGGTGACAGGTGTTTCCACTGCTGCATTCCAGTTAAAACAAATGGCTGTTCAACTGAGTACCTGGAGCCACTTGTGAATGGAGATGGAAAAGCTACTCTGCTGATCCAGCATCAGTGACCAGGTCATCTCCATCTGTCTCTCCACCAGCAGCTCTTATGCTCAGACTTCAAACTTCAATCAAGACTTGAAGAGATTAAAACCCTACACCAAATAAAAGCTGTCTTCTCTGTTTCTTCTCCACTGTTTCTTAAATGGTTTCTACCCACTTCAGCTCTAAAAACTTCAAATGTTTCCTTGTCTTTATCAAAGACTTCACTATCTACTCTCAATGACCAATACACTCCATTTATTTGAGGTGCCTGAGATTTTCTGCTCCTTTAACCCATTCTTGTCTACTCAAAAATTATTTAAACTTCACATATTTGGCAGAGCCCAGAACAGGTACATCAGTATTATTCTACAATTCCATTACTCATCATAAAAACCAGCCTTGGTGAGCACCAACATGTGCACAAGCTGTGAAGAAACAGCTCTGCTCACACTCATCAGCCTTTTGCACTCCATCCCATAATACTGACCCACAGTCACTGTGATTTCTAAACTGTGATGGAGTAAGAGCATTTCTTGGTTACTGTGTTCCTTACCCATGCTTGAAGCAGCTGCTACAAACTGGGAACAAGTAATATAAAAAACTGATAAACTGATATAAAAACCTGTAAACTAATAAATACTCTGTATAGCACAAGAAGAACAAAGAGAGATTCAAAATGAGGAAACTCTAAACTCTGTACCAAGTCAAGAGCTTTGCTGAAGATTCTCCCTTCTCCTTTTTTAAAAATTTTATTTGTTGTTCTTCTACCTTCAGCAGTAAAAAAAATTGCAATTCTCTGCTTTTCTAATTTAATTTGCACATGAAACAGATACAGGATCAATGCCTGATGGACAGCAACTCTTACAAACTGAAGATGCTGTGTTCACTGTCATCGACCCATCCTGGAAGAACAAACTTCTTACCAGTTCATTAACTGGAAGATCATAAGAATATGGAACAGGGATTTAAGGCTGCTGATTGACTTCTAAGTAACAATGCCAGAGTAGCTCCTTTGAAGTCCTATCATTTGTCACCTTATGAAAATGAAGAAGTTGTACCAAGAATGACACCAAACAGAAAACAACTTAAAAGGCAAAAAAGTATTCCCAGTAATACTGCAATTAAAGTAACTTTTCTCTTTCCCTAGGGCCTCACCTCACGGAGCTGGTGAGTTGCATCTGTAGTGAGCAGTGCAGGTTCTGCCTGTTTGGCTGCAGCCTTGCATGGGGGCTCCTGTCCAGCCTCCTGCCGTGACTGCACCAGCTGCTGCAGGGACTCTGCATGGACCTGTGCACAAAACACAGACAGCCCAGCTCTTCAAAATGGTCTGGCTATAGTAACTACAGATTTATTTCTCAAAATCTGCCAGAAAAAAGTTTGAAATAGGCCCTTGAGACCTTCTGGCATATGTTCACAGCTTCAAATTAAGAATACCTGTAGGCATGGATTTACTTATAACATTTTGCCTTTTACACACTCCACATTTTTGAAGGGCAGCCTTACCTGAGCTGCCTTCTGCCTTGCCTCTTCCAGTTGTCTCTGACTTTCTAAAGCTTCTTGTTCAGCCTTGATTTTCCAAAGAGCCAAGTCCCGCTCATGGCGCTGCTGTTGTGCCTACAGATCAGGAAAACAAGTTTTAACCATGCAAG
>VWYP01031353.1:0-77418 GCA_013400435.1 Pycnonotus jocosus
TACCTTTGAGATGTATGTGTTAAGCTAAGGATGAAGGATTAGGTACTAAATTAGGCAGGTAATTAATACATGTTTGTGTGGAAAAAAATATATATATTCTTTTAGCTGGAATTTGACACCTTGTTATAGACAATTAAGAGTGTATGAGTGTATCTTTCTGATGCCAAACAGAAATCTCTAATAATGGTCAGCAATATTATAATGAGCATCACAGATTTGGTAGCTATTCCTTCCAAGTATACCCTTTTGTAGGAAAAGTGAGAGTCTGCTGACATGATATTCAATTATTTCCTTTCCTTCTTAAACCTATGGCAGCCAAGCAGGTCTCTTCTCATTGACTGTTTACACAGCTAATCCTTTCCCACCATGGACAATCTAAGATAAATGACACCTATTCAGTGAAATAAACTTTATTCTGCTTTTGTTTCATGATTTATTTAAACTCAGGTGATGCTTTTATCCTCTTGGGAAGAACAGAGAGAATAAGCAATAACTGGCTTTGCAAAGTATAGCTAGTGCAAGAATCACCTGAAGCAGATTTAAATTCATTACCTGTGCAACATAAATCAGAAAACACAGCTATCACAAAATTCAAGGTTTGTTTTCCACATATACCTTTAAATTAGCTACAGGATAGTACTTTCCAATTGTGGTGTAACACTGCTGAGGAAACAATCATTTAAGAATGCTGAGGTGGCCACCCAATGTCATTGCAAGGCTGCTCTAAAAAAATCTTTGAAAAGTCATGGCAGTTGGGCAAAATTCTCAAGGGCTGGCAGACAGCAATAACACTCCTGTTTTCAAAAAGGTTGGAAAAAAAAAACCCCAGCTGATATTGTTTATTTTGATTTTTATAAGGCTTTCAACACTCCTATAATACCTCCTAGAACATCTACATAGACAAACTGGTGAAGTTTGAATGACATAGTGAGGTGGATTGAAGATTGGCTGAACTGCTGGGATCAAGGGGAAGCAGCATGAAGTTGTACTGGAGGGTAGTCATGATTTGTGTGCTCCAAGACTAGAATGGCAAAGCTAAAACTCTTCAACATCTTCATGTATGACCTGGATAAAGGTGCAGAGTGCACACGCAGTAAGTTTGTAGATGATGAAAATTAGAATGATTAACACAATAAATGGTTGTGCTGCCTTTTAGAGAGACCTTGACACGCTGGAGAAATGAGTCAACAGAAATTTCATGATTTCTAACAAATAGATATATAAAGTCCTGTACCTGTGAAGCTTCATGGTTTAGAAATGGTGTTCTCCAACTTAATTCTCCCCATTGAAAGCACTCCAAGATAGGCACCTCAAGTTTGCTTCTTTCAACAAGCTATAAAGGGGAATTGTAGGCACAAAACATAAAGATCAAGCACTGAGAACAATTTACTGGAAGCATCAATGAAATTAGTAAACAAACAGTAACAGCAACAATGCTAATGACAGAGGGGAGAGGAGAAGAAAATGTTATTGCTCACTGCGGCAGCACCTGACCATGGACAACTCCAGATGGCTCCTGCTGCCACACTCCCCCACTGCTCCCTCTGTCTATAACAGGCCTACTACACAGCTCCCTCTGCCATGCTTCACCCCACTGGAAGGAGCCTCTTCTCCCCAGAACAGAGTCCCTTCCCCACCTGGAGTGGTTGGGAGTAACCATTGGGTCCTGGCCACTCCCCCTCCTGTCTATTGCAAAATGCAACCCTGTCCTGGGCAGGAGTGGAATAACCCCATTCAGCAACACAGGTGGGAGATCAACCAGCTGGAAATCACTTTTCCAGAAAAGAGCTTTGTGCCCTGAGGATTCTGGTGGGCAAGTGGACCGTGGGCTAAGATTGTGACCTTGAGGCAAAGAAGACCTGCCAAATTCTAGGCTGTATTAGCCAATTAATTTCCAGAGGATGGAGAGAAGTGTCCCTTTCCCTTTTTCCACTCCATTCCTGAACTCTCCTATATACTGGCATATGCTGTTGTACTTGCCAGTAAAGGACGTGAAGATGATTTAGGGACTGAAGCATCTGACATGTGGATGAGAGGCAGAGAACTAGAATTGTTGAACCTAGAGAAGCCTTAGAGAGATAATTTCAAAGTTGAAAAGGGGAAGAAGGAGAGAGAATGAAGTTGAATTCTTCTCATAAATATCCTGTTAAAAGGTAGGAAGCAATAGAAACAAACTGAAACACAATATATTTATGTAAAGCATAAGGGAAAGGTTTTCAGTGTGTGTTCAAAGGCCAGAAGAAGTTGACCAGAGAGATTGCAGAGTCTCTGTTCTTGGAGACATTCAACCCCTCGCCACAGACAGAGTACCAAACAAGGATCTTTAGTGGACCCTACTCAAACCAAAAGGGTGGTATGTAAGGGGAGAACAGCTGATATTTTTAGAGGTTTGACAGATAATATCCAGAGGTTGCTTCCAGTTCCACTGATTCTATAATTCTGTGAAATGACTTTCAAGAACCACACTTTCCATGCACTCTTCACAAACTATGAAGTCTAGGATGAGAGTGTACCACTGTCATGACTTACATGACCAAAACAGCCAGAATGTCTGTCTGATTAAGAAAAATGTTGTTTTGTGGACCACAGTGCACAAAAATTTAACCTTGACCTTTTTCATGAGGTCGTGACAAATTGGTTGTGTGCACAGGTAGCAAAGAAGTATGGCCAGGGCAGTTCTTTGGAAGAAGCCCATTTTGTTTCCACTTCTACAGAGCCTGTGACAAAGTTTTGACAGTTGTCTTGGCATTCAGTTTTTTACAGAAAACCATATGCAGGACATCCAAAGCAAAAGTCTGAAACAGTTGAGCATTCTTCATTTTTCATGAGACTACATTCCCACAGAGAAAGTAGACCACCCATATTGACTTATTAATAAGATTAAGAATATTTTCTCTTAATAATAAGACTTCTGCTAAAGTAACACCTCCCATTCCCTGTGAAATACCTTACAGGTTATTTCAGAAATTGAATAGAGCTATATTTCTAGTTCTCAGTATTAACTTATTTGGGATAACATTTTTTTCTTGTATGGAGACAAATAGCTGGGTAAAGCATACTGTTATTACTAATTTGGCTCAAGTCAGAAACCTTGCGCTTTTTTTTGCTGTCTGAAGTTTTATATGTTTTAACTTTCAGCAGTAAATGTGTCACTCATCCAGAAGCTTTATCCAAAAGTCGTAGTTGGCACACACTCCATTATACCGAATAATACTAAATAATGAAGAAGAATGGAGACTGATTATTAATGCAAAATGGCTTGAATAAGCGAATGGATAGAATGACAAAAATAGATTAAATAATCGAGTCTCAGAAAGGATGTTAAAATGTATGTCTTACATAAATAAAAAATGAAGTATGTACGACACAGAATGAGTCACCCCATGAATAAGAGGAAGATGAATTCAAATGTTATTTTCCAGTAGTAATAGATGGTACCACTCTGATTCTGTCAATCTGCTAAATAATAAAGATGGACCTGATACAGGAAGTCAGTAGGAGTTTTGCTTGGCTAAGGAATGTAGCATAAAGCACTAAGAAAGTAATGAATTTAAATATGAAATACATGTTGTGTTGGCCTGTATTCTAACCCTGTCTCCACTGAATCAACTAGCTAAATGTTTATTAGCACACTGAGAACAGGGAAGGACCCGTTCTCCTCTGGTACAAATTAATTTCTTTGTTAGATGGAAAGCAAAATTTAAAGTAATCTGCAAGCAGCCTATAAAATGTTGATTTTGATCAAAATAGTAAAAGCTTAATAGAATTTTTTTTAGCAATGTCCATCATTGAAGGACAAAGCAGAAATGCTGTTACTTTTAGAGTCAGTAGAAATTTAAATTTTTTGTCATATACCAGAGTATACATGAAAGAAATAGCAATACTCCTTCTATAGGACAAGAGATTTTCAAGAATTAGCATTTAAATAATATTACATTACCAAATCTGAATTGTACAAGTACGCATTACTACATTCAGCATTGACTATTTCATGATTGGATTAGAAAATATAAGTTTAATATCAAATGGCATTTCCATATGAATTTCTGACTATGCATAAAACAGTCAGATGAGGCTTGCAAGTTGCTATATTTTTCACTGTGTCCAGATTGGATCAGTTTTTAAAAGCCTCCCTCTCTGCTCTACATATTAAGCTGAAAAAAACCCAATAGGACAATGACTGCTGTTTTATTGCTCTTGCTTATCTAAATTCTCAGGTTTTAGTTTGTCACTGCTAAAGGGAAAATAAAAGAAAAAATAGTGGCATGGTTTTAGTGCACTGAGGGTAGAAAAAAATAGAAAAGTAAAAAGAGGCTAGAGAGACAGAGGGGAAATAAACTTGGCAAAAAAAGTCTTGAAGCACAGGAAGGTCAGAACAGGAGAGAAAGCTGGGAGGAGACAGATGTGCTTGGGAACAAAAAGGGTAAATGCAATTCCTGGAGTAGAGCGAAGCCTTGGACTCATTAAAGCAGAGAAAAACAATCAAGAAGGAGACTTTGGGGAGCAAAGAGAGCAATCACACCTTGGAAGGAAAAAGAGAAAGAAACTGGGAAGTGGGCCTGAAAGAGGAGAGCAGGGGAGAATTGAGAAATGAGGTTTTGGGAGAAGAGATAGGGCTTTGTTAGGATGGAGTTAAGCAAAAAATATTGCTAAAGGCTCCAGCTCTCTGAAATGTCAGCCAAGGTGGCTGTCTGTAAATCCCTGGGTTTATTTATTTGTCTTGCCACAATATATAAAGGAATTTATTTAGTTAGTGAAACGCATTTTTCTTGCATTCTGCAGAGCCTATTCTCCCTTTGGTGTACATGCTAACGGGAGATTGTTGAATAAATCGATGGGAGAACAGATGTCTTTGAGCAGTTTTCCATTGGCAATTTTTTCTTGCTATTTAGAGTTTTTAAGAATATGCAAACTTTTCCAAAAGTTTGCATAGAATGTGTCTAGTTCATGCAGACTAGAATCTCAGAATTTTGTACTTAATTGTGAAGTACAGAGGGCTGACAAACGGCTGGATGATATAACCCTGAATCACTTAATCACTAACATGGTTAGATTGTCAGTGATATTATTCCACCAGAAAGTGTTCCCCTAAGTGAAAAACACTTGTACACTGTATTCCAAAGACTATCTTGGACAGTGAATTAAGCAGTCTGGGTGATTAATGGATTCGTTGAATGCTGGAATAGATTAATCAGTCTTTGATTATGGTTCAGAGAAGTAAAAAAGTTATGAAAAAAAGGGAGAACTTCTGTTAACAGTATAGTTCTTCCATCTAATATATGAAGTTTCATATAATTTGTCCAATTATACAATCAGACATGTCACATTAGGAAAAGAGTCTGCTTCCTTTGCTGATAACAATTAGTATGTCTCTTTCCAGGTGGGATACCTGAAGGCGGCAGAAGGCCTTGAAAAGTAATGCACTGTTCTTCATATAAAGAGGAAGAGTAGGTAAGGAGTTTAAAAGCTTCTTTCAGTGTTTTCCTTTCTTTTCACTGTATATCAGCACTACGCTTTGAAAAGTTTCCTTCCTCGCTTAATTCGATTGTTGGCTTACAACACTGAGCTGCAAAATGAGCTAAACCAAAGCAGCCTAAACCCCAATGAATTTGCAGTGCCTTATCTACTAATGTCCACCTATTTTGTCATAGGTTTCATAATTAGCTAAGTACATAAGAATGTGTTTGTACCTGTTGGCAAATGTATAGCTGATCTACTCTGAAGACAAAAATGAGGAATGCAAAATGTTTTCACAGCAACTACCAAAAATACTACTTTTCTTCTAATATGATGTGACCTTTGTATAATTTTGGGTTAGGATATTAAGAACCATATATTAAGGACTTCTTGTACTTGGGAAACATACCTTGCTTGGGATCCTTATGGTCTAATTCTGTCCAAATTAGTAAAAATATACATATACATGTATATATAAAGTTTTCCCTCGTTGAGTGTCACACTGACACACGCATGCATAAACTAGTCTAAAAAGAAGTCAGATGGGTTGCACAAATTCTTTTAGGTTGCTGAGATGTGCATAGAGAAGACAGACCGTTCCTGAAAACTGGAAGGGTGAGAGTTTTCTGCCATGTCATTGAAGGGACGAAAGGACAGACTTAGTGATTGTTAGATGCAGGAATTGTTGGGTTCCATGTGTTGAACCAGCTGCCATGAACAAAGTGGTTCCTGGCATCTGGTATGAATCACCTGCTGGTGGCTGGTACATGGACCCATAATCATCACATCAGAAAGAGGGGAACTTTGTCTGCAGTCCATTTGAATACTGACTCTTATAAAGGGTCTTTGTCTTTAGCAGGGATTGCAACACAGGATGAATAAGATTCTGAACTACTCATTTAAATCTTAGCTGCAGGAAAGATTATTTCCCTTATTTTGACTAGTCTAGAAAAGGTGGATGCCATCCTTGTTTTGAATTTTGTCACTTAGGGGTATCCATCTCAAAACCAGGCTGATCAGCTTTTGTCATGGTAGGAGTGACTGATACACAAAAGAGGCTGGTGTCAGAGGACTTGCTTTGCAGCTGACCTCTGTGAGACTGCATCCACAGCCTCCCATGGGGATCTCAGTGGATGCTGGAGCCCCAGCAGGTCAGAGAATTCTGCCAACTTGCATCAAGTTTACATTAAAACAAGAAAGGAAAAATAAATTTTCAAACCTTTCAAATGGAGAAACATTTTTTGAATTAAGATTTATTACTTGGTTTCATAATCTGTTACTTGACAGCAGCTGGCTATACAAAGTGTGGAGTCTACTGGATTAGTTTATATAACAGATGGTTCTGTTTTCAAATTTACTCCAAATGTTCAGATGCTTTAGTAAATTAATATTTCCCATCTGATAATAGCTCATGGATTCAGCTTTAATCTTTGGTCTTTCAAAAAAAAAAAAAGAATTAATAAAGACCACTGGGAATCATTGACACACAATTTGAAAATGATAGCCTGGGGAGTGGCAGGACTGGGGCAAAATGCATAAGAAGTTGCAGTAAGAGTATTGCACTGAGGTTTAAGCTAAAATCACAATGTATGCAGTGTTAGTGTGTACTTCTCAAAATTGGAAAATTTAGAGACCTGTTTAATGTCTTGGTGGTGTATATTTTATAAAAATCAGTCTCGAAAGAATGTAAATAAAGCAAACCAGGACAATAAATTCATTAAGCTTCATGAAAGCTCTGTAAAGTGGGTAAAATTATCATTGTAGTGCAGCACTCTATTGCAATGTAATAACTATAATGAATGATTCTTCCCATCTATTTTTTTTTAATCATTGGAGCAAAAAGAAAAAAGAAATCCAAGACAACTTTTAAACACCTGCAGGCAGTACAGTGTTGTCTGTTTTACTCAGTAGACATATGGAGATGTTCCATATCTGCATGTCAATCTTATATCAATTTTCAACAATTTTCTTTCTTTGTCTCAACTGACATTTTAAAAAACCTTACTAAAGGATGTGGGGAAAAGAGGAACTGCAAACAGTGAAGATGCTGTTCCAACACAAATTTACTCTCTGTATATAGATGTGACGGGATACCAGTTTATATTACATAGCACTTTTAATTAGGCAGCCCACTTCTTCTACAGAACTCCAGCCTCATTAATGACTATGACAAATGGTGCTCATTGAAGATTGGTCTTTATTTGGCAGTTCTTCACAGTCACATTTTTCAATATATGACTGTATAAATTATTTATTATGTGCCATCCAAACCCTGTCCTGAATATAGAAATTTTACTGTGTACAGAAATATTTCTACTGAGCTCTCGCATTAGCACCAATGGATCAGTTCAAAGAGATTATATGACTGTAGACAGGATTTCAGAGCCCTGGAGTTACATGCCCAAACTCCACATTTGATGTAAAGGAAGAGCAAAGATATTTCAGAGGGCTGTATGGATTCACTCTCAGGTTGAGTAGACTGCTGTTCAGGGACGACACATAAAGGCTTAAAGAAAAATGCACTTAAAGCCTTTCCACTGTGAGTTCTTTAAAAATCTTACTCAAGAGTATGAGTTCACACATCCTTGCACTTTGGACAGAAGTCTATCCCTCATCCTTGGTGAAGTATCTAGAGTAGAATAAAGAGCAGGGAACAATATTATTTCAGAATTTGACTAGAGGATGAGATAGCAAAGGGTTTGATGGTACTCTTAATGTGATGATGGTTGTGCAACACTTTACTGGTTAAGCATTCACTTGACATTTTAGAAATCCAGGTTTCATTATTTTCAATCTCACTGTGATACAGGAATAAAATGTGCTCAATAGCCATTCCATTGTGCTCTAAAGCAAATTCTACTCAATAAGGCAAGAAAGAAGACCATGTGAACCAATACTTCTTTATTTAATGGCTAGAGCATGCAGTTGAGAATCAAAGACGTAATGAGTGATCAGCTGCTACCCAAAATTGGGAATATCTATTTTGCTGCTTTTTCCTATGAGCAGTCCCTAAAAAAAAAAAGAAAAACCTACAATGGAGTGCAGGGCTTTCTGATCCAGTCCTGCTGTTGCCTGGAGCCTAAAGCTTGTCCAGAAAGTTTATGAACATCATCCTTTCATGTTGTGGCAGAGTTTCAAAAGGAACCAGTGTTTCTACCCTCCCTTCCTTGCATTCCCCAAAGTCTATTGTGTGGAAGCTTTGAGTATGACTCACCTCAGAAGAAAGGGAAAATTGAGACTGTACCTCCTACATCCCCAAGGAATGCCATATTGACTAGACTGTTGCCTAACAGGAGGCACCACCTTCTTGGTCAGTTAGATTTTAACAGAAATCAGTGGGAGTAAGCTTTTTAAGAGGTAAAGATGGGAGTTTCTAGAGCCAAATCAGGCTGAGGAAAGTATGTTAGATTGAAATAGGCTCTATTTACAGTGACATACCCCTCAGTGCATGAGCAGAAGTAGAATTTTAGACTCTTGTTACACTATGAGGTTATTGAGACTCTCATGGAGACGAGGTGATTCCAAGATTGGGTTGAAACAGAGGGGTGTTATAGGAGCTCAGAATGATTTCATCTTAGTGACAGTCCTGTCCAGTATGGAATATTTTTATCACAGAGCTATGATAGACTATAGATAAAACAGTGAAAGAAAGTGAACTGGCCAGGTTGACGGTTTAGTTGACATTATAAGAACAGTGTAAATTAAGAGTAGAGCTCATCCTGAGGCCTCTTTGGTCTCACTGATCTCAGTTACAGGAGTAAGAGCTCAGTACACTTGCTGTGTGGTTTCATACTGCACAACAAAGAGCAACCATGTTGTCCACTTCAGAAAATTTCAGATTCTTTGACTTTTCAAGCTGCACCTAGGAGCCAAGACATAATCAATTTATCCAAGAGAAGCTTCAGCTACTCTAGCCTTGAGGATGTCCTGCAGGTCTCAGTCTCAATGTTGGGTTTTATGGCACAACATGGGTACCTCTCCCCATTCAACAGACAGCCTTGAGCACCATGCACTAAATCAGGCCTGGCTTCACTTGGAAGAGCTGCATTGTCATGGACTTTGATTGTATCTATGTATGCACATCACAACTTCCTAAAGCATTGCATTTGCAATGCCGTAACACAGGAACAAAAATCGGACCAAAAAAATCACAGAACATTCAATCCTGCCATGTATGGTGGATCCTCACATGTGTCATCAGTGAGTCTGGGTTCTTGGACACAGCTGTTTAGTACTTGAGCTGACAAAGTAATTTGTAGTAACAGAAGGCTTTTATCTTCCACTAGGGGGGAATGGATACACATACTTTGCTGGTGAGTTAACTGACCTTTGGTAGATTATGAACAAATTATGAGACTTGGGGGTAGTAGGTTAACTGGCTCTAAGGCAAGGATTAAGAAAGTCATAGTCTGAAAACAGAAACACACCCCAAGAATGATGCCTTGTTTCCTTTTATCTGTCTGCATTTCTGCGAGCTTTTGGAAATGCTTAAGTCAATTTCTCTTTTTATTTCTGTGACTAAGAGGAGAAAAAGATGAAAAAGTAGGACCTCAAGGAGAACACCATATATAGCAAGATGCAGAGTAAAAGTGTATGGATAGGTGAAACAGATAACTTTTTGGTGACTGAAAGCTGGGTTATCAGTTCAAAAACCCTGAGCTGCCCACACCATAGACACCAGTTCCTATGCTACACACAATGGCTCAAAGCTCCCTCAGTCCATTCACTGCAGTCAATAGCAGCTGACAGGACAAACCATCACAGCTGTTTATACATCCAATTACTGTGAAGCAAAGGTGACATGACCTGACACTTAGTCAGAGACCTTTCCAAATTCCAGCACAGTGATGTGAAGATCCCAGTTCTTGGATCTTTGGTGGCTGAAGTTGGGAGAGCTTTTGAGTTTGGGTCTCAGTCAGGCCCTCAGTCCTGTGATGTGCCAAGGTCCCCTGGCTTCCCAGAAGCCTTATATTTGGAAGCTCTTCTGACTGTGTCTCCTTGGGTCTCAGTTACTGCTCTCAACTTTTAACTTCCCTATGTGTGTTCATTCTTTCATTAATGCCAGTTCTCCACCCTTTCCCACCCTCGTGGGAATGAATTTTCATTCACTGTTGGCCTCTCCAGTTCCCACTGTAGTCAACGAGTGCTTTGCCATTGACTTCCATGCAAGCAAGATCTGGCCTTTCGTATTTTTTCTCTCTTCGCCCACCCACATCTGTCGTCTATCTATTCTTATGCTGTTTTTCTAGGCTTTTTTTTTTTTGAATTCTGTGTCCAATATTATAAACTTCATAATTTTTTAAAATATTTCTCTGGCCTCTTTATGCACTGTAATCTGAACTCTTTGCTCTAATCCTCCCTAAGTTTTCACACACCCATTCCCTTGTCCCTCTTTCATTTTGTTTCTTTTCCAGCTTTTGGCTTTCCTATTTTAACCTCTCTGACTGACATAGGAAACCAAAAAATAAACGAAAGTACTAAGACTTTCACACAGTAGCTGTGTGAGCTGGTGCTTTGAATTCATCAAAGGGTATTCATTTTTCAAATTTTAATAGCCTGGGTAGGAATCTTGTTCATTATTAATCTGTGTTAGAATTGTAATGAAACACTGTGGTGGTGGTAATTAGATTTCAAGACAGATGCTTCATAAATAAAGAAGCATTTCATAAATATCAAATTATGCCACTGTCTTAGCATGTGCAGGTTGTCTGTCATTACAGAAATGTGATCATTATCTCTGGTTATTAATTACAGTTTAAGAATGGATAAAAAATAGAAAATGTAGGCATGATGGAGGGAAATACCTGTAGCACTGAGGTTGTACCTTAGCTCTTTTATATGTGAATTTTAGAGGGGTTTGCCTTTTTAATTCAGTGCTCATTTCAGCATGGAAAATTAGTATGTAGTTAAGTAGTACCTGTCTTCAACGGTACTATGTTGAAGAATTTAATTGTATGTTTCACTAACTGCTGAATAGCCCTTTTTCTCACAACAGGCTCTCTCTTTGAACACTGCTCTGTTCCCACTGGTGCTTTCACAGATATGGCCAACTTGAAAACTTATTTCTTTGGGTTTTAAAAATCTCTTGAAGTGAGGCTGATAGGCCTGTAGTTTCCAAGGTCCTCCTGCTTGCCCTTCTTGAAAACTGGGACAATGTTTGCCAACTTCCAGTGAGCTGGGACCTCTCCAGATTCCCAAGACCACTCAAAAATCATTGAGAAAGGTTTTACAATTACTAAAGTGTTGCAGTGAGGTCCATTTTGTGAACTGGAGAGAAGTTTCAGTTATGCATCACTGGCACACAATATTCCTCTAGCATATTTGCATACAAATATAGCTGTAGACTCATCCTTGTATTGCATCTATGTTGATATTTTGTGTATGCAGAGGTGTGCTTCATTGTATAACTCCAAATCATGTGGTAAAGTCCAGTCAACACCTTTGTAGATTTAAATGCAAATCAAGTAGTTCTGGCATTTAATTTTTATTAATCACAAAGTACTCTAAATTTTCTCAGAGCCTGATCTTTTCATCCTAAGCTTATTTGATCTTTGTCCAAGTAACCAGCATGATTCAGTATTCTCCCAGGATATAATATTATAGTTTGCAAAGTGATTGTTAAATGCATTAATAATTTCAATGGGATCATTAATAACATCTCTTGTCAGCGACCTAGCTTGGATAATAACTTTCTTGTGACTTGCATGAAATAAATTTTTTTTCTGGGGGAAAGGGTATCCCTTTCCAGAGGTTTCTAGATGTCTTTCAGTTGTTTTCCAGTGGCTGAAGTAGCTTTTAACTGTAGTATATCTTGAGGTTTATGCACTCATTTCTAAGAAAATGTGATAATTGGTTAACTAACCATTCCTCTGTAGTTGTCCTGATTGCTTAACCAGAGAACTCCACCTATATTTTCTGTAAATAACAGCAATTATACGTATTTTTCATACTAATGTCTTGTTGTTACAGAATAATTTAAGGCAGTGAATGTCTATTGACAGATGTCATATTAATCTAATAAAATAGTACAACAAAGACATGTCTCACGGACTGAAAATTAATTTGGCAGAATTTCAGTTTAAAAGAACAATGCATTATCATTGCAGGTATTTTCACATCAAGATAGGCACTGGATTTCAATGGGTAGCTCTCTGGCTGTTGGCACATTGTAAAGAAACCCAACATACAATGTGACTTGGAGAGAGAGAGTAATTGTCTTATTCTCCCTGTTTACCCCTGCTAGTCTGATAGTTTGCTGTCTGGCAACATTCATCTTGCAGATGACGATATTCTCCTTGAATGACAGCAATCTATCACTGTACATCTCTATATTCCCTGTATTGCTCTCTGCTGTTTGCTCTCTGTGGAATAAAGCAAGTCCAACTACTTGTTGGCCATAGCTCAAGCAAGGATCACCCTTCCTTATTTACCTTGCTATAATGTGTAGCAATGGAGTCAATGGCCAAGATGTCATCCTTTGTCAAAGGAAATAAGTCAATACAGAAAATTCAGTTGTGGAAACAACAATATCTCCTGCTAAAATAATGAGAGGGAAGTCCCTGCCAAATGTTGATATAGCTCACTAGCAACCAGTTCTGTAAGAAGTTGTCTTTGTGCACTGTCTGGTGTGAGCAAGCCAAATTTCACTGTCTTAGGAAAAATGAGAAATTCCTTAGGTAGGTATGCTTGTAAGTGTCCTTCACTGAAACATATTCTGGTTGCTCTTCTTTGCTGTCTCCTTCCATCTGATGCATGAGTGTTGTACAGCTGAAGACCAAGGTTTATTACATACCATCAGAAGCAGTCCCACCCTTGAGGTTTTTGCACATACATTGAAATGGCAGGATGAGTCCATAGCTGTAGACTACAATGGTTGCTGTGGTTGGTGCTCCTTGCATAGTGAATGAAGCATATTTACAAGTGCAAGATCATTCATTTACTGTCCCATTGCTGGCAGTGTTCAAGGCAAGGCTGGATGGAGCTGTGGGTAACCTAGTGGAAGGTGTCCCTGCTTAGGGCAGGGGGTTTAGAACTAGGTCATCTATCTAGTTTGTTTGCCTTCCAACCCAAACCATTCTATACTTCTATGATTCTGTAGTTCTCTGTCTTCTGTCTTTCTGAACCTAGAAATTTTAAATAACGTTTTTCAGACACATACTGTTGTAATTGTATTTTTGGAGGGTTATCTTGGATCTCTTATTCTTCAGTCCATTCTCTAGGTCAAGTTAGAGTCCCCTATAAAAAAATCTTCATCTTAAGTCAGCAACCAGTGGGTGCAACTGAGCTGGTTGTAGCAGCTGGGAAATGCAGGCATTCCCACAATGACCGTGTCATTGTGTGCATTGGCGTGAGTATCACTCTTGGAAATTTGCCCTATTGTGCTTACCCTCTTCCCTTACCTTTTCCAGAAAAAAGAAGTTCACCACTTAGTGGTTGCTTTACTCTTCTGAATCATTTCACTAAAGCAATGCCTAAACAAAATATGGGGGTACACAATTAGCTACAGACAGAATTTTCCAACAAACCTCAACTCAGACAATGATTAGTAGAGTGGAAAGGGGGATATTGAATCTGGCCTTGTTTTAGACAGTCTCTATAGGTGTTATGTATTATCAAAGTACTAAATAAGATGTTAATCAAGCATTGTAGCTTCAGTTCTGTGAAGTTTTGTATCCCGTAACATTGATTCTTCATTGCATGCAGGCACACTGGGTAAGTATTTATCTCTTCTATTTAGATGAGAGGCTGAAACTTATGTTGTTAGCATTACAGAATCATAGAAATTAAAGATGGAAAAATTTTATTAGATCATCTACAGTAGTAGTTCATCATCTTGCCAATACAAGCATTTTACTATAGAACAATGACTCCTTGCCCAAAGCCGCAGAGAGAATCAGTGTCAGAGCCAGGATTAAAACTCAAGGAGTTTCTGGCTCCCTGTCCTCTACTCAGACGGTGAGAGCATTCTGCAGAAAAGCTAGATTGTCCAAACATTAACAAAAAACAGCAGGGATGATTTGATTAATTCAGATTTGTTGCTAAAAGGCCTGTAGTGTTTTTGATTAGCTCTTGGGCCCTCATCAGGCTTAGAGGGGTGTGTGTGGTAAATTTACTTTTACCAGTATGTTACCTACAAGGTCCTGAAGTGATATGTATTTTTGAGAAGCATGGAATTAAAGCACTGCTTCCAGAAAATCCCTATGAATATATGGATCAGCATCTTTATGATAAACAGATTAGATTAATCCTGTAAGCTATTGAAGACAAGGGCTATGTTTTCAATATGTCCATACAGTGCCTTACTGGACACTCTGAAAACTACTGTGACATGTATTAATAATAATAATAAAAAACATTTATTTATTGGACATAAGATCTAAAGTTAGAAGTTATTTCTGAGGGGTAGATTTTTTGTTCATAAGCAACTGCACCATGAAAATTCCATATGCTTAACTTGCAGGGCTGTTTGTGAATACCAGTTATTCTGCATCCCATACACATTTTCAAGGATGTGTAGTACATAGTAGGTACTTAATATTTTTGTTATTACTGTATAGCACTCAGTATATGTATTTTGTAGATGCTTGTGTAGCACCTACAGAAAGAACACTTAAAAAGTCAGTATTTTCTGCTCAACTTGGTTTTCACTTCCATACCAGACTTTTCACACACAGGTTTCTACAACAAAAGTATTAATACTGGTACTGGAGAAACTGCCTAATATTACAGATTTCAGATGTATCTCATCTTGTTTTCAGTAGCTTTAACTATGTAAGGAAAATTTTCATTGACATGCATCCACCTCAGATAGGATTTTATGAGAAAATTTTTAAGAAACTTAGAAGAAAAATTGCAACTGTTTTGGTGGCATCTGAATCCCTGTGTTTTGTAACAGGAATAGAAAATTTGCTGAAAGGGGATCTTTATGTTGGATGTCTGCTTTCTTTCTATTTTGAACAAAGTTTTCAGGATATTCTGAGATGTTTTGGAAGCAGGTTTTCTTCACCTAACTTTTCCCCACTTAAAAATGAAGTTTTCCACTGGTTTGATTCTGTTTACTCTTGGACACCAATGGTTTTTCCTCTTCAGTGCTCTTCTGGTCCTTCCCCCATTGTCAGATGACTTCTCAGACACTAAAAAATGACACTCAGTGTTGAGTTTTGCATTGCATTTTAGCAGGAATCTGAGAATGAGTGGTTACACGCTGTGGCAAGGCAGAAGATAATGAGAATTAACTCTGCGTGCAGCAAAGGTTGCGCTTTCACAATCACTTGAAGATGATCTAAGTAGATGCTTCTGCCAAAAGTGGTGACCTCACCTATCCCCAGACAATGGTGGCATATTCCTGCTTCTTGACTTTGAAAGAACTCATCCAGATGAGGACCTACTAACTTTTCATCTGAATTAGTTTCCTAGCATTGTATCCATGAAGATGAATAAGTAGGAGTAAGGTTGCTTACCTATGGCAGGGACAGGGAATGTTAGCTCATACAGGCAGCAGCTGGAATTATCTTGGATTAGTACTAGCAGTCATGTCCTCCTCACCTTTCCATTGATGATATATCATCTCTAAATTCAGTCAGCAGCCTCTCAGTATAGAGATTAGTGAATAAGACATGGTTGGTAAATGTCAACAACTTTTGAACATGCTGCTTGAGATATTTATCTGCCACTTAATTATTAGGGATATTCATAGGGATTTTCATAGGGCATACATGCCTGTATTTCTTTTATTGTGTTTTGGACCACCTGATTTGCACATTTAATTTGGCCATGGAGGATGGAATTAATTTTATTTTAAATGTCTGTTGTATAAAATTTGGAAACTGACCTGACCACTTAGACTCCCTTTAATCATCAATGAAATTTTATTGGGACTATTAGGCTGGGATCCCTTTAAGTAATCTATCACTAGGATTAATTATGCTCTAGAAATGCTCACCTTGCTGTATCAAGTAAATATAAAAAATAATTCTCTGCAGGTGGATAGTCACACAACAACATATACATTGTTATGTGAAATGAAGTCAATCAAAAGCCTAACAATCTAACCTGGTAAACCCAAGGACTGGTTAGGCAAGGAGAACAAAAAGATAAGGTTTCCTCATGAGAGTATCCATGCTAACATTTGTGCCCATCACCTGGTTCTTACCAGTGCAACGCTGCCGTATCCTTCAGTTCAGACCTTCTGGCTTGCTTGGAGCTGTAGTGTCTTGGTTGAGGGTAATGGGATATAAAGAATAAATTCTTCTCTATGAGTGCATTGGGACACTGGAACACATTGCCCAGAGGAACTGTGGATATCTTGTCCCTGGAAGTGTTCAAGATCAGGTTGGAGTGATCTAGTGGAAGGTGTCCCTTCCAATGACAGGGGCATGGAACTAGATCATCTTTAAGACCTCTTCCAAACAGCAACAACAAAAAATCAGTGATTCTAGGAGATTGGGCCAGAGATATTGAAATTGCTTGGCAAATTCATGATGCAGCTGGGAATAAATGGGACTGAAGGCAAGAACAACCAGGAAGAACAAAGACCAACTCACTTCCTCTTCTAAACCGTAGTAGTCTGTGTCATGCAGCAGGATGTATCAGCCCCATTCGTGTCAGAATTGGTGTATTCAGCCCCCCAAGGTGTCAGAATAGTGCAATGTGATGGATGTTGCCATTTCCCTATTTTTATGTTTTAAAAATATAAGTATGGATTCAAAGTCAAGTACTTGAAAGTGAGAATAACCATTAAGTTCATCCCTAAAGGATCATCATCCATGCTACATTTTCTGTGAAAGAGAGATATCAGGTGGGAATTTACACTGTTCCTCTTCAAGGTGAGAATATTTCCCTGAATTTCAAGGTTATACAGGGCTATGTATAAAACCTAAAAACCAGATATACCTGGAAAAATGAAATTAGTAGACTCTCCTCACATTTCAAGTGGAGGAAAAACAAACAGGCAAGTACATGTAAATCAGTCAAGTATGCTGTTGTACTGCTGCATGCAAATATCCTGAAATTATTTAAAAAAATAGAAAATATTAAAAAAAGTCTTTAAGATTAAATAATCCTTGCAAAATATAAATAACTTTCTAAAACCTTTGTAAGTATTTTTGTTTGTTTTAAACTAAATCTGATGAGCGACACTGTGTACAGTAGTATTGTCACGCTTTGTTTGGTGTTGTGTACTGTGGCCTAACTGAATCAGAGATCTAGCTACACAATGAAAATGAGACAGACTTTAAGTATTTGTCAAATTGAGGCCAAAGCAAGTAAAGTTATCATACAGTTCAGTTAAATTATGTTTTAAATATAAACAGTAGATATGTATTAACTTCAATTGAGGAATATGTAAGAAATAAACAGCTCACTTTCCAGCTGGGCATTTACTGCCTTTGGCAGGTAACTAGCAGTAGCTTCAGAGAGATTTAAGCAGTCAGGGTAAGTGCTATGCATGGGAGCACGAGGCACGAGAAGAGCTTCAGCATATGAGAACAAGGGATGATCCCAATGAAAAGCACATATGTGCATTTCATATCCTGTGAATTCTCTGGCCCTAGTTGGAGATCATGCCATTGTTTCTAAATAGCTCTGATATTCCCCCCTGTGTCAGTGCAAAGCATTGTTAAAGTTTAATACTACTTCTGTGCTGTTCAGTTTTTTGGTTTTCTTGGCACACTCCACTGAGGAAGAGGAATGCTCACGGCTAAAAATGAATAACTTAATTGCTGGGCCAAATTCTGAGTCCCTCAACTGAGCAGAACTCCCACTAATTTGAGAGGAACTTTTGTTCAATTGACTGCATAACTTAACTCATTGTCCCATATTAACCTCTGGTAGCTTAGCTAGCCTCATTGCAAGATAGACAGGGAAAACATCTTAATCCTGAGAAGCCGAGTCTAGAAATGTGTCACTAAACACCCTCTTCTAAAAGAATTTTTATGTTCTAGCTTCATTTTGATTTAGTATTCTCAGCTGCTGGCTATGGAGAGTACTTCCACAGTAGATGAGGCTTTGGTTTTGAGTTATCCTGCAGCATCGTGGGAGAGCAAGAGTAAAATTTTGGACTGTTTTTCAATAAAACAACATCTATTTGGAAATTACTTGCATGTTCTTTCAAGATGATTGCTTTTGCTAATTCATCTAAGTGCTTCAAATTCGCTGTAATTTCAGATGAGCAAGCCACTGGGAAACTTTGTTGTGTCACATTCAAGGATGGCTACATTTCACAGATGGATGGAACAGGGGGGTCTCCCTCCTCTCCTGTTTATGACAGTCAGTTAGCAATATGTTCTGTAATAGTTCTGGAAGAAAGAAGTAATGCTACAAGAGATATGGCATAAAACACTGTTTTTTAAGGCTCCTAGTCTGGCTGCATGCATGGTTGCTTGGTTTGAAAGCAAAAGCACCTTATGTGAGGACTATTATTAACATTTTTATTGTTTGAAAAATTTATTATGAAAATAATTTAGAGAAGAAAACTAGCCAGTTTCTTGACAATTTTCAGCTTTTCTGACAATAAGGGCAAGACTTTCAGAAGTCCTCAAATTTATTTTACACTATGCATTTTCAAATCAAGAAGGGAAAGTAGCATTACCTTTGATGGAATTTAGATCAAAAGGAGGGGGGAAAAAAGCCATTAGAAATTTCAGGGAAATAAAAAATTTCAGCTTGAATTGTCCTCTGTTGGTCTCATGTACTGACATTTATGGGAATATTTCCATTCTGTTTTTCATGTCTTGTGACTGAGGTTATCACAATCTTATTCTAAATCTTGTCTTAATAACCTTAGTGTTAAGCCCCTTTTGATGGATTTAAGAAAAACAGTTTAAGACATTTGTTTTTCATTCAATGACTTAAAGTGGTGAATGACTTCACCATAACACTTGTGAGTTGTTTTTATCTTGATAATACAAAACATGCACCTTATTTTTGTTCTCAGTTTGTCAAGCTTCAATTTCCAATTGTTCATTCTTGATATTTATCTTCTTTAATTAAAAAACAAACAAACAAACCCCCCCTACAAAACTACTAGCAAAACTATTCTTATTTAATCACTAATAAGCTATTATCAGGTCATCTACTTATCCTCGGACAAATTGACTAGACTGAGCTGTTCTGTTCTGTCATTCGATGACTAATTTTCCATGCTATGATTCATTCTTACTTTGCTTTCCTGAGCCCTGCACAAATTTTTAACATCTTTGTTTTAAGTCTGGACATCAAGAATTACACCCACTATTCTAGTAGTGGCCTTTCTGGTGAGAATCACATGTAGAAATCACTACAAAATGCATTATTCAAATTCTATTGCCATAGGGGCCAGATAGTACCTAGCTACCATGATAGATATAAAAGCTGTAATAACATTCCATCCCAACCTTTTCTTTGGTTGTGGTTCCTGTGGTTCTGTGCACTCACCATACCCATTTAGCTCTAAATTTTGGTTGTTCCCAAACTGTAAAGTGAAACTCATGTCAGCCCACAGTTCTTCCCTTTTTGCCCCCTGAATTTTGTGCTGAAACCATGCAAAAATATGCATTTTTGTTATTTTTATTTAAACAGCAAAAATAGTTTGGCTCGATTGTGCTGAAAACTGGGTCATGGCTTGTTCAAGATATTTGCAGCCCTTTCAAGGAACGTTGGTTGTACTTAGGGCTTGTAAGGAACTCAGAATTCAGCAGTTTTAGGGGGCAGGTGAGAACATTGTCCTGAGTAAAATGAATTTGCTTTTTAATGTTTCAGACCATGCTATTGTAAGTTAACTCCTGTTCATTTTCTTCTGGTGAGTTAGTGATTGAAGTTAAAGTATTTTTGTGTTCAGAAGGTAAGAGTCACATTGAATTTAAATTAAGTTTACCACATGTGAAAATCTCTCCATAAGGAATTAAACTCAGGTCTGTTTTCCAAGAGCACCTGTGCCTGTGATATCATGAGAACACTGCCTTGTATGAGCTGGGCTCAGCATGGTTGGGCTGAGGGCTCACAACAGACTCTCATTAGTTCAACAAGGCATCATGCACCAGCAGAGCAACAGTTACAGCATGGAGGATGTCCTCAGCTTAAAGCAAACATAAGGTCATCCAGCAAGAATGTTCAGGCACAGGTTGAATTACAGAAGCTTTTTTAAGTCTTGGTAGCTGACTTTGTGTGTCCTCTCAGACAGTCAGTCGTAAATTAATAAAACCTAGCTTAAGTCTCAAGGAAAAAGTAGGAGAAAGGTTATATTGCCTTGCATGTGAAGGAGGCTAGCTAACAAGACAAACATAAAACGTCATAGAATTTCAGCTGGTATATGGAAACTTGATTGTCTATGTGACAGTAATGCAGATTGCTGTTAAAAAGTATATCTCTTGTGGTGTGTATTTAATATTACAAATCTTCTGGTAAATGGACTCCAACTCATAGATTTTAACAAGGACTAGAAATCTTTTTGGCAAAATAGGCTGGATTTCCAGCAAATATGGAGCAAACTTTCCTTTGGAGTGGAACTGTGTGAAGTCTGTCTATTTCAGCTTTTTTTTGCTTTTGCTCCGGTGCAAACCTATAGGCTTAAATAATAATAAAAAAATCTTATTCTTCAGCAACTGCTCAGTCTAGCTCTGAAAGTTGAATTAGTCTGGATTTATGGGAAGAGTAGGTTTCATATTTTATCTCTAAATGAGAATGAGAGAATTATATCAACTTTGTGCTTCCAACATTTACACTCTGACCACAGGTGAGAGAGAACACTAGCTAAAATAAAGTTATCAGTTCACTTGTGTTTGTTTAATGTTTACAAGAATTCAGTTTTTTCTAGGAGAGAAAAAAATCAAGCCTTAGGCATGTTATTTGAGATGGTAGTAATCACCACAATTTCAGATTAGCACTGAGAGATTTAAAAAGGGTATTTCATTTATTAAGTGTTTATGCTGTGTCTTGAAATTGAAATATGAAGTACAACTCAAGAAGTATGGAGCTATTGGGCATGACTGTAGCAAAAAAAGCATGGAATCACAGGTTGCTGAATTTTTCACATGAAATTAAAACTCAGCAAGTTTTGAAAATCATTTCAAATTCTAGACCCATTCCAGCTCTTTGAAATACTTGGGAAACCTTAAAGTAACTGAAGGTCTGATTTTTTGGAAAGCATGAATCAATACCTGAGTGAACTCTGGGGACCAGACACCACATGATTCTGCTGTGATGAAGTCCCTGACATGCTCCTGTGCAATGCAGTGGAGGGATTGAAGGGGTTTGCAGTGCCAAGGTATCCGCTGGACCCAAACCAGTTCTTATCGACTTCCTTAAAAACCGTGTAGAACATGAAATCAAAGTCCTGTGTACATTTTTTTTTTGGTTACAAAAATTACAAGTCACTTGAGTTAACAAGACTTAGGAAAACCTTGAGTAGATGCCCTTAAGTCAGCATAAAGGCACATTTTTCCACATAACTGCACATCAGAATATAATGTATCTTGAAGACAAACTAATGACATATGGCATATTTGCACGGATGCAGGAATTACCCATAATATTTACTAGAATGATTTAAAGGTTGGCCAAAATCCAGCTGGTAAAAACAGTGAATATTTTTAAACTTGTGATAGCAAACATACAAAATCTTTGTGTGTTCCAGACAGCAGCCACTCTTTGCTTTAGTGAGAGTAAGACATAATTATAGCTAAATAAAACATGTGCATGTTTTTCTCTGTTTCACTTTCTTTACACCTTCAACTCAAACTGATACAAGTCATATTTTTCTTGGGTATCAGACAAAAGTCTCCTTCAACTCACTTTTGTAGCTAATTTTTTACTTCAAGTTGGTTCTTGAGCTCATATCTTAACTGTTTTTTTTCTTAGGTGTCTTTTTTTTGAATCTCATTACTTTCCTCAAATGATCACATATTTTCCACTAGAGAATCATTGCTAGTTTTCATTCCACTTTGCCTCATTGGTGTCTTGGCTTCTTTCTTCAGCATATTCAGATATCAGCCACAATGATCACTCAGTCCAGAGCTGTGTATGTGACACAGGACAATCCACCACTCCTATGAGTTCCAGCAGACATCTCCAAAAGAAATCACTAGTCTGAAGTCCAGAAACAAAGTTAATCAGGTAAAGGAATTTATATTATTAACATTTAAGGAAGAGGTTTATTTGACATGTAGTCTTCCACTCCATGAGAAGGCTTTGTCAGCTCTACTATAACAAGCAAGCCCTGCCCAGCACAGATAAATGCCACATTTTGGGCCATCCCTTGCAAACCAATACCATCATGCTTCAGGTAGCTCTCTTCATATCTGCTATAATTCCTAAACAAAATGGGGTGAGTTGAGGACAGAGTTGCAGCCCTAACTCTGAATTTCCTGGCTTTTGTGGGCTGAAGTCATACCCTTAATGTTATTTGAAAGTATTTTTTTGTGGTTTAATATATACTATAACTTTTTCTTTTGTGACAACTGGATTTATACTGGCTTCATCCCTAATACCACTGGAAACTGGAAGCAGGTCATAGTGTGAGCCTGTCTTCCAAATATTTTAAACACAAAGTCACCATTCGGCGCTCATCACTCTTGTTCTCCAATAAAAGTTCAGTGTTCCACTTCAATTAGAATGATACCTCTTATGTCAATACCACATCCAACTTGTAGACTATTTATCCTCCTGGATGTTGAAGGTGAACAAATGAACAAAACTCTCCATGTACTTTTCTGCTTTCTGTTTTAGTCATATGAAAAGACCCATGTTTAGTGAACAACAACAACAACAAAAAAGGTACATTTTTTTTTTCACCAGAAATTCTTTTCTTGTCTTTTAATTTGATTTTTCTTGGTTGATTCCTTAACTATTCTATGGTCAAATATTTTTATGCTACAGACTGCATTCACATTGACCAAAATCTGCCTATCTCACCAGTAAGTGCTATTTAATATCTTCATATTAAAGCCATAGTCCTTGGTTGTCTGAGTAACATTACACTCCATAACAAAACATGTCCATGTGCAGTTGTTTATGTGAATGACTTCTCAGGTCACAGAGATGAACTGTATTGCTGGAAGTCAAATCACTATCAGCAGAATGCTCTTCCTCCCCCATGTGTACACAAGCATTAATTTAAAGAAAAATCCTTTTCACACCAATTCTGTGCAGCACTGATCACCTGCAGAATAAAATATGTAAAAACCCACATGCTTCTTCTTTGAGGAGGAAGATGATGGATCTTATCCTGCATTTACAGAACCCAGAGTCATGAGAAACAAAGGAATGGAGAAATCTATTGTAGAAAATGAATGGGATCAGTGGAAGGAAAATTGTAGAAGGTAAGATCTTGAAGAATCCATGTGTCCCTATACAAGCAGACAACAGAAAGTTCCAAACTCAAGGATTACCCTGTCATCATGCCATACACTTTCTTCTGAGAGAGTGATCTCATGGTCCCTTCAAAGCAGCATGAGTGGGGGCTGTCACTAAATCAACAGTCTCACCCTGCCCAGCCTTCTTATAGTGTGTTCCTGTCATTTTTCTTTACCACTGAATGAACTGTATCATTCTCATTCATACACCTTTCATTCATACAGCCTCAGAGAGAAGAGGAAGAATGCCATAAGAATTCCATGATAGGAGCAAGAATTCCATAGACAAAGAGGTCAGAAAAAATCTTGAACAGCTTGTCTGCTCCCTGTCTGATCACAAAACTTTGCTGACACCACTTTTGTAATTCAAAAGATTTTGTTTTGCATATTTTGTTGTATTGTCAATGTATAGACAATGACATTTTTGCACAGACAGCTGTTGTTTGCAATTTGCTTGGTTTCTTATATTGTCATGAAGGTGTAATTCAACATTTCAAAGCAGTGTGAGAGAAGCAATTTAAGAACCTGTGTTTTTTCAGGCCTTTGTACCTTTGTTTTGCCAGCAGAATATTGTCAGGCTTATTTTCTACTTTGTGCCAAAATTGATAGGTTATAATTTGCAATGGTGGGCATTGTGATGAGTATATAATTTGGGGATGTGTTAGAATCTGTCTCTTTTAAGGCTATCTGCCATTATTTAAAAAAAATTTATCTGAATAATTAAACCATAATTATCACTGTCACATAAATGGAAGGTCAGATTTCCTCCTACTTTAAGAAGCTGAGAAGCTGATACAGGGTTAGCCTTATGCAGAATGGTCAAAATTAAGTTCTAGAAGACATTACCTCTACCAGCCGCTGTCTGAAATGGATTGCTCAGAATACTGTGTAAGACCTATATTTGCAGGAGAAATTCCCTTTACACAGATTTGTATCTTGGTTCAATATTGTCTAATTTCATTAGGGAGCACTTAAGAAGGCTTCATTTTTGCAGCTGTCTTAAGCATTTCCTTCATTAAACTAAACCTGTATAAACCCTCTCTTCCTTTGTTTGACGTAGCTTTCACTTTGAATAACATCTTTAATAAGGAGGAGAAAAAATACCTTTTTACCCTTGAAAATCAGTTGGGAAATTTTGGCATTTGGCAGATTGAGTGTTAATTTTTTGTCATGTTACTGGACCCCAATTTTTCTCACCTGTTAGAAGATCCACACACTCCTTATATCACTTGTACTTTTCTGACAATGCAAAGAAGTCAAGCTGTTTTGGTTTTTTTTGTATGGGGACATTTAAATACCTTTGGAGATTGTCATGCTGAACCACATGGCCTATTTCTTCCACCTTCTTTGCTTTTTGATGGCTAGAAGAACTGTGCACAGGGCTCTTGAAATCCCAGGGTGGAACAGTGTTTTTCTAGTAATTGGTGTAAACACCATAAAACTTAAGTTTTTAATCTGTATGGTTTCACAGAAACAACAAAAGTCCACAAGACTTTGAATTTGTCAAAAATAGGGAAAATTTCTGGTAAAGAGGGCATTATCCCAGATTTTCAAAGTTAAAAAAAATCTCATCAGAATGACAGTGGTGATACTGTTGCAGGTGAATAGTAGTAAGGTCGCTGTCTTGCTGCATCTCCAGGTGGCAGATCATCTCTTGTTTCATCTTGTTTCCATTCTTTTGGACTGGTCTCTAAGTAGCAAAAGGAGTTTGCTGTCTCCCTCAAAATACAGTACAGTAGAGAGGAATGTGTGTGTCTATGTATGGACACACATAAGTGCACAAAACCACAGAGGTTAGTTTTAATTTACTTTAAAATGCGTAAGTGTATTTGGGAGATGGAAACTAAGAAAATTCATAATATGACTGAATGTAGTCCAGGAACCTTGTAAGATTTGAGGATAGAAAGCAGTTTTCCAATCTTTCATGTATGGAAATACCAGATGAGTCAATGGGTGTTCTCTGAGCTAGGAGCTTCCAGGGCTTCTCTCTCTATGTCAGCAGCATTGCCTTAAAATTTGGTTTTAAAGGCCACCCAGTATCCACACCCACTCCCAATTTAACTGGAGATTTGAGTGCCCCTGGAACTGGGCTTATGGCTGCCATGGTGCTTCTGGAATGGCAGTCACACAAAGACAGTTTAGAGAAATTAACATCTGGCATTGGGGTTAATGTAAGACTTGCTAAATGTGATAATTCCTGGTAAAAAATTACACTAGAGATTTTAAAACATACAAACACCCCTGCCCCCACCCCCAAGAAAAGTCTCCAACAAAATAAACAAAACAAACAAAAAAATCCAGCTAAGGAAAGAGAACCTGACTTAATTATTGTGTAATAACACTGTGCTTTTAAAATGCTTTTGACCACAGTTTGGAGCAACCAACTGCAATCTATTAAATTTCAGCTCACATGGATTTTATTTTTCCTCAAATTTTTCTGGTATATTATATAAGTATTTTGAGGAAATTCAAAGTTCTTATTGAATTTAAAAGAAATGTCCAGCTTTATAAGAAGAAACCAATTAATATCCATACCTTCTAAGGTAGACTTTGGAAACTGAGGAGATTTTTCACTATTGATTGACAGATATGTTCTATATTAATTTTTTTTTCCTTCTGGGTCTTATTTAATTTTAACTTTGGGGTAAAATCCAGGTTGATTTATGCAAGTGTCATTACATAGAATGCTGGAATTTTTATTACATTTATTTCTTTAGTATAAATAATAAAGTAAGAAGAAGTTGCCTTAGAGAGTATGTCTATCTAGAGCAAGATTTTTTCCAATATCTAGCTTATACAGGCGTTTTTTTACATATAATAATTTATGAAGGATGAAGGTATAAGTAACGTGGGCAATATTTAAATGCTATATAGGTATTTATAATTACAGTAATTCTTTATTCACATAGACCTTTCAGGAGTTTTAATGAGAATTGAAATCTCTTCATCTCAATGGTCATGGCAACAATTATCCTTGCAAATGAATGAAAAAAATAAACTATGTTGTTTGGGTAATCTGTTTTGGAAGTCAGGAAACAATGAAATCTAATGACTAAATCCTTCTTTCATAGATTTTCAGAGGCAGTCCATTATCAGGTATTCTACTTTTGTAGGGTTTATTAAATATTTTATGGAGAAGTCCCATCTCACATGGTATCAGGCTCTGTTAGGACGGTGGTTCTTGTATAGAGGAAGAGACGTGTGCTTAATGGCTAAAGTGTTCTATAATGCATCTTGGAAGCTGATTGAAGACAGTTAGTGTTTGCTTTCAAGCTGTGATCATTTTAAGTCTTTTTAGAGGATTCATCTAGTATCATTCCTTTCCCCACCATTCTTTTGTTGGTTTTTTTTTTTGGCTGTGCCAGATATAAACAGATGAATGATTTGTGCTATGAAATTTATGAACCAATTTTTATCAAAGTTGCCATCAAAATAATTTTGAGCCGTGTCAGAAGAGGTGAGGATGTGGAGGAGAAGAGATATGGACCTTTCTTTACATGGAGGAAATAGTGGCCTTCAGGTAACAAGTCTGAGGTGACAGGATCAGAGAGAGAGAAAGGAGCTGCTTGGTGAACCAAATATCAATAGTCCAGTACATGGGTCAAGGGGCAGTAGGAGCAGGAGGCAGATTTAGCTTGGGGACTCTAATTTCAGTACCTGATTCACAGCAAAAGCATTTTCAGTTTGGTCCTTGTAACTAGCTGATGGAAGAATTAAAAGAAAATGTAAATGTTGGGGGGAAAAGAAATTACTTGGAAACATCTCTGCCCACCTATTTTGCCTGGAGAATACCACTGGGTTTGGTTTCCATTTCATGCAAAAATCGATAGGATATAATTTGCAATGATGGGCATAATGCTGAGTATATAATTTGGGGATGGGTTAGAATTTGCTTCCTTTAAGGCTGTCTGCAGTCTTATTGTTTGATAAATTGGATAATTAAGCAATAATCATCACTGTCACATAAATGGAAGGCTAGATTTTCCCTCACTTCAAGAAGCTGAGAACCTGAATGAGTATTAGCCTTATGGAGAATGGTCAAAAGTCATCTGTACTATGCCTTCCACTTGAAAACAAAAGAAATATATTCTTGAGTTTAAGAAATGAATAACTCAGTGCTTACACAAAACTCTCTTGATTTCAGGGGAGGTGCTCTGCATATGAGAGTGAATGAGCCTTAAGACTTCAGCTTTCCCATTTGTTTTTCTGGCGATAAATTCAGACAAAGGTAAGTATGTCCAATACAGAGTCTATGAACAATCATGAATTAACATCCCACATAGCATTCCAAATTCGTATATTCTGTGAAAAATCTAAAGTGTATATTATAATAAATTAAAATTACTACTGTAATTTACCATATTTATAAAGTAATTTTACTAAAATTTTTCTAGTAATGAAGCTATTCTTGAATTGGGCTTTGTCTTGTAGTTCATGGAGCTTTATATACTGAAGAATGAAGCAAAAAAAAATTGCTTTGCATTTATTTGAAAGCGAGACTTTTAAAGAGCATCATACTAATTCTTTAAAGCTTAGCAAATATTTCTGAGATTTCCAGGAACTATCTTCCTGCGTAAAAAAGGTGATAGAGGAACATTTTCTACTGGTACTAAGGTTACTGGGGAAAGTTCACGGACTCAGGGAGGTTTTCGGGGTGATTAACCTCAGGTGCCAAGGCTGAGCCATAGTATTTTTCCTCTGAGAAATAAACTCATGCTGATCTGATTATATTGAAGAGGTCCAGCAGATCATGTTCTTACAACTGTCTGTACCAGCAATTGTGGAAGCAGTATTGCAAATTCTAATATAGAACAAGGCTCTGTATTAAGCAAAGAAATAGGTGGAAAGGCCTGATAAAAAGGCTCTCTGATACTTCTTTCTGGGTTCCTCATGGAGAAGATGATTGGCTGCTGGATAAACTAGATTTTTACAGATCTTCATGGATTCATGAATTGTTGTCTCTGAAGCTTTTATTGTTCTGTGTAGATGATTAACACACAGATGACTCTGTACTTACTAGTCCTGGTGTTGTCCCAGGAAGAACATGGGTAAAAGTTCCTCCATGAAGTCTGTCTTACACAGATTGTCTCAAAGATCCATTGGCTCAATCTCCTCCTGAATGGAGGGAAAATAAATGTCTCTTTATTGAAGAGGAATTTCAAGGTTTTAAGACTTAACTAGGGTCACTGAAAGAGACACAATGGATTAGAGGTGCAATAAACACAGAAACTGTGACAGAGACCCTCTGGGACACACCAGTCTGTGAGAGTTTTGTGAAGAAGAAAGATAAAAGAAAGGTTAAATTGTTCTTCAGTGTGTTGAATGTCTCTCACATTTTTTTAATAGAATAATGTAACTGAACTATGCTTAACTCAATTTAAAATTTTACTTTATGGTTGACCTTTTCCAGCTTAATGACACAGTTTCAGTGATAGGACACAGGAGACATGACAGTGACAGTGATTAAATAAAAAGAAAACCATTAATAGAAACCATGTATATTGTTGTCTAGCAGAGAACTGAAACATTGTTTTCCTGAAAGCCACATGAATTTGTTCTCTAGGTGTTAAAAAGGTTATTGGACATCAATAAAAAAGAACTGAAGGAGAAAGCTGTGCTGTAGTAGTTGTCCTTTGGATAGTGCTCATACTTATAGTGTTCATATTATAACATCTTCATCTGATTTTTATACAAAAATAAACATTGAATTTGCAAAATAGTGCCAAACTTAAGTAGTGCTAAGGTCACACTCCAAGTAGATACTTTAAAATGTGCTTCCCTTTATGGACTTTAATCACTGTCTCTCTCTATCTATATCCAGATGTTACCTCAAATCTGATATGGATAAATGAAAACGTAATCTTTTCCCTGTTAATCCCTTTTGCCTTCTTTCTAATCAGTATGAATAGTGCTAATCTGTTTACTCAGCCCCAGAACCCAGGCACAACCTTGGCGTTGGGCTGGAGCCCAGACCTTCACAGCCAGGCTCTGTGTGTGTCTTTGCCATCTGAAACCTCTTTTCTGGGCTGGCACAAATCTGTCTCTGAACATATCAGTTTATATACCCTAACTATATATAGGCAGCAAAAGCAAGTAGTTTAGATCAGAAAAATTTTTAGCACGATAAAGTGGATACCTGGATGAGATGATGTGGGCCTGTAGCAAGGATTTAGCAACATGTAAGTATAGAAAAAGGTGGAATATGAAAGACAATCTGGAGAAGGAACTTTAAGGCATAGCATCATTTTGAGACGTCTAGGCAAAAGGCTTGTTTTTATTCTGTCTGGAGTTAATAAGAGCTGCTTCTTTCCTTTGTTTTTTTTGTTTGTTTGTTTGTTTGTTTTTTGTTTTTTGTTTTTTTTAAAAAATTTCTGAGGAAAGGCAGATCCCTGTTTTGTTCTCTTCAAAACAAGAATTAAGATACATGTGTTGGAAGAATATTACTGAAGTCACCCAAAGTGTAAGTATTCAAAAAACAATGAGCTTTGAAGATGGCATTGCAAAGCACAGCTTTTACATCCGAAAAGGAATGGGTGCAGTAAATTAAACCTGAGCCAAAGGATTTTGTTAATTTTTTCTAGTAGAGGCAGTGGGCTGATCGTGAAAGCTGATATTCTCTTCAGTCCTTAAAACTGTAAGAGTAGGTTACCACCTGGGAAGATTATGCTGGCTTCGTGGCCTAGAATGCAGGCTGATTTTCCTGCGATTTGGAGAATTGCTTTTGAATCAATTATGTTAAGCACCAGGGCAATCCCTTCCTTTTCTTGACACTTGAAGTGAATGACCTGTCAAGGCAAATGCTTAATTTTCTAAATATGAAGTAATTTGACATATGGACTGCATGGACTTTTGCTTGTTTCATGCCTATGACATATGAAGTCTAAATCTATGTTTAATCAATGGAGGGAGAAGAAGGCCTCTAATTTGATCCTGTTTTGTATTTTAAATATTCTCTACATTCCTGTGTGAAAAAAGCAGGACTTTTAATAATAAGTTTTCCCTTTTTGTTTCTTTCTTTGTTTGGGTTGGTTGGTGCTTTTTTTTTTTTGCCTTTTTTTTTAACAATAAAAATGGAAGATTATTTTTAAGCAGGAAGTAATTTAAATTTTTTTTGTTGTTGGTTGCTTCTGTGGACTCCAATTACAACTGAAACCGATCTTATTTGAAGAGGGCTATGAATGTTCATTAAAAAGATATTTAGATTATCTGAATGAGTACCATATCTTCAGGCAGACAAGGCACATAAATTTATTCCATATTTCCAGACTTTTCTATTTCTCTGGCAATTTGAAATACAAAACTCTCACCTGCCTCTTTCTGGCCTTCATCACACATCAAAAGCCCAGCAAACACTACATGAAATCTGTTGTTTTTTTTTTCTTTTTGAATGACCATCCAAACAAACTGTGCTGTCCAGGTATCCAAAGTCTCTATGTGTTATTCACTACTAAGGATAATCCAATTTCAGGAAGACTCAAGGTAATAGATTTCATGGGCATTACTTTAGTAAAATTACCACCTAAGTGAAATGGGAAAAAAACACATGAAAATCAAACAAAGCTGCCTCATTAAAAGATGTCTTAAGCCCAAATGAAATAAGAATATAATTTATAGTTTAGTTTAAAACTAAACTAAACTATAGTTTAAAATCAAGGTGAAAAATGGAAGAAATTTGCAGGAAACGTTTCCATTTTGTTTTACAGAAAATGAATGGATATGTTCCCATTCCTGTGGAAAATTTTGGAGGTACCTCACATAATTTATAATTGATTTTCCACTAAACTGTTGAAGAATCATTTTTGCTCCTGTTGCTAAAGTGCAGCACCAGCAAAAAAACCTGCAGAACATCTTGGCAAATTCTTCAGAAATTACCTCTACCTCAAAAACCTGAAAGTATTAATTTTTTTGGTTTGTTTTTAGGGATTCTTGGGGTTTTTTGTATTTGAAAAAGAAAACACTGTAAATGTGTGGAATACATTAGTTCCATAATGTATTCCTATTCAGTAGGGTCATAGTACTGTACTACATTTTAGCTAAACATTTCAAATGACATTTTAAGGTAAATTTTGTCATTTTTAGATTTGAAATTTAATAATTCCTTTTTAGAGTTCTTGGATCTAATCTGTGACTTAAAAGCCACACTTGAGCAAGTGTCAAACCTGTACTTGGTTTGCTTTTTCCTAGATTTCCGAAAGTCCGGATTTTAGGAGTTTTAAATAATCATCTCATGAGTTTTATTACCATATAATGAGTCTCTCTGTTTTGAGTTGCTGCTGAATTTTCTGTAGCCACAAAAATGCTTTATTATCTGGAGAGCAACTTAAGGAACTCAGAAATTTCATTTAGTGTGTGAGAACTTTGCCCAGAACTTGAGTGCAATACAGAGAGCGATTAAAATCAACCTTAATTGAGAAGTTCCCTAGAAATCAAGGTGAAATTTATCCTTTCACCTGAAGCACAGTTATATCTGCACTGTTTTGGTGTCTCCTGTTTGTTCGATTCAGACAGAAGTGAGGTGCACATTTTTACTGCTCATTATTGTAGTCATGCCGTGGAAGATGAAGTCTTCAGCTAAAGGTGAAGGTTCTTTGGAATGAAATACACATTTTTCTGCTGATGTCAGGGAGATTTGCATTTTGCCCTTAGTTTCCATAAAAATCAACCTGGAACCATTCCCTACTGTCATGGTTTAACCCCAGCCAGCAGCCAAGCCCCACGCAGCCCCTCGCTCACTCCCCCACCAGTGGGATCGGGGAGAGAATTGGAAAGGTGAATGCTGGAAAACTCGTGGGTGGTGATACAGGCAGTTTAACAGGGAAACCAAGAACTGTGCACACAAGCAAAGTAAAGCATTAAGTCATCTCTTCCCCTGGGCAGGCAGGAGTGGAGCCATCTCTAGGATAACAGAGGCCTATCACATCCGAGGATGATCTGGGCAGACAAACACCCTCACTCCAATCTTCCCCACTTCCTCCTTCTTCCCTCTGCTTTCCACTGAGCATGATGTCATATGGTCTGGAATATTCCTTTGGTCAGTTTGGGTCACCTGTCCTGGCTGTGTCTCCTCCCAGCCTCCTGTGCACCCCAAGTTCCTCACCAGCCAGGCAGCACAAAAAGCAGCCAAGGGCCTTGGCTCTGTGTGAGCCCTGCTCACCACCAACAAAAACATCTCTATGCTATCAAGCCAGCATTCAGCACAAATCCAAAATACCAACCACTGTGAAGGAAAGTAATTCTACCCAGTCAAAACCAGCACATCAATGCACTACACTGATTTTTCAATCTTATTTCCATAGCATCTTCTGCAAAATTACTTGCACAGTAGATTGTAGAGACAGCTAAATGAAAGGATTTCACTCATTCTCTCAAGCAATAGACATTAAGCTACCTTATATTTCCTAGAGCCCTTGAGAATATATTTTAGTTTAGCTGTGGTATTAGTTCTGGTCATATCACTGATTTAAGAAAGAGTATGTAAGATTGGTTTCACTGCGTCTTATTTACGTATTTCACTTGACACTGGTGAGATTTACAGAAACTCTTTAAAAAATATTTCTGCCAGTATTTTCTGTTGCTACAGAATCATCATATAGCTTGAAAAATACTGCTTAGGAGACAGGTGCCTACCTTTGTTTCTCATTTCCTAACAGCTAATGTGTTAGATCATGCATATTATGTTTCTAAAACCTGGTTTTAATCAAGCTCATTTTCAAAATGCCCATTTTTATTTGTATCTGAATACACAGCCAATACACAGCTGGATATTATCAAGCCTTTTTGACTTCAAAATCTTCAAATAAATGCTAGAATATTGACTGAAAATTCTGAACTGAAATGCCATTTACCTGAAAATATGATTTCCACATGAGGTTCAAGCCAGTCTTGACTACTTTCTACGTGTGCTTTATGCCTGCATATTATAGCCAGTTCTGCACTTTAAGGAGAATATTTTTAGATTAGATATATTCTATATTTAATAAATTGATTCCTGTCTTTGAATTGATTATTCAGTGACTGATACTGGAAATTAAAATTAAACAAAAATTCCTACTTGATCTTTGACATAGGATTTAAGGGGTTTTTCCTTTGCAATGTATATCTTCTTTTTTTTTTTTTTGATTGATCGTTTCTTAATCTCTAAATACCCATATATATCATGCAGATTAAATGAGATGCACCTAATTTAAGGTAGTTCCTATCTTTAAGGCACTAACAGGAAAGTATGAAATCGGACTTCAGCTTAGCAATCTATAATTGTATTGTTTCGGATTTCAAAATAATTTTCATGCACTCTATTGAATCTGAATTAATGATTTAAGGCTTCTTTACCCAGATATTTTTGCTATGGTGGACTTTGGCTGTGAAGCTTCTCACACTGATGTTTATAAGTGCGACATGACTTTATTTCCTGAAATGACTCTGGAAGATTTTTGATTCATTTTACATGTAATTATTCAGGATGCTAATTCTAATTCTTTAAATTTACTGAGAGGACAGGCTTGATGGATACCATAAAAAGAAGTCCTTTATATTTATTATTGTTTAACTTGGTAATAAATAAAATGCTACTTTATAATTAAATAGATCTGTAAGCTTACAAAGACAAAACTGTCAAGGATATTAGTGGAAAAAGAACTCTCATCCCTTCCTTCTCTATTTGAAAAAGAAATTATATCCATTTTCAAGCTAACATATCACAAGGGAAAATTACTGTGTAACTTCCCTCTCTCAAAGAAAGCTCTTCAGTCAGTTAAAAAATAATGGCCAAAGATTTATTCCATACACTCTGAAGATTATTTCAATGCATGGAAAAATAAGAGGATGCAACTACCTTTTTATCAGCTGAATATTAGCCTTATTTTCACAATTTTATGAGTTCCTTTTAGTTTCTGTTAATTTAGACTTGTTCAAGTGAGGTGATTCAGATGCAAGTTTCTCTGTGTAATTTGTTCTGGGTTTGGGTTGGTTTCGTTTGTTTTTTTTTTAAAAAAGAGAAACTTTAGAACAGGAATTATATGCTGGAAGACACTTTGACTCAGGTAAATACACAGGTTCAGAGTAGGAGAAGGTGATTACATGTAGGATTTAAGAGTGTATGATGAAATTCTCAGCTATTTTAAATACATCTTTGAACAGATTCAAATGGATGAAAATAATCCTGGATGTAAATGTGTTGATATCAATTAATCCACCTTTTTAAATGAAGATGTTTGATAAGTGCAAAAGAAATTGTAAATACTCCCGACTAACTTATTTTTCCTTCTTATCTCTCATTTTTTCATCTGCTATGATGTCTTTGAGACATACAGGTTCATTCTAATTAAAATTTATTTTTCTTTCTTTCCATTCTGATTTCACCTTGCCTTTCACCTCTATTATTCTTTTCCATTACAGAATCTGCAAGTACAATCTCTCCATTTGGTGCCAGTGATTCTCTTTGACCCAAACTTGTACCCAAGGTGCTACAAACAGTAAGATGCAATAAATATCAAATAATGTAATATTCAATTCTGCACTGTGATTTGAAAAGTGGAAGGAAATGATTAATGTTTTTAACAGTGTGGAAGAAATTATTGTCCCTTAGTTGCATGCTGCAGAAATTTATACAGATAGCTGAAGCTCTTTTGACATGTTAGCAGCATTGTATGCAAGAAAATTCTGACATTTTCCATTATAAGGTGATTTTTAAAAAAAATTATTTTTAACTTTGCTGGAATTAAACCGCTGGAGTTAAAATTTCTTTGTCTGACCAGAGCTGGTTTTGTTAGATTTAAGTTTCAGTTTCATAGAAGATAAGTTTTACACATCATCTTACTCTTGTTGCCATGACAATGATGATCATAAGTATAGTCTTTGGAGCAAGGACTTGCTAGGTGAGAGAAAGGTGTTTTGATTTTTAGGGATGGATCATTTACTTGCTCTTGAAAATTTGTTCAATTTTGGCTAACTTATAATTATTCAAATAATCTTAATTTACACATCCTCAGTGGAGTTTAACAATTTTTCACAAATATTTTGTGAATATTCCCTGTCTAAGGCATGCTTAGTTTTCTCAGAGAGTGGATGGGCCATTTATACTGTTTAAAATATCTTCAATTTAATTGAGGAAATACTTGTTTTCATTGCTTTCAGGACACTGCATAACAAACATCCACACCATGCAAAATTTTACTGTTTTCCACGCTGGCTTGTGAAGACTGGCTGATTCTGCATTGCACAGAGCAAGTACAGTTATTCTTGCCTCCACACAGTGCTGATCTGCACTGCTTCTGATCCTGCCTTAGTTAGCTAGTTTAGGTATCTGCATTTTCCACCCTCACCTGCTGTAATGATATCCACTGCCTATCTGTACTCGCCATAATCTTGCTCTTGCTCCCAAAATGTCATGGAGAAGGTAGAGTGGAGGAAGGATGTTCAAGAAAGGGAGTAGAGGCTAAGGCTGATCCTTCCTAGCAAATATAGCTTTAAGCAATTTGCTTTAGCAAATCAGACTTTTTAACCAAGGGCTTAGAGGCGGTACAGGGGCAGTGGTTTTAAAGTGATGCATTTAACTTGGATGTAAGGAATGTTTTACAATTACAGTAATGAGACAATGGAACAGGTTGCCCAGAGGAGTTGTGGGTGGCCCATCACTGGAAGCACTGAAGGTCAGGTTGAATGAGGCTTTGAGCAAATTGATAGAGAAAGATGTCCCAAGGGGGCATGAACTAGACGATTTTTAAAGGTCATTTCCAACTCTCACTTTCTCATTTTCTTCTCCTGCCATTTATTACATTAGCTCAGGTTTCAAATGACTGTGTTGCGATTCTAAAAGTTGTGATTCAGATGAGGACCAATAGACTACTTCAGGTAAGACTTCTAGTTTACAAGGTAAATTTCAGGAAATTACTCAAGGGTGTTATAGTTGAAAAGTCAAATACTTGAAAACTGTGCCAAAGGAGAAGATATTTGTTCTTTTTCAAGTAAAGCTGTATGAGTATACTACAATGGTACTTTCAATTGTGTTTTTGAATGATAAACACTTTTCTCTGCTCCACTGATGAGGCAAAGTTGTTAATGAATGGTAGGATAAATGCTGGATGTTTTGGCTGTTGGACAAGGGGGATGAAAGATGTCAGAAAGCAACATGTGAGAAAACAAGAGAGGTGGGGAGGGCATTTCTTGCTCTTCATTTCACTGGTAGATGGCAAGGGATAAAGGGGTGTTAGGGAAGGGAAGCTGGATAAAGCTAGTACCAGTTTTACATGGCTTTATCTAAGACAACTGCACTGACCCACCTGATTATTCCATGTGGGTTGGAAAGGTACCCTCAAACAAGAAGCCTTTTTACCTCCACTGGAACAAGAGCTTCTTTCCTTCTGTTCCCTTCTTTTTTTGTTAGTTCAATGAAATGATTAATCCATCCTGTGTTTATGCTTTTGGCTGAAGCACCTATTCCTAGAGCAGCTACACCCTTCCAGCCTAATGATGGGCCATTAACACCCCATGGCTTGCATACCCTGCCTTAAAGGTCCTCACAGCTGGACCTCCTCAGTCCCGGCAACTGCTTCCATCCTTCCATACACTGTGCATCCAGGAGCCAAGCTCTCTGCATGCCTGTTCCCCTGCAAAGTCAGAAAGGGACCACTATTCAACAATCCATGGACCAGGCATGTAGCTTTAAGCGACAGCCAAAAATCTGAGTGGCAGGAACACCCAAACAGAAATGTTTCAACACAAATGTTCAAACAACAAATTTTTATTCCCTGAGAGGGCAAGCATGACCCATAAGTTGCCAGAAGATGAGGAAGGACAGAGATCTGGGGGGATGTGAGTGAATAGGAAATAGAAAAGGGATCAGGGTAGCAAATATGCCCACCACTGAGATATTCCTTAGTAAGATAGCTTGGTCCACTAAGGACTAAAACTCTCAAACTACCAGTGTACCAGGATGGTTGAGAGGACTAGAAAGACCCCAGCAGATGCTGTGTAAATCCTGCTGACATGACTTTCTTCCCTTGGCCAATTTGGAACATAAGAGATGTTTCTAAGTACTGAGGATAGAGTGAGACCCCACCTGGAGTATTGTGCACCCTTCAACAAAAGAAGGACACAGAACTGTTGGAGCACTTCCAGAGGAGGGCCATGAAGTTGATAAGGGGACTATAGCATTTGTCCTCCTAAGAAAAGTTAAGAAAATTGGCTCTCTTCAGACTGGAGAAGACAAGGTTGCATGGAGGCCCCACAGCAAAAATCTGGTATCTTAAGCGGGACTATTGGAAGTCAGAGAGGGACTCTTTGTTAGGACCTGTAGTAATAGGACAAAGAGTAATGGGTACAAACTGAAACAGGGGAAATTTAAGTTAGATATTTGGAAGACATTCTTTACTATGAGGAGGCTTAGACACTGGAACAGGTTGCCCAGGGGCAGGTTGTGGCTGGCCCAACCCTGGCAGTGTTCCAGGCCAGGCTGTATTAGGCATTAGCAGCCTGGTCTAGTGGGAGATGTCCCTGCCCATGGCAGCAGCGTTTGGAACTAGAGGATCTTTAAGGTCCATTCCAACCCTTAACATTCTATGATTTGATCCCATATCAGGACTCAGCTGATGTTTCTTCTTTGCTGTCTCCTGCAGCTGGCCAACACATAGTGGCCAAGGGAGCAGGATTTTGGAGGCAGACCAAAAGTGTCATAGAGGCTACTGTTTACACAACTTCTCCCTGCTCTCAGGGAACCACCAATTCTCTCAGACCCAGTAGCTGTTGCAGAACTAGCCATGACATTTCTACTGGGAAATCCTGCTGTGGGAGGAATGTTTGGACATCTCCCAGTGCAGGCTGATGTCGGAACCCAGAACATCTCTTTGGCTGCCCTAGGAGCTCGGAAGACCCTGACCGAACAGCCTGGGAACTGAACAAGAAGGATTGACCCCTCTCCAGGGGGGTGAACATGGGGGCTTTCAGTTCCACCCGTGGGGGTCACAGACCATGGCACAAAGCAGAGATGAATTACAAATCTCAAGAGAGTAAAACACAGTAGTTTAACTTATCACTGAGTGAGAAATGTGTAGTTTTAGGTTTTCATGATAGAAGTAGATGGAGACAAGATGGAGATTTTGGGGCAGTCCCTAAGACTTTTCTTCTTCTTCTTCACCTCCATTTTCTGCTGTGACGTTAGCATAATGTGGCTTGGGGAGATTGGGCCAAGTGGAGATGACCTGTTTGGTGTGGATGGTGGACATTTGTAGGAAATTGTAAACAATATGTTTGTAATAATCTGTATATAAGACTATGGACCTTTCGGGGGAAGAGGAGTTCCCTAATGGCTGGTGTTCAGAGCAGTCCTTGCTGAGGACTATCTATGAGATAAGAAGAAAAGAATAAACACCATGATAGACCTTGGAAAAAACTGAACCTTGAAGCCTCTGCCTCTTTCTTACATCTGCCCTGAAGCATCCAGGAGGGCAAAAAGACTCTGACCACCTGAATATTGGAAATCGAAATCTGATAGACTGACAGGCATCATGTCTTTGGACACTTAGGAAACATCTTGAAGGTTCATCTGAGAAACTTCCCCTTGACACTAGGAGAAACAGCATTTTAAAATGTGATGAGAGAAAAGAGAAGATAATTAAATATTATCAAGGGATAAAAATATCAAGGTCAGGTTAAAAAGATTGGATGTTGAGGCAGCAGAAAGGTTGGATAGATGGAGAAGTCCAGTTGCACAGTCTTGAGAGCTAGTGTACAATAGCCACATAAAGGCATGGACAAATTTTGTCATTTTATATTGTATGAGAATTGATCCAGGGTTTTAGATATCAAGAGTACCAGGGCATTCTGTTATTGTATGTTTCTTTGGTACAACCTGGAAGACTTCACAATAATGCAGTCACCTCATCAGCAGTTGTTCTGCACTGGTAGGTTGGCTTCACAATCTGAACTGATACTTGCTAAACAAGGATAAGTGGAGTATTCACTCTAAATGCATCAACAGAACTCTGATTTACATTCATACATATTACTCCTCTGTCTGTCCACAAGGCCTGTTGGTTGATCTGTTTTACTACCAGGTTTTATCTTCTTTTCCAGGTGGATGTTGCTTAGATTACTGAAACTTACCCTTACATTTTCTAAGAGGCAAGAGTGGAAAGAAACAGAATTATTGGATTGGTTAATGAAAAATACACTTATATTACGTAATTATTGGAGTTAGTATTTTGTTCTGAGTCTCATTTCATTGTTTCAAATTCAAACTAGCTGTCTTTACTATATAACAGTAAGATTTCAGATTTTTGTTTTAATGAAACTATTTGCATCAGCAGCTTTTTAAGTGTTGTATGTCTATTTTGCTTCTCTTAACAATCAACAAGATTCTTTAATGTCATTTTATTTTTCATTTATCTTCTAAAGGCAGGTTATTAATGCTTTTACTCTCCCTATTCAGGTGTCTGCAGTTCACATTTTGCATCTGAGATAACCTCTAAAAAAGGCAGTATTTTGCCTCTAGTAAATTTAATGTTTTTGTTCAGAATAATGAAGATTAACTACAAGACTTTCTCAATGACAATGTCAGTTTTCCAATCTTCTCTAATTTTTTCTATTTAATTACCCTTTAATGTTTGCCAGAAAATCATACTAATAGTTTAGAGGTTTCCTCAGCTAGTTGATGTAAGACTCTTGAATCTAAGATGTCTGAGTTTGTAAATGTTTAGTTGTCAAATACTAACTCACATCTTTCTTTGTTATGCGTGGCTAATTATTTGATCTATCAGTAACACATTCAGAAGTAGCTACAGAGCTGGTTTCCTTCCAAATTCCACTGAAATATGTACTAGACATTTCTGCTTTTCCTTGATCCCACTTCATCATCCCACTATCTGAACCTAGCTATTGACTTACAATTAATTCAATGAGTTTGTTGCTTCTGGAATAATTTTAATTGCCTTATTATTTAAAATTTGTTGATTTAGTAAAATTCATTCATTCATTTGAGTTACTAACCTCGTTACCCACTTCTATTTGTATTTTATAGTAATTTCATTTTTTAAAAAATTCCTTCTCCATGTATACATGCACATACATGAACTATATGCTTGTAAATACGTATGTAATACAAAATTTATGTGATTGCTTTTGCCAAGACCTTCTTCATGCAAGAATATTTTTTTGTATTCGAAGGATCTTTGCTTCTTGGGCATCCAGCAAGGTGCTCCTGAAAAATTCACAGTTGTTTTAACACTTCTTCATTTAAATGGATTTTCCCAACTCTAAACTCAACTGTTCCTCTCAGTTTCAAAAACCTGCAGGTTTTAAAAGATCCAAAAAGAGATATTTCAGGCTGGTGACATATCTTGTTTGCATTAAATAACACAAACTTCATTTCATTGGGCAATTTTTCAATTTTTCAATTTTTGTAAAAGCCATTAACTGTTCCTTATTTATCCTAATGAGGTCTATTATGGTGAGTAATTGATAATGGACATTACTGAGTTACTTGATATCCCATGCAAGATTTCTGTGTTAAGAAAAAAATCCATTACTTCTAGAAATTTCTGAAGTCTACACAGGAAGTGTCGACTGAGAAAATGATCTGCAGGATGAAAGTCACTTTAGGTAGCAGAATTTTCCTTTCTGCTCTTAACAACCAGATTTTTTAAGGGGAAGCTCCTCCACTTTTGTGAAATGTGGTAGTCTGTCAAAGAGACCTTCTAGTTTGATTTTGTTTGTTTAGCTAATTAGTACTTTAACCACAAACACTGTGGAGCCCACTCAGTCATCTATGACTTTCTAATCATATAGCAGGATATTGGAAGCAAAACATCACCACCACCTTATCTGATTTTCCACTGTAGCTTTTATGGAACACATTAGACATGAAATACAATCCTCCAAAACCCATTGGACTTATCCCATCAGGTTTCTCTATTATTAATCACATAATTTCTTTTCTCCTACATGACCATTTCCAACTACCCTTATTGACTCTCCAGGCTCCGCACGACAGTACTCATATTACCCCTCAGCATACTCACTCGCTTTTTTGTTTTGTCATAAAAAATGATGTTTTTATTTGGCCTATGCGCTTGGATATGTATGTCTTGTTCTGTCATCATGATTCTCTCCTTTCATGTAGTTTGAGTAGATTAAGTCTTCCTGACTACTTCATCTGTCAACCAGAGCACTGGTACGTATTTTGCTGAAATTGAAGCCATAATACCATGCAATCTTTTATTTCTATAGAGGTTACCCTGCTGTTTTATTGAATCAAAGTCTTCTCTTACTTCACCTACCACTCCCACTATTGAACTCCATTATCTTCTGCCTGCTTTTTAACTCTGCTTGGTAAAAAAAAGGAGTTTACAGGTTTTAAAGTATCAGCTGGGGTAGCTTTTTTCTCCTTTTCTCAGCTGCCTGGTTGATTAATGTTTTTAGTGGCTGAAAATTACCTGAAATAAATAAATAAATAAATAAATAATCCTGTCTTCAAAGCTTTTTAATTGCCTTTAGTGTTTCCTGTGGATGGGAGAAAGCATCCTGTTGTATGTTGTGCATTGTGGAATACATCTTAGGCACAGGCCCAAGATATTTCTGGGGCACTTCTGTGTACTCTGGTTTGAGCTGAACGTCAGGTCTCTGAATTTCCCTCTGCTAAACTAATAGATCAGTTCTTACAGGCTGTGCTTTTCTGATGCCTCACACACTATTAGGTAGTTATTTGATACTTCCAGCTGGGAGCAACAGACTCTAGAGATTCTCAAAATGTAGAGTGAAAACAGAATAATATTTGTAGTTTCTCACTTGACTCAGTTACTTGTCATTGGGAAACTGGAAGATCTGCTGTCATACTGACCGAGCTGATCCACTGGGGAATCCCACATATGCACAGTATATGAACTTCATTTTCATAGATTTCTTCCCCATTTAGGCTACCAGAGTGAACCTCATGTAGAGATGAAATAATTTCTATTCACAAGGAAGGATACAGATAATACTAGATTTGGTGTTGGCCACAGAAAATGATGACTATTCATCTTTGTTGTTACAGCAAAATCACATGTATACAGCAAAACCTATAAACACTGCAGTGCAAATTCTGATGGAAAAACTCTGCTGCTAACTCCTCTATTTATATTTCATGGTGTCTGCATTAGCTAGCTTTTATTCATTGTTCAAGTCAACCCCATCCTGTGTCAAGAATTGTCAGCAAAGGTCAAACACCAGATGAGGAGCACACACCTCAGGCAATGTGCGTGAAAATCAGTGATGCATTCCTGTAATTGTTCATGAAACTTCCAAACAGGAGGGTTTCACTAGGCCATATATCCAGCCCTTTCCTCTCATGATGATCCACTGCTGGAACTCCACCTTTGGTCTCTCCCTCTCTGTTTGTCGCCCTGGCTTCGCTGTGGCTTGGTTCTACTCCTTGTTGTGGAAGCATTTTGAAATCCTTACGCCTTTGTTTTCTGAGAAGCAAGATTTATAGGGAAGGTAATATCCTTTATTAGACTGTTTGGTTCATTTGGAAAAAACAGGCATTCTTGTGGGGTCAGAGTCCCTTCATTACACTTGTTTTCTGCCTGCTTGGTTTTTCCATGTCTGAAAGCACTGCTTAGAGAAAGCAGGCCTGCTCATTTTGTTCTTTTTGGTTGCTACATCTTCTTCCAGAGTAATAGAGAGAACACATGTACTTGTGTTATTTTGTGGAGACTTGTGTTCTTTTGCGGAGACTTGTGTGCTTGTTTTTCCAAAATCCAAAATAAAAATAATAAAACCAATTTTAGGCCAAACATCTGTATTTTGGCCCCAGTGTATGGAAACCTCACTGCCTCCAGGTTTTTTGGAAAAAGTCCTGGACTGATATGATCAACTTCTCTTTTTCTTAGAGGAAAAATAAAAATCTGCTTTACCAGTTACATAAGATGCAGAGGAAAAACCCTATGGAGAACAGCAAGATATATGTATTGATTTAAAAAAGACAAATAGAAACATTCCAAATATTTGCAAATTATTTCTTCTGCTGCTTACATCCCCAACTAATGGAAAAACAATCTGTATTGAGTAAGAGATTGTAGGTTTTGAATATTTTTAAGGTCTAATGCAGTCCTGAATTCCAGACCCATGCAACTTCTCAGCTATCTCGCAGAGTTTACATAAGTTTTAACTGATTTAAATACCAATATATTTTTTGCTTGACAGCATGGCCTCTACACAGTGGGCAAAGAGTTCTTACACTCTTCTAGTAATTCCATTCCATGCTTTTCTCACTCTGTTTACTTCTCCCTGAAATGACCACGACCTTCTGCCAGATTTTCTTGAAGGTTATGCTAATCTTTGTTGGCAAGAGAAACAGTAGCTGGAGCAAAAAAAGTGAAAGAGAATGCCACATGAGAATGAACAGCATGCAGAGCGTGAGAAGTTTCTGCAATAACTGGAACTGGAGCAGCCTTGTCAGCATGCAGTCCCAGGAGCAGTAAGTGGGGATGTACACACTGGAATGTTCAAGGGTGTAATCTTAATTAATATTCAGGTACTCAGAAAGGCATTTGGGATAGATCTTTTCCTAAGGCAGGTGAGTACCCCTCAGGTACTTTCCATTAAGTTTTGTGTGTGTCACACAGCCCCTCATCTGGCCCTAAAACTAATTTCTTTCAAGATTTAAGCCAAATGAATTTGTTTGTCTCCTTGAGAGCTCGGTGTACAACCTTTCACACATAAATGGAAAATGCGTTTATGTGCAGGGTCAAACAAACTTCCCACAATAATTTCTGACCTGATATCAAATAAGAATATCTTAAAACATGGTCCAAATTAAACAGCCTTGTGTTAGATTTTTGCAGATCAGTATATTTAACAACATGGAAGTATTCTTACGGAGTGAAGGGAAAGGGTTAATGCCACTCTCTTTAAGGAGCTGGAATTGCTACTGCTTCCTAGAAGATCCCAAGCATTGCAGTTTAAGCCACTTCAGGCTCTTGAAGATTGCAACATCTGTAGCGTGGTTCAGGGCCAAAATGCAAACAGTTATGTCACATCTACTTTACAAGATGGAACGTGGTTTAACCAAGTTGAGGGGCAAGCATGCTGCAAGGAGGCCCCACAATATGTTTGTTTTTGTAGAACAGATGAACCCTAAATTAGTACCAGATGTCAGTACTAGGTCTGCTGTATGGGGAACACAGCAGGGAACAAGCAATTATGGTGAAGCCACTGTGAGGCCATATTTAAGGTTGCATTCTGTTTTACATTGACAGGGAGAACTCAGTCTTTTTATATTATATTAAAACACCATCTTGCTCCATTCAGCATTGGTCCATGTGTGTATCTACTGCGGGATGATAAAGTGCCTTCTGCTCTCACACTAGATTACTATCTGCCTTTGGATTGCCTGAACAGCATATACATGCCCTATTTCTATTTGTGCTCTGCACTGAGATTGTGAAGAGTGGCGTGAGCTTCTTCTTCCTTGGTTTGTTTCAACTGCCTTTGGCTTCAGATGTAGCTCTGCTCTCATCACAGGCTGCAATGTTTTTGGCCTTGTGATCATTTTTCTGTCATTTTGCTTGTTAGTTTGTTCATTGGTTTCTTAGCAATTTTCTTTGTTTTGCTAGACTTTTTTTGTTGCCAAGAACTTTCCTCTTGGCAAACAGGGGAAAGAGGAGATTTTCAGTTTGAGTTAAGCCATGTGGCTTCCAATAGCCTTTTAGTTCCCTACCTCAGAACAGTTTAGTCCCCTTTCCCACATGGTTTTTTTGTGACAAGGTCTTGCACTTCCCATCACATGTGTTGAGGGCATGTGTCAGGAAGAATCCTTATTGTCTGGAAGATAATTGCTTTCAGAAAGAATTCTTTATTCTGGAGATTCCACTAGCTTGAGGTCTTTCACTTGCTCAGATGAAAGAAAAGATCTTCAGTATCATCTCTTGAACTTAATTGGGAATCTCTGAGGGTTTCTTCAGACACCAGCAGGACAATTCAGAGGGCAAGGACTCCATGTTTGGAAGACCTTTTTTTCTCATTAATGTCTGAGTAGTTTTCCTTTGGTGCAATAGAGTGCATGGGGAGTTCAAGGAAAATAATTTAATCCAAAGCCTTCAAATAAATGTCTCTTGTTTCTTCCTTGCTTTTTAAATTTCATTATTTAGTGATCCCACAGGCTCCATCTGTAGAAGTATACTGTAAGAGGCCATGATTTAGGATTTGGCTACCATTCTCTTACAATCCACAGTGTCTAGCTGACAGCACACACCTTTGCACAGTTTGCATGACAACCTATATCCTCCAAAGTAGCACTCAGGCATGGCTGAGGTTATAGTGAGGGCCAGGGGGTGTTCGTAGAAAACAATATGGACAAAACTCCTGGTTTAGGGCAGCTATAATGCATGGCTATGAGGGCACAAGTTTGCTCTCCAGAGCATGCCATTCCTTATAAAGGACAGAAAATGGACCCTGGGATGGTTTATTTGCTTGTGCAGCTGTAGCTGTTTTGGTCCTGAAGAGGTTCAGGTGTATGTTTTTAAAAATATCTCAGTGCTGAGCTCCTGTGATGACACAAAATCATCAGGAACAGCAGGAAGCCTTTAGTATTCACCTTCTGGAGTAAAAATTGTATCTTCTGAGAACTGTTGATCTAACTGTAGTGACCCTCCTGGTCACTTCATGACAGTCTCAAAAGAAAGAAACTCATCATCAGTACCCTAGGGTCAGAGTTTACTCTTACATGTGCCTACAGATTTTATTAGCCTAATCTTTTCCACAATCACGTAAACTCAGGGGTACCTGTCAGGGGTCTGGGTTGTGAACACAGCCTTTTAACCTGTTATCCATCTTCTTCAGCCCAAATGAACCTGGAGTTTATTTAAAGATAAATGCCACCTAATGAACAACAGTCCCATGAATCTACTATCTTCATCTATTCTAGATGAGTTTATAGTCTCTCCTGATACTTAGGAATTTATTTCAAGTGGCTCCAAAAAATCATAAGGCAGTCCAGGCTATTGTGATTATAGTGGAGGAGTGAAATATTGTATTCTCTTTTATACTCGGTCTGTTTTTTCCAGTCAAATATTGTACGTCTGTGAAAATTTACATCTCTTTAATCCATGCTAGAACCTTATTGGGCTGAAAAGGTTCAAAAGATGGAGTGATGATTGGCTGACAGAATTGATTCAAGATTTTCTTTAGTACGTTACTACATGTTACTACTTCAGAACTGCATGCTTTTCAGTCCCCTCTCCCTTAACATCTCAAAAAGTAAAAGGTATGTACGGAATGAAAGTTTGATAGATTTATTGGAGTTAAAGGATATCTTTTTCTCTCTGTTAATCAGCCCAGTTTTATTTTTTCAGCGGCAATTTTATGTATGTTACAGTAATCTAATGGTAAAAACATTCTGCTCAACTTCTGTCCTCTGACTCAATTTCAAGAGACAAAACCCCAGTAATACATTACTTTAATTGATATGCTTTGTATCTTTAGGGGAAAAAAACCATTTTTGCCTGGTTGGAGAAAAAAAGCAGTACAGGAACTCTTAAGTTATGCAAAGAAGACATTGGTTTTTCATTCATTCAGACTTTTCATTATTCGAGACAATTCTAAATATATGCCATCAGGCAAATCACTTGCCCTGCTCGTGGAGACAAAGTTTTGATGAATTTTGAGGAAAGCAGCCCTGAACAAGAAAAACTTGCCATGCTATCAGGGAGACATGCTGCTGCCTGTGAAACAAAGCCATGTGCCACTGATGGCTTTACCTTTCCATGTTTCTTGGCTCTGTTTTGTGTTAAATGTGTTATACAAGTAACTGGTAACATCCTTATGGCTTGTGGCATGTCAGTCTGAGGGGGCTATGGAAGAACACGCTGCCTCAGAAGGGGAGCAGGTTAACCTTTAACATAAGAGAGGCCAATTTAAAGAACATTCTGCAGATTTTCAGTTGAATGAGACATCTCAGCCACAACTATTCTGAAAATAAGACATCTCTCTCAAGATTTGAAGGATCTTTTTCTGGATCCCTATTTTTCTAAGAGTTCTTTTATCATACAAAGAAGATGGAGAAATGTTTGTCTCCTCCTTCAGGAAATCATGCCTAGCATGCTAGAGCCCAGACTGCATTAGAGGTATTGTGCAGGGAGCTTGCCAAATGCACACTTCATGGAATATTGGTCGTTAGGTTAATGGATGCCTTTTTCAGGGTTAGAGAAAAACACCCATAACACTAATGCTGGTGAAAGGTATTGTGTGGCTCGCCCTGAGCAAATGCTTCCCAGCCAAGGGATTGAAGAATGGGATTTCTGATACTTCTACTAATTAAATGAGGGGTGAGGTGTTCAAAATATTGATGTCTTGGATGACATTCCAGTTGATAGCCATGCAGATGAATGAGAGTAGGGAATAGGGGAGATACAGTCTTGCATGATCTCTGGTCTCTGTTTGAAACTCATGGCACAATTACAATACATTGTAAGAAAAAAGTTAGTTCTGGAGCTGTTAGACAGGTTTAGAGCCCACATAACACCTAACAGTTCACCTAACTTTTGACTTGTCTCTGAGTGAGAAAAGAGGAAACTCCCAGAATAGGTTGCTGTCAGTGTCTCAGATGTTTTTTGCTTTGGTTACTGTAATCTTCTCCTGTCTGGCCCCATGGTTCCTCTGCTCTCTCCCTCACATCTGTCCTAAATGTTTCTGCTAAAGTCATATTTGTTTCCTCCCACACATTAGCACTCCATTTTTTTCCTGTCACTTGCCATGTCAAATTCAAGCTGCTCATCTTTGCCTACAACACCCTTATTGTGTGCTCCTGCCTATATATTCAGTTTCATTTCCTCTGACTGCCCCTCCCACATCTCTGATCTGGAAATGACCTCACTTCACAGGATTTGTGATCCACAAAAGAAAAGACTGCAGTGAAACTGGTTTTAATCAACATTGGTTGATTAGAATCATCTTGATTTTAATCAACTGGTTTCTGTAGCAAGTCACACATTTCCAATAGAATTATATTGACCTAACATATTTTTAGGTCAAATAATCAAACCAGGGCAGCTTTCTTTGGGGGTATTCCTCTTGTTATTGTATAAGCCTATGATACATGCATTTGTTTGCGTTGGCTTGCAGAAGCTAAACTGATAAAGCCATTTTGAGAGCCAATATGAGTGTTGACAAGTAAACAATTTTCTTCCATTTAACACTTCTGAGATTTGAAAAGAATAAATAAATATCTTGTCTTCCAACTGAAACAAAGCTCTCAGAGCATTGCTAGAAATAAGAAAGACCTGCATCAGTAACATGACAGTGGGGCATGAAAAGAAGATTGATTCCCTGTGAATGAAACAGAAAAAAGTTGATCCTCAGTGTTCCATGGTTTCTCTCACTTTGCCAGCTTACTAAGACCTTTATTGATCTGTAATCTGCAGGGAAGCTGTGCCTTCCTTTTCATCATGCTACCAGCTCCTCTTCCTAATTTCCCAGCATGTCTTTTCTATTTTTTTTATGTCTTTGCTTATCGCCTTTTGTAGCCGTGATATAGAGGTGATGAGCATCTAGAGCAGCACTAAGACTGATATAAAGAGCTTTGCATGGTACACTTTACCAGCTGTAACTGCATACAGTTTTGACCATGGATATGTTCCAATGTAGCAATCTAATTACTCAATATCCCATCTGTGCAGACCTCTATGGATATGTGCATCTGATCCTTGGTTAGGTCTTGACATGTCCTTTGCTATGTCTTCTCCTGCTCACTTCTGATGTGATCAAAAGTTATCTAGTTAGTAGTTGCATCTAGTTAAATCAGCTTAACAACTAGCTTCTAAAATAACTCAAACTTCCTGATTTCCCTATCCCTCTCCCACAGTGAAGTCTGAATATGTGGGGAATAGGGAGACTGGCCTTTTTCTTCTGTCTATGCTGAAAGAGGAGGCTACAGCTACCTAGATGTACACAAGGAGTACTTCAACTTCTAGCAGCTCCCAGTTCAATTTTATGTACCTAGTCAATAACCTAAACGTTTGTATGGAGGTTTTGTGCTTAAGACTTGTTGATTCTTTCTTTTTCTCATTGTCAAGAAAATACATGTTTGGGAAGGCTCTTCTTGTTAAGAGAACCTAAACACTGGCTCAGTCAATTTGACACTGTTTTCCTTATAAATCTCCTGAAAAATGTGTCAGTACTCAGAGGAAATATCCTGACGGTTGCCATGCTACAGAAGTTTGTGCAGGGCAGCTCTAAGGGTTCAGTTCTCTTGAAATAAAACAGAAGAAGGGAGAAGCCAAGAACATAGTGCACACTACACGTGTGTGCATGTTTGTGTGATGGCCATGGTATTTTTTTGCTGAATTTGTTTGCTTTGAGACTGAAGGTGAAAACAAGTAGACCTCCCTTTTACTGAGGTCACAATAGGTCAAATACACCAACAGTGTACAAGTGGTTTGGCTTCTTGGTTCTCCTCACCTGAGCTAGCAGTGGCTGTTTATCCAGCACATTTATTTTACTATCAGCAGAGATAAAGCGAGTTGAGGAAGAAGAGATGGGGGTTACACGAGAGGCCAAGGGCAGGGAGCTTTTCGTGCAGCCTCTCAAACACTTTGATTGTAGTTTGGGATTTTTCAAAGCTGCACATGTTGAGAAATATCTGCCAATAAACACAGCTCAGTGGGTGAGAAATGTGTCTGCCTCTTGCTGAGGATTAGAAGAGAAAAGACACCAAACGAGCAGTTTCTTCACATGTGGGTCATGCCCCTCACTGGGGCACTTGCCCCTGACCTAATCCTGTTCTACTTTGTCTCCCTCACTCCCTCCTGTCCTCCTTCCCCCTTCCACTCCTCTACTGCTGCACTACTGGTGGTCTGGTGAATGCTGCACAGATGTTTTCCCCATGCTATTATAAGATTATTTTTCAAGTGGCTTCTTGGAACAGATGTTCCAGTGTATGCACTCTCCTTCTCTTGGCTGAAAGTGCTCTTTGCAAAGAGCAGATTGCATTGCTGCTCTCCTTTTGATCTAAAGAGCGAGAGCGAGAAAAAAATCCCCACACAAATGATGCTGGGTTTTGTTTCGGGCTGCTTGGCAATGGTGCACCTGGGTGTGTGTCTCCTGCTTCTTTTCTCCCCATCACTAGTCCCACTTGCAGATGGTTTTTTCTGTGCCTTTCTTCCTCAGCCCATTTTTTTTCCCTTTGTGATCCAAAACTTTATTCCCACTGCCTTTAAATTTTCTTTCATCTAACACTCTGGTATTCATGCTTCCAAAATCATTCTCTACCTATTGCCAGCACCTCATCTTCATTTTTTCCTTCCCTTGGCAACTCCTGGACTGTTAGGATGGATTAGTCCCACGAGTTTGGGTACAGGACCTGTTCCCTTTTCCGTCTTTTAATTTTGAATTTATATTTATTGCTTAGTTTCTCAGTTGTCCCAGTGAATTCACCTGGATATTGTTGCTCCTGCTTTTTCATTTTATTTCTCCTATAGGATCAGAAACATTTTCAAGTATCTAATGTTCTTATCATGCCAAAGGAGCAACTTTTCCAAATGCCCCTTAATTTAGAGATGTAACAAAGGCATGACACACAGAGGTTGTGCAATATATGCTATGGTTTTGGACCCTGCAGCTAAACTTAACTCACTCAATGTCATCTTTTGTGATTAAAAAATTAATTACAAAATCTTTATTTGGTCATATCCTATCATTTAAATAGACAGTATGTCAGTCTGTTGCCCTTAAAATTTCAACTTACATGAATTCAGTCTATAGGGAGAAAAATAAATATTGTTAATTTTTTCTGAGCCAATGAGAGAGAATTTTGAGTGGGTTCCTAACTTACTAATAATCAGGTTCAGTTTATTTGGGATGATTTATATCAGCACAGAATTTGGTTTGTATATGTCTTAAAAACCCCTGCCCATTGTTATTCTTGTTTCAATATGGGCAACACGGTATGCACCTGTTAACACATTTTATGTTGTCTTCTTATGGAAAAGTTCTGCAGAATTCAATGGGGAATGATAACCTCACCTAGGAATGCAAAGGATTCTCTAACAGGAATATTGCTATCTATTGCATTCCCAGCCTTCCCTTCATTCCTCCAGAAATGATAATACTCCTTGTTCATTTATAGACTTGCAGAGAAATTTTTCTAGAACTCAGATGGGCTAAATTTATGAAGTAACTCACCTTCCCAGGTTATATTTTTAAACCACAATTGTAACCTAGTGAACCCTTCCCTCCTCTAGCTTCCCTCACAGGATAGTCCTATGGCATTGTACTTCAGTGTGTATTAGCAATAAATGAATAAAACCCCAAATATATATAAATATGTGGGCATATATGCTTTGGCAGCATTTCTCATCCATTAAACTACTCCTACCTGTGAGCTAAGCCTGTAAGAACAGCTGGGGTTTTGAACTGCTTTCAAGATTAGAATACCTGTAAAACTGACTTATAGGTATAAATTCAGCTACAATCCAAATAATCCATTTCAGATAAGTGATTCTATTTTCATTCACATTTGGAGCCAGAGTGCCACACATCCTTCTTCTCTGGAAACACAGAAAACTGGCCTTTCAGTACTGCTACTGGTAGGTTACTCCTTCCTCTTGCATTCTGCACTGAATTATTAGAAATCTGCCTGAGCCACCTCTGTTTTGTTAGCATCTAAAATGGTAGTGGAAGGGTAGAAGAAGAATATTGAGTGATTTAGTGATGATTTTCAACAAGCTTATAAAAAAATATCATATGACAGAAAGAATGTGATCTCAGGAAACTGTATTCTCATGCTGCGGAAAATCCAGTCCTATTTCCTGGCCTTTCTGTGTGATTGGTGTTGCAGGTGACATTGCAAACATAGTCACATCCAGCACAAACCCAAAGTCTGCAAAAAACCCCCCAGTAATCTATCTTTTCAAACAAAAGAAATCGTTGAAAATAGGCTGAAAAAACAGCCAACCAGGTAATATCTTCTGACCAAAGCGAGCCACATGTCATTCATAACAGATACCGTATTGCCTTCTTGTTATGCTTGTTTGTTGACAGAAATGCCATAGGATCGCCAGCCTATTCCAGTGTTCAATGATTCCTGCAGTCCATAAAGTTTTCCAAGTCTGAATGACATTTATGGTTGCCATTGTACAGGCAGCTGAAGCAGGCATTCCAAGTGCATCCAGCCAATGAACATCACGACAAAGAAATTATAGATCTTGGCTGCAAAAATGAAAACATGGATCATAAATGATTGAATCTGAACACTTCAAGAAAGATTTAACAAGATTTAACATCCTATATCTTCTACAATCCTGTTATTTAATAATGTAAGAAAACAACAACAAGGTAATAAAGTTGAGAAAACATTATTGACAAGAGACTGCTGTCAGTGACTTGACTTAATTCTGTTTATTCATTAGCAGTTATACTCAATCAGAGCACTTTGAAATAACACAGCAAATCATGTCCTATTTTATCTGAGAAGGTAGAAGGGACAGAGTCTTCATAGCCAAGATTAAAGGAAGAATTGGCATAACCTGAAGTTTTGAATTCTAGTCCCTAAAGTGCACTGAGTAGTCCTCCATGGGGAGCTTCCATTAGCTTTTGGTAACTTTGCATCAGTGCTTCTGTCTCCTGCCCTCTGTCACAGATACACCTAAAGATACATAGGCACCTTGAACCTCAGTCCCACAATTTATAGGCTGTGGATGAGGTGGAGTTCCAAAAACTTAAGCTCCGCTTTCATGGTGACAGGTTTATGCTCTTGGACTGAGGTCTTTGTACTACATCTTTCTGAAGCATAATAAGTACTTTTTTTTCCTGACCAGCATTCTGATATCTATGATGTTCAGAATATGATGTTCCTGAAAGACAGAAGAGAGGATATTTTGTTTGTTCTTTTGCCCTACAACTGCCTTTTTATTCTATATGCACATTTATAACACCTATACCTTGTGCTTTGAGGCTTCCATAGGGTTACGACCTGGCAGAGGCCTGAAAGACTAACTCACATTAAGTCTGATTTAACATCACTATCTCTCTTTTGTGATTTCCAGCTTTCTGAGCTGCCCTAGGCAACCTTTTCCTGAATTGTGGAATGGTTTGTTTGATCTGACTCTACATTGCTTAGAAATAGGGCTATTAATTTTGGCTTGTAATTGTAACTAAGTATCAAATAAATGCAATAATGGTAAAAAACTGTATTCCAAACACGGTGATGCTAAATTGATAGTAAGTACCACTTTGCAGGAAGATTTTCAGTTCCATCAGGATCTGAACATTCCCTTTTCTTCACAGATACTGCTGGTCATTCATGTTCTTTCTTTCCCACATGCCTCTGGATACCACAGTTTGTCACACTCATCTCAGACACTCCTGCTATCTCTCTTCTTTTCCTCAGCCCACCACAGCTCTGGATGTATCTGGATGCAGATACACTGATGTTAATCTTGCTGGAACTGTTTTCCCCTGGATATTTGAGGCTGCAATCCAAAATTACCTTGTAGGAAGGTTGGGTTAAAAAGCATCATGGGGTTCACAGGAAAGTATTCTGTGGGCAAGGACAAGACACATCTCATCTACAGGATGATCTTGCTTCATCAATACCTTACAACCGTCCTACAGGACTAATTATAAATAGTTCAGTAACCATCAGCTGGGAAATATTTTTAATGACAAACTTCACCTCCAAAGCTTCTGTGTGTCCCTTCTCCCTGGACAAACATGTGGCAATCTATTAATATTAAACCAAATGTTGCTTATTTAAATGATAGATGGGAACCACGTTATTGGTTAACAGCTCTGTTTGGAAACAGTTTTAGAGGTGCTCATGTAACAAAATGGGAGGAAACCCAAGTGCCAACACACAGCATTAAAGCTGAGGTGGTAACAAATGCAGGCGGTCAGCTTGGAAAGGCTCTGAGAATTTACAAACAGGAGAACGGGTCTCTTTGATTTGGGAATCAGGTTTTAAGCCATATTTTCTGATTGCACAATTGAATTTAACTCTTAGCTAACAGACAGACCTAGAATTTGAAGTTGCAAAGTCCATCTCACAGGATGTTTTCCTCCTGGCTCATAAGACTTATGAAATAGGCACTTTTTTTTTCTTTTTTTTTTTTTTTTTTTTGTCACTGCAGTGCAGTTGATTTCAGAGAGGGCTTAAATAACATTGCAGAAGTCTTTCTTTCCAAAGGACAGCCAAAACTTCCTTGGCTCACCTGCAAGTTCTATTCTGACTTGTGTGTCACACAGCTGTCAGCTCACACCACACAGTTGGATGACTACTGATTTTATGAGAATATTTGTGACCACTCTTAATTTAGATGAAAGCTATGACTCCAGCAGCCAATAGAAGGCAAACATTGGCTGCATAAAAGATATGAGCACTTTCTTTTATAAAAATGCATTCTAGTTTCTGGCACTTCCTAGATGGCTGAGCTCAAGGGCTGGAGAATGTGAGGTTGGGACACTGTGATTCAGCTGTTTGCTGTATAGCATTCATTATTATCTTGTGTATTTTCCCACAAGGACAGTTATAAATAATTTTGTGGTGATCAGATGGGAAAAGTAAGCACAATCCTTACTCAGCACAACTGGAGAACAAGCTTCCCATCATCCCTTCCCCTCTCCCTTTCTCTGACACCCTTCTTGATGTTCCCTGGCTACATATACCACTGGGGTAGTGGTCCGAGCCTGGCTGCTGGTGTTGCAGGGACTTCTCACCTATGAGGGTAAACAGGAGAGCAAAAAAACATGAAAAATGCAAGGAACCTGACTGCTTCCTTACTCACATGCCAGCTGGAGCAAATGGCTGTAGGTCTGATTCAGGGTCCTCTGAAGTCCATGCAAATATTTGTGTTGATTTCAGTGGCTTTGGATCAGCACCTTTGTACACAGATGAAAGTGAGGGGGTTTTTTCCCATAAAAGGACAAAGTCGTGTTTTCCTTTCATAGAGAGAAAGGAAGCACCAATTCCACCTTCCCTGCTCTGCTCCTGGGATAGTCCCTCTTGATGCTGCTATGCATTCTGTTTAGTTGTTCTAGCTGATCCCTAGAAAGTCTTGCTCATGCACTCACCTCCATCCTTCTTGTTCCAAGACAAAACAGTGATGCTTGATGTTTTCCACCTCATTTCAATGTTCAAGGAGTAATAAAAGGCCAGGAACACTTTAGGAAATGTGTCTGTTTCAAGAGAGGAAAAATGAAGCCTTTATTACCCAAAGCAACTGTAAGTCAGTGTGAGTGACACAACACCTTAATTTCTTAAAAGTGTGTTCCACTTGTGCTACCATGCAATTCCTGTTTTTCCTTTAAAGCCTTTGTACCTGAAGCTGTGTGGTTTAACTGATTTGTTTGGTTGTTTGTTTTTTTTTTTTTCTTTGAAGAACACGGATGAGGAACTCACAAGCAAATAAGTCTAAGGCCACAATCCAGAAAAGTCCACCATTTCACAAGTCACAAGTCACTTTAGTTCATGTTTATGTTGCCACATCTCTGATAAAAAAGTGTAATAAGGTCAAGCCCCAGGGACCTACAGGGTTAAAAAAAAGAAAAGAATTTATAGCCCATGATTCATCAATTTGATTGACTGCTGTTGCATTAACGATCTGTGTTTAATCCATTTTCTTCATTTTCATTCTGTGGTTTCAAAGTCTGTCTCATAGGTTGATCAAGTCTCTTGTTACAAAGCCCTACTTTGAAATTTGGACCACAAAAACTTTCTTTTACATGTCATCAAGATCATAATGAAGATGAAATTAAAAAGATTATGGCAGTAATTCTGTGGGATTAAAAAATTATTTCATATTGTTTTTCAGCTGGAAGGAAAAGATGGCTTTGTGTATTCTTTTGAAATGCAAAGGAGTTCAGTTATTCTATTCCTGGAGTATATTTCTATTGATCTCTTATGATTCATCTCTGGAAGAAGTCTCTGGATAAAACACTTCTAAATAAAAATCTTGTCATTTGGGGGAAAATGGACATTAATAGTGTTTTGAGAACTCTTGCAATGCTTTCATAAGTGACAGTACTTTGATGTAGACTAAGATTCTGTGTTCTGGTCAATAATACAAAAATTTCCAATTCTTTATGGACCACCAGTTCCCTTTTGGGGCAAGGTGGTAGTGGTGAAGCATTGCAGGAGGTGATGAAGATAAGTATGTTTGAGTGCAAATAAGGAGGGGTTAGGCAGATGTTGGTAACAGCACCATGCAGCAATAACAGATTTGGAAGTCGGAGAACTGTGGGAAAGCAAAGATCACAGAAATTTAGAGAAGCATGTGACACAAGGAACAGCATCACTTTGCAGGAGGATAAGTTAATCACAGAGAGCAGAAAAAGTGAACGAGAGGAATGAGATTTGTTGACTCAAGAGCCAAAATCCAGTTTAGCCATGGGAGAAACATAAAGGATGGTTGATTAAATATTAAATGAATACATGAAGAAGGTGAGTAAAGTTGTGTGAGGTGCCATTGATCAGAGCAGAAATTGGTGCCATGTGATTTCTGCCAGGTTTCTGGAAGAGTCAGGGCAAAAATTGCTGGCAGATGTCCTATTTCCATGCTCTTAGGCTATCTATAGATAATTCTTTATAGTCCCAGACCTTTGTGAACCACCTTCAAGGCCGTCTCTGGCACTGTCCAGAATCCCTGAGAGCTACAAAGGGTGAAGGTAGAAGTACCTGCTGAGCAGACAAAAGGAGCCTGCCAAAAGGACAGAAAGACGACTTTGGACATAATTTTTGTTTGGCATTTCAATTACTTTGCATGTTAGAGCAGAAGTATGGGTTAGTGTTGAAGAGGCTTCTCTTTATTTTCTGTGGGTTTTTTTTCAAGAACAATTATCTGATGACCCAGCAAGTCTGATTTTTAAGCTCCTTACTAGTTCCAGAGAATTCTCAGACACATGAGAACAAATAATCTTCCTATATTAAGTACATGGTGCCATTCTTCCCTTTTTCAGCCTGGGCTCTTTACTCCTCACGCTGGTAAACTCTGCTGCTTCAAATGTCTTGGGTTGCCTCTCTAGAAAGGCTGGTTGAGACCCAGACATGTGGTAGGGGTATGGCAGACAACAAGGCTCCAAGGTCTCAAAGGTAGCATGTAGTTGGGGTACTTACTATACATAATTATGGAGAAACAATTAATTTTGGCTTATGTTAATCAGCTAACAGGGTGTAGTCAAGCCACAGGGAAGAAGGAAGGCAGAATAAAGAGGTACAGGGGCAAACTTTCCTGCCATGAACAGAGATAAGCAAGGAAACCCAATTATTTAAGTGTCACCCCTGTAGGACTAGGTGACACCAGAAGTGTGTATTCTGGTGGAAGATCAGACTAAGAGCATCGCTGACCCAAGTCCTGTGCTGTTTGAAGGGAGGGTGCTTGTCAGAAATTGTGAAGGAATGGATCAACAAATCCCTTCATTTGGAGCCTGTCAATGTTTTGTGTGTTCCCCTCAGAGCTTATGGACGCAACTCAGAGAGTGTGGAATGAGCCTTGATGGCTCATTCCTGCCGTATGCACCAGAGACAGTTCTTTGATGTAAGAATCCTGGTACTTCTGGGTGTAGTCAACCTTTTGATATAGGGCAGAATGGGAGGCTTTAGAATTGTGAGGTGCAAATATATCAGGAAAAAAAAAATATAAAAGGCACTATCTATTGAGTAGCAAAAGTTTGGGAGTAAGACTACCTGTCAGCAAAAACAGACTAGATTTGGCTCAATTTAAGGTATGCTAAAAGCCTGGACTGTGAGGATAAATGGGGCATTTCAGCCAAATACCATAACGAGCAGTGCTTGTGAACGCTGGTTTGGAGGTGTGGATGTGACCAAGCGGTAATTTATGGTGTCTTCCAGAATCCCAGGGTTTTCCAAAGGAGTGATTTTGAGAGTAGAACATCATATTACTGTGACAAAGTACTTGTGCTGCCTTATCCAGCTGTATGTATACATCTTATCCATCTCATGTATAAGAGAAAAAGGAGAAGTAAGAGATAATGTAAAGTGTTTAACATATGACCAAAAAAAGACTGTGATGAGTAGGGGAAATAAAATTGAGATATAACTTTATCTGATTATGGAACTACACAGTGGAGGGAGGGTGACACTGGTAGCCGGTTATGTTCAGATGTTAATTCATTTAGGAATTAAGAGAGTGGCCCAAAATGAGGCTCCAACAGTAGTTTAAAATGATGAGCTGAGCCAGACCAAGGTCTTAAGACTGTGAAAATAAGAATTAGAAGGGATGATAGAGCTGAATGATCAGAATTTAAGCATACAGGTTATAGAAGAAGACCTATTACCAAAATTATGCTCAGGAAATATTTCACATTTCAAGAACATAGAAATACTAAGCCTGATAAGGTAGGCTAAATTTGAGTCTTATGTAAGCAATCACTGTTTAGACTTATCTTTTCTAAACTCGAGATTCTGTGTTTGAGGGAATTATTCTTGGCTTTTTTTAGGGGAAGCTAAGGTCTGGAAGCTGTTCTTTGCTAAAGAGATTTTTCTGAGAAATATTTTGCTATGCTTCTATCTTAGTTTCCCTTTTGAATGATCTGCCTGTCATGGTATTTAAATTCCACATGCAAAACAAACAAAAAAACCCCAATGCAAACATACTTAGATTACATAGAACTAGTGAGTATACATCGAAACTTATGCCTTTCTGTAAGCAGAAATGCAATACAAAACATATTTAATTAAAATTGAAACAATTGAAAACAAAAGTCATGGATCTGTAATTGTAGGATTTTTCATGTTGAAAGCTTACCACTTCAGTCATTGAAAAGTACATAGGAAAAATACAATCTTGATTTTACACTACAATATCTGTGAATGGTTTTTCTCATAAGTATCTGTATTCCAATGTATAAGAACTCTGTTCTGCAACAGTTTGGTGTGCAACAGGGTCAATTTTGTTTAGGACAGCCATCAACCTAAATGAGCAGCATTTTTTGAGTCAAATTCCTCAAAAGAGGTAGAAAAGTTAAGGTTCCTGGCATATATAATAGGTCCAGTGTAACTGCTCAGGTATGGACAGATATTTATGAATTTGCAGGAGGGAGTTGTTAGATCTAGATCTTATTTTAGATTCTAGTCCAGTTTATTACTTTGTCTGGCCACAAATGAATGCATGCTTTAGATCTTAGGGATTAATCTTGCAAATATGTAATGCAGGTTTAATTTTACTATATCTGAAAAACTTTTAAGGCATGTTAATATTATCAGGCTAAGGTTCTCTGAGCAAGGGAAACCTGACTTTCTCATTGACCTCCAATTGGGATCAGCAGTCAGGATTTGCATTGGTATCCATGATATATGAGTTTATATCCTGGATATAAACCATAAGGAATACATATATATTTTCAAGTGTCCTTTAGGGACTTTCAGACCACTTTCCTGTAATTTTGTGTTCTATATCAGACCCTGCTTTCTGGCATACTTCTACTCTAAAACCAAGATGCAAAAAAGTTTAGGGGAAGTAATATCCATCTTATTTTCTGCCTGAATGGTCATAATAATGGGTCAGTAATCAGGGGAAGAGGACCATGGTTCTTGTGAAAAGGTGATACATCTGTGAATAACATCTTAGTTGGCACATCCTTAACAGACACCAGACTGTTGATATCCACAGCTGATTACAATGCTAGGGCTGGGGGAAAATTCAGACTGACAACCTCAAAGAAGATTGGCCTTCTAGGAGTGTTTTTAGGAAGATTGTCGTGATTAAACTTATAATTTTTCTCTAAAGTCAGTAATGAAGGAGGTATAACTTTATCACATTTTGAAGTGTAGAATAATGGACTAACTCAGGGTAGAGGAAATTTCTTCTCCTCCTTCAACAGGGCCAGCTCTGAGGTCAGACCATGTTGCTTAGAGCTTTATTTAGTCTGGTCTTGAAAGCCTCCAGTCTTCCTAGGTCTTCACTACTCAAGTGTCTTACTAAAGAACACTTCTGTGAGGCAGCAGGAGCTGGTTTATGTGCTTCCTTGGGGCAAGCAGGGAACAAGAGAAAATTGCTTTCCCAGATGAAGTTTTCAAGGATCAAGATGAGAAGGTCCCTGAGAGGGAAAGAGAGGTGAGTTGCAATCTATTTCTGTGCATTCTGTTTCTAAGAGTGGTGGCAGCTTGTGTGTGGAACAACTGTGGGCTGTGGTTATTCTCTGTCATGATATATCTGCTTCATTCAAAATAGTTTTGTGATACCAGCAGTGTTTGTATAGTCAATTTCAAAGCAATGTAAGTGGAACATCCAATATCCAATATTCAATATTAACAGAAAGGTTGGTGGTTACTTAGTATTAGAACAGTAAAATTATTTTTATGCAGCAGAGATAATAGGCACCTGAGTGACAAAAATCACACTAACACAGTAAAGCTAGATTGCTGCTAACTAGCACTCAGCTTTTTAAAACTGTTGAATGCCATTCTGATAGCCATAAGGTGTTTAGCAGATCTACTGGATGGTGCAGTGATAGTCTTGTAAGTGTATAAATTATAATTTAATGGCAAGAAATGTTCCAAGGATGTAACACAAAAATTTAGATCCTAGTTTTCTGCCAAAACATACATGCAGTGCAAATAATCCTTTCAGAGCCTTGTGGAAGAACGTTGACGGGCTTAGCAGACTTAGAATGTGCTGAATGAAGTCAGTAAACTTGAGTGATGGTATGGCCACTGTATACATTTAGAAGAGAGGCAAGTGATCAAGTAATCTCTTAGCCTGTGAGAAAAGCTGGAAAAGCCAAACCTACAGTTTTTTGTTTAAATTATTCTATATTTTAGGGTTTTTTTTTTCCTCCAGCCTATGGTTTTGGCATATGAAGTTAGAATCTTCTCCTTGGGCAGATAAGTTGAAGCGCTTTCACTGCAGGATTCCACTGACACATAAGAAGATGTACCAAAATCTCTTTGACTGGAAATAATGATTGATGATGTGCTTATTTGGGACAGAAATTATTATGTGTTATAAAAATCTGTGCAATACATGCCAAACTAAAAAGAAGCCTTAAATTGAGTGAGAACTAATATTCAATTGGGATGAGTAAGACTGGTTATTTAGGAAACCTACCATGATTTGTGCGTCGTGACAAAAGAATTTGAGTGAACCATCAGTAAGGTAACTGGACAAGTGGTGACTTCAAAAGAGAGAGGCCACCCAGAGATTCACAGCTTCATTCCTATTTCTAAGCAAACCTATTCCCTGATTTATTATAAATATTCCACTGAGCATGTTGCTAGGGGATGATAGTGAACGCTCCTGCGATTACGAGGGGAAAGATTCAGGGGACAGCCACAGAAGAGCTCAAACTAATTTCTCTTCTTTTAAGAAAGAGTCCAAAATGAGGCAAGTTAATGTGGATTGGAGACTACACTTGTGGAACAAGATGATCTGGGGGCATACCCTTTCAACACACAGATTTGACTGCTGTACTCAGACTGCTGGCTTTTGGATTGACTTTGGAGTGGTTTCATGTATAAGTTTATAAATCACTTTGAGGTAAAACCAGACCATATTACCACAAGAATCTATGTGATAGAAACTATTTCACAGATCACCCTTTTAGCCTCAGAAAGTGTCCATTTATCATGAAATTGATAAAATAAAAGCCTTCAATTTGAAAAGGGCATGATTAGAATATGCATGATTATGAGAGGAAGCATGAAGTGGTCTATGAGGGCTCTTTTCAGGGAGATCCTTGCCTAAGCATAGATTTTTGCAAAGGTGTTGAAAGTGAAATGGAACATGCTGAGATCAGGAGGGTGTCACTAGGTAGTGTCAAAATGTCCCTGTGCTGGCTGTTAGAGATGTGCTAATGGAATTTTAAATAATCTTTTCTGCTCCTTGGGTCTCATAATGTGTAGCTTTCTTTGCTCCAAGGACCTGAGTACATTATCAGAGTTTAAGTATTAACAGGTTTCTAAGAAACAGAATGCTGATAAACAAACAAGAGGTTGAAACAATAAGATCTTGCTTGCTTTTGTCTATATTTGATTCATCGTGTTGTATTACATTGTTTTTAATGAGAAAGGTTTTGTTTAAATTTAAATTGCTGTGTGTTACATCTGAGAAAACAACCACTTATGAATTTTTAGTATATTCTCCCTTCCCCCACATACAGGATTCCAGATGAATTAATAACCAATTGTGCTCAGCAGTCCATAAATTTCTTCTCTTTTCAGCCAACCTTTTATGAATATTTGCATGGGTTAGCAGAAATAGTTTGGTTATGAGAATATATTCTGGAGCGTTTAACAAATTTATTCACATTGAACACTGTTGCAAAACATCATACATCTCACTGCACAGAGATGATGTTAGAGACTTTAGGGCAGAAGAACAGAGGTTTCAGTGCCAGAATGTAATGGGTTTCTTGAACCGAAGGTGGTTAACTATGGTTAGCCAAAAGTACTATACATCAAGAATGACAAATAGGGCAGAAAACAAACTCCAAGAACGTACAATAGTTGCCATTAATGTCTCAGAGTATATTTCAGGCAAATCCATGGGACTTCTGCTGAGGGAGTAAGTTGATGATCTTAACAATGCCCTTTCTTATAAGCACTCATGATGGTAAATGCTCTCAGAAGAGGACTTCAGGGATCACTGGCTTTCTGTTTCTTGAGAACAAATATAAAGCCAATGCAGCCCTTAGAAATGGAAAGCCACAGGAACTGAGGGTAGAAACCTCCAGAAATGCTCCCACTTAAAGAGTTGGTTGGGCAGCCTCATGAGCTTCAGAGTGCATGATAGCACTGTGATGGTAAACCATAGGGAACAGAGGTGATTGCTGTTAACAGAGATCTCAAATTCATCACTACCATTTGCTTTTGACTGTGCAGTATTCTGAGAGTTTACCCTGTCTTCTCTTCTATAGTTATTGATTTAATTCTTTACTAATTGCTTGAGTTCATCTATGGTAGTTGTTTGTCTGGGTTGAAACATTTGCTTTTCTTATCTAATTTTCCAAGATTAAAAAAATATCTGGAGTGTAAGGGGATATAGTTTAGCTACTAAATCCAGTGGCTGGGTCTTTTATGACCCAGTCCATATCCTATGGCTAATGCCAGAAAATACCATCACTCCTTTGTGTTACATTGGAAGGTCTAAAATGCTGAAAGAATATTGTCTTTCATTAAATTAAACAATCCTTCAGCAGCTCCTCAGATAAGTCATATAAGCAGTAATTTTATGTACAACATTAAAGGCTGAGGTGCTCACTTTGCAGTTCAGAATCTTTGCCCACCTTCCAAACTCTAACAGGGCTCTTTTAATGGGTAATCTATTTATCCACCCCAATATTACTGGTGCCTACTCACAGAGTACTACTGGTGACATAAATATTTATGTGAATGAACTCTTAGTAATTCCTTTGGCACATCACACCCCTTTTCAACAAAGCAATGTCCCTATCTGGAAAAAAAATCCCAGTCACGTTTAACTCTTCAGTGGTGTTTTGTCTGTGATGGTTCTCAGATGCAAATCACTTTTCCTAGAAATATTTAAAAATATTTTCAAGATATATTGGGACATAATTATTGCATATCAAATATTCCTGGTTTATTGATCAGTATTTTTAATATAATGAGACAGCTGCAGTATTTTCCAATAAAATTGCTTTTTAAAGTGTGCCTTCATGGTCTACTGCAGAACCCTGAAATCTCCTTCTTTCTGTATATGTATACATTTACCCTAAAAGAAAACTTTTATTTTTAAATAAAGTGCAAACCCAATATTCCAGTCAAGAACTGTAGTATTATATTCCTAGACAATAGAAAAGTTCAAATGGTATTTTCTGCTTGTAAATAGAAGTGATGAAGCAGTTTCACAGTTAAATAGCACCTTCTTAATTAAAATGCTTTTCATTTACTTCAATTAGTTACTTAAGACTCTTTTGATGACTTCTCATTTTTTCATTATGAGTGGTGAGAAAAGTGACTTTATAGAAGCTCTTGCACATCTTTACCTCACGTTTGTCTCTTTTAAGGCTGAAGAACTCCAGATTTCTCCTCAAACATAGGCTACCCCATACTTTTCATTCTTCTTGTCATCTTTTTTAATACTGTTTCTAGTTCTTGGTTTTGTTAGTTTTTGTTGGGGTATGTTTGAGAAGTCACCAGAACCACATGGTGACTTCCAAATGTTCTTTGCTTTGTTTTTCAGAGCAGATGCTTAGAGAAGTACATCAGAGAAGGTAATTGTACAGAACCCTTCTATTCTCCCAGTGCCTAGAGCTTACCTTAGTTGCAGAAGCTCTTTTTGTCAGAAATGTTTACAGCAAAGAATAACCTGAATTCTTTAATCCAAGTCACTGTGTAGGCCTGCATTTTTCAGAGCAAAAGTGGCTGGGTATAAAAGGGAAGAAAAGACAAGGGACTCCTTAATTTGGAGGGATGAAGCAGTATGAAACTCTGACCTAGGAAGTACATTTTGGATTAGAATTATAGAAGTTGTTACATTTTTCTTCAAATGTTACTTGGGGCTGGTGGGGGAAGGTTGAACTCAAAATAAAGAAGTACTTGCGGTCATCCCAAAATCAAATTTCTGTGTGAATTGAAACAAATACTCATTGCCAGTAGGAATGCTCAAACCTTTATGGAGAAAATGCAGTTTCTACAGTCTGATCTCAACAGCAAAGGTTCTCAACAAATATTCACCTTTTGCACCATATGCTTCCATGACCCATGGTAACCCCACATCCTGTTGCTGTGAATAAGAATAAAGGCCTCCCTATACGTGTTTTCATTTTTCCTGTTTCTGAGAGAAATGGGATGTTGTTTAACAGCAAATCTAATTTGGATGTGATTATTGCTGTTGAGAGAATAAGTGCTGGCTGGCTGGGTAGTGAGCCAGAAAAGGTTTCTAGCTAAGAAATCAGCAAGATGGGACCCAGCAACTCCATGCCCTTGATAAAAAATTCAAAAAAATACAAACTTTTGAGAGAAGATCTCTCTCACAGGCATGAAGAAAATACTTTTGCATGTTGAGTACTGAAGTATATCACTGGGTCCCAAAGGACCTGTAAGCAGGTGGGAGAAATTGTAAGCATTCGGTGTTTGCAATGAGAAGATAAAGTAAGAAAGGCAAATAACTCTCACTTCTTTAAACTTTTGTGTATCTGCAAAAGAAGCAGGGATTTGTAACTTTTTTTGAGGGAGAAGACTGATGCTTTGCTCTGTTCACTAGTACCATCCTGGCTGTGGTTGGTCTGAAGGCTGGGAAGAAGGACTGAGGCACCGTGTTAACAGCGATATTACAGCTCTGTCCACCTCTGGGCAAAAATGTCCTAGTAGTAAGAGTAAATAAACACAAAATAACAGTGTGTTGGGGCTGAGGGGGAAAAAAATGAGGGAATTGGGATATAGATTGACCTCCATCCTTGTAGAGGACCAGTTCTGTAAGAACAACCAGCCAAGCATAAGATCTTAGGCCCTGATAAATAGATTATTTAACTCCACCCTGGAATTCCTCAGGTTGCATGCGGTCCCCAGGTTCCTTGAAAATTTTCTTTGGCATAATTTTTAATGACAGTAGGGGTCAAGTGCAAGGCAAAGTGAATGCAACAAAAGACTGGCAGAGTTTGCGGTCAACACTGCACGACTCTGGAAGTCATGTTTCGCTTTATCTCCAGTGGGTTTGCTCTGAGTCTGTACAGTCTCTCAGATTCACTCAGCCCTCCACTGTGTGCTGCTACCACTACCAGCAACAGAGGTAATTTCTTTTGCAAAGAAACCACGGTCTGTGCTAAGCCAGCAGCTGTTCCTGTACATGCCTGGAGTTGTAGCACGACTGAGAACTCTCCCCTGGTTAAGTTGAAATGGAGGATGTTCAGTAGGTCTCTGTGGGACTCTGGTGCTTATAAAAATAAGAAAGCATGACTTATGACAGAAATTTTCATTGCTGAAACACATTCTTAAAGTTTTAAAGGTTATGAAAAACTCACCATTGAAATTATTTAAGTAGCTCTGTTGGAAATCCTTTTCCTTTAAAGATTTCAGGCCAGAAAATTGGATGCATTTCTAATATATTTTTTGGGGAAAAAAGTCCCCTACAGAAAGCAAGTATCCTTGTGAAAACTTGTTAGTTTTGTTTGTTTTCCTTGCCAAATCCCCAATTTTCTATCACATAGTTTCATCAAATTTTTTTCTGAAAGCCCAAAGACCAAGAGAGATCAAATGAAATCTATGAAGTGCCCTTAAAATTGAGAGGAGGGGTAAAATCCTACAGAGAAAAAAATGTTGTTTGGACCACAAAAGAATACTTAGGGTGATTACTAAGACTTGTCTGTGTCTTGTTGATTTGCCCTGAAACTGCTAAAGATCTAATGAAGCAAAAGTTCAACTCAAACAGTTTAATCTAGAGCTGACAGAAAAAATACTTGGAGTAAAACATTTCAATATAAAATGGCTTTTTTCCAAAACCAGGACTTTCAGGAAAAGCTTTCAGTTTCTTCTAAATTTTCTTCTTTTTTTTTTTATTGGAAACAAATATTTTGTTCCTCTATTAATATTTTTACTCCCTCCCTGCACCCTACTTTCTTTTGCCTCTGAATGCAATGTAAAGGCAAATGTCTAGGGATTGTTGACTCCTGAAATTTGCTTTAAGATTTTCCTTCTTTGTTTTGTGGGGGGTTTTTTTTGTTTATTTCTCAGCTTTGAAAAGGCTTCAACGTTACAAACACAGAAATCTTTGAAATTTTGCAGATTAGATTTTCTGCTGAATAAACTTAATGTTGTCCAAAGAAAAAGAATGGGCTCAAAAATTGAAATTTAATTAAAAATTTGACAAAATCTTCATGGTTCAAGCCACACATGAACAAACAATGTCAAAATGTTTTCTCCAGACCATCAGATTATTCTGTTTTCCTGTAGATTGCAGACCATAGCATATTACCAGTTATTCCTGCTTGAGCTTAGTTACTGTGTCCAACAAATGTGGGGCTTCTGGGACTGCCTGTGGACCTCCCTTTCATTTGTGAGCTTTCCAAGGCTGGCAGATGCTGTCAATTACCACTTGAAACTTGACTGATAATCTTACCACTGTGCAGCAAAGACTGGAGAGCTATAGATGTGCTCTGTATTTTCTTCAGACCATACAAGGCACCCACAGGCATGGTTGAATTTCCATGCAGACATGCCTGCACTCCTTCAAAACACCTGGGTTTGACACCAGGATTTGAGACTGCAAAACAGAAGGACCTGGGTAAATGCTTAGACATTTCGTCTGTGCTGCACTTCAGTCTGCTGCAGATGACCTCCCACCTGAGGCACCTCAGGTCTTTCTGTACAGCTTTTCTCACTGTTGAACAGAGATATCTTTAGATACAAGCTTAAATATTTTACTGACTCTAGACTTCAGTTAATGTGAAATATCAATCAGAGGAGTCAGGCCTCTGGGAGCACAATCAACCAGCATAACCCATGGACTGAACGCAAATGAAGCACGAACGCTAACTGAACATCTGAAGCAGAACCCCAAAGAAGGACAACAAATAACTGCTGGTCTTGGGTGAAAATAGGTGTCAGGATGGGTCAGGCTGTCCCTGAGGTCTCATTTCAAAATCTCAAGGTTTACCAAGTTGTCTAACTTGCCAGCTGGCAAGCACCACTGCTGCAGTCCCACCGTGATGGAACCCCCTGGCATTGGTGTAAGAAACTCTGTTCTGCTCCCCTTGGCTGTGAATATCTTAGGTGTTCTCCCTTACTGTTTTTTATTTGAGAATGGATAATGGAAAGCCTGGGAGAAGAGTCAAGGGGCACCAATACAAGAGGCAATGGAAATGAGTTATGATCATGAGAGAAACAGGAGGGAATTTTTGTGGTATCCTGAATTTTAAAGGATGGGTGCAGAAAAAGTGTGTCAAGAGAAGGCAACAATTAACTGTGAGATTATGGAGAACTTGAAGAATTATTCTAGATTTTGAACAATATATGATCAAGGATATGAAAGAAAACAACTCAAAGGAGTAAGTGAATCAAACAGAAGAGCTTTTGGTAATTTTGAGGAAGGAGGAAAAATATGTAGGAGAGGAGAATTTAAAGCAGAGGAACTTAACATAGGAAAGAAAAGTAATGATTTGAGAAATGTGTGTCAGATTTGATTCAGAAATAATAGCTTTGAGTAGGTGTGAAGGGAAGGAAAAAATCACAGAGGAAGTGGCAGGGGCTGCAGGAAACACATGGAGATGGGAAAAGAATCGGGAGCTCAGAGAAATACAACACTGTGAAGAAGAATATTTTGGGGTGAAAGGTATGCAATGAAACAATTCTTTTTTCTTTTTCTTCCCCCCTTTTTTTTTCTCTGTTGTTTGTTTGTTCCACTGCAGACAATCTGATCTTTCTCTCCCTGTCCATGCTGTTGTACCTCTGGCTTTGCTGGTTTGATAACCATCCCAATCACTAGAGGATTTGCTGTGCAGAATCTAGGATATGACTATGCACAGTGTCATCTGTGTGTGCTTAGCTAACAGCAGAGGAACCAAGCCTAGATTGACTCTAGCAAATTAAGGCATGCCAGGGAATGTTCCTGAGAGCTGAAGACCACTTTTTGCTATGGAAGTATTAGCATGGATTCTGGCAACGCTCTGACCAATGTCAGGTAGCACTGTCCTAGATGATTCCCAAATATGGCTTGGGAGTTAGTGCATGCCAAGGGCAGCTCCCAGTAGGCAGTTTGGATGCACTGGCCCTAGTTTGGCAGGTAAGGGAAGTGAATGGGATTGAGGCAGCCTGTTCTGTGCCAGATGCTGCTGTGGGCCAGGGAACATTCCTTAGCACATTTAGTTTACTAGCATGGATGCAGCCAAAGAGTGCATTGTTTCTTCTCTTTAAAAGAGAGGATGCAGTTGCTCCCCAGCTTAGAACAAGATCACCTTCCTTTAGATAGAAAAAGGTAAAGAGTTGGAAAGCTTCTGGAAGAAACACATGAAAAGGAGGAGACAGGATACACACAAAACTGTAGAAGCACCTCCATAAATGGAAGAATGGGAAACTACAAAGCTAGAAGTTCTTGCATATATCTGGAGTGGGGAGAAGAACTAAACTGAAGCTACAGCTGTATCTGGATATGCTGGAACCATTGCCTACCCTGATGAAAGTATCAGTGCTGTATTTGTACAGGTGATAGCGTGTGAGGTCTTTTCTGTGCTTGTATCACTGGGACAGAATATCAGAGATGGGAGTGGACAGTGTTACTTATTTATCATCCTCTGTAATGGCTGTGCTCATGAAAGCATGTGTAGTGAATTATGCTGCTGTAGGCAGAACATGCAGTCTAGAAGCAACATGAATCTAGTGGGAAATGTGCAAGTGCTGAACCTGCAAACTGGCAGATGATCTGGTGGAGGTGCTTGGATGTTAGGTACAACTAGACCTGGAAGTAAGTACCCAGCTTTCAGGTCTTTCTTCACTTCCTGCTAACATTAGTTAAAGTCCACATGTTGATGAAAAATGCTTTATAAAATTATAATTAATGTATTTAGAAATGGTTTTGTTTTACTGGTTTACCTAAATTATGCCTTTGTACCTAGATCCAGCCAGTCAGCTAACAGAAACTGTTGATTAAAAACAGCTTTTAATGTGAATATTCTGTCAGTGAATAAAGTCTTCTGTTGTGCTAAAAGTGTTGCTTTGCTCACTCTTCCTTGCTCACAGCAAGGAGAGTCTACTGGCAGATCCTGCATGTCTGCAGGACATTGGAGAGTTTAACAATGGAGCACATGTGGTGCTGTGATTTTGTCCAGTGAAATCCTCTGGCCTTGTATTCTCCATCTGTTTCCATTCAGGTCAAGTGCACGTGCTTCTCATTTATTACTGTCTGTCATCTGCATGACAGGAGCATCAAGAGGCCCCACCTGTGGTCAGCTCCTGCCCATTCCAGGTATTGTGCAGAAATACTTACTCAGTTTATAGCACAAATGGCTGGGACAAAAAAAGGGATGAAGTAAAGGGCTTCAGGCAGAAGATCAAGAGCTCCAATGCAAGTAGATTCAGATGAAATCCTGCCCTCATGTCAATAAGAGCTTTGCCATTCATTTCCATGTGACCTGGATTTCTACCCTGGCTGACTTGCCCAAAATTGTAGGGGAAGTCTGCATCAGAGACAGGAATTGAACTTTGAGTCCTTGTCCCATGACATCGCCCTTCCTGATGAAGGGGTGAGATGAATGGATCTGCACTGTGTATGGTTCTCTCAACAAAATTAATGGAAGTTTTGCATGTTGAGGGACTACAGGCTTGATCTGTTTGTTCCTTGTACATCTTTTCCCTTCACATCTTGGTAGAACCTCTGAGTTCTGACTGTGTGAGATGAGTAAACTTAGCAGGTTCACAAAGAAGGCACATATGAACCTTCTACAGCCTGAATGAGAGCTTAAGGTTGGAAGGAATCCAAAACCTCAAAAGGAAATTCAGCTGAAATGACCAACTTTTGCCTGGTTTGGGGTCAAAACTTAGGGAAAACAACACTTCAGATGGTTTCTATATAAAAAAACATGAAGCCACCCAGGTTTATAGAAAACCACTTCAAATTTTCTTACTGTGCAGCCAGGTTCAGAAAGAAAGTATGGAAAATTGAGTAATACTGCTCAAGTTCCAGATTGATGGCACAGATTCAAAATATTTTAAACCTGCTGTACTCTAGGTTCATTTCACTTTCAAAGCTTGGCAGGAATCCAGCAGCTACCTCAAATGGTATAGTACCAAGATACTTACCAGACATTTGTAGTCTTCTCCACCAAACCATTTGCTANCATTTACATTTAAACCTCAGGGACTCGTGTTGATCCTACCAGAAAACTCATGACTTCCCGTGTTCCTTGGAGTTTTATTCTCAAGAATTTTAATTTCAGACAGGTCCGCCCCAACAAAGGAGACAAAATGCTAAGGTCTAAACTAAATACAATGGAAGAGTTCTCCTTAATGATATGCCCTCAGCCTACAGTCCCTGTAAAAAGACAAGACTCTAAAAATGCAGCAAATCAGTAATTTTGGTAGAGCTAGGCTCCATGAAGGCTTGTTTTTGCAGCAGTTGATAGTTGTCAGCTTCATCTTCAGCACTATGTGAGAGCCTTGTTTTCATGGTTAAATCAGAGACAATAATCCTTCCTGTGGACTAAAAATGTATTTGCCAAAACTTAACAGTGTTAGATAAGGGTCTGCAAACAATGATATGTTGGCCACTTACACAGAGCAAAAGACTGGAAAAGAACAAACCTCCTAAGAGAAAATGGTCTTGATTCAAATCTCACTGAAATATTTGCACTGCTTTCCTCATAGAATTTGAGTACTGTCCTTAAGCCTGAGCTAGATAGTCACTAGCTTGGAATTAAGTCAGGTGAAAAAAAAAATCACTATGATTTCAATAAAGCCTTTCTTCTTGGGAAAATCTGCAAATTATGACACTTGAATGAAGCATTCAAAACAAAAATTAAGAATTTTAATTCTCTAAAAGTATTTAAAAGCTCTTTCCTAATTGAAAGCTCATATGCACAGACATGCTTGAAGGATCTCAGGTAGAAGTTTTTTTTACCTCTGGTTCCAGTGCTGCTTGTTATCCATTATGAACTGAGAAAAAAATACTGTTCACAGCATCTGAACAATGCTCTTATCACAAATGTGAATCAGGATAGCGTCTTCAGTCCATGAATAGGACACAAAAGCAGATAACACAGAGATAAAAAGTAGCTTCTCTCTAAGACAAGGCATTACTCTGCGTGTGTTTTTAGCAGTCCTCTGGTTGCCTTTAGCCTTCTTGAACCAAGAACAAGGTTTTCATAGAAAATCAGTGTTGTTTTCAACTCTATCGAATTTAAAGTTTGCTAACATTAGCCATGACATTATGTGAATAACATTCCTTCTTCTAGCCTCTTTTATAATGATGAGAAACAAAATTGAAATGGAGGAGGAAAAATAAACTAGAGTAAAGTAGATAACACCTAATCCATGAGAGAAGAGGGCCCATCTTACGCCATTTTACTTACGTTTCTAATGTGTCAGATAATACAGATGCCCCGGGGAATTACCTGCAATTAAATCCTACCATTGCTGCAAAGGAAGAATTTTGTCCAACCTATGAAAGTGATAAGTGCTCAGATAAGAAAAGTTCTGATTTCATTTCAGTGCTACCATCTGGTGGGCAAAATGCAGACAGCAAAAATCCCATTGCTGTAACACTGGAACATTCTGATACAGTGAGTTTTTGTTTTACTTTGTGAAGGAAACATAAGATATTATTAAAACAACTTGAACATCTGGTTTGGGGATAAAGTCATTTTGCAGTTTTGCTGCCAACCCTCAGGGCCAAGTGCAAAGAGAACAACCTTCCCTTCCAGACTCTCCATAATGCATAACACCAAACTAAAATTTCATGTCCAACACAAATTAAGAACAAAATATACTGGAGCTGTATCTGTACACATCTAGGGAAATTCTGCTGATAGCCTGAAAGCCAGAGAATTGTACGAGATTGAAGCTGCAGACTTTTTAAAACAAACAGCAGGGAAGAGGAGTCATGTTTATTTTATTATGGGTAAGTTAAAGTTATATCAGGCATTTTGAGGAAAAGAAATAGAAAGGATAATCACTAGGAAATCTATGTGATTAGTTATTGAAAGGATCTGTTAAGACACCATAATGAAGGGCAGTGTTGTTTTCTTTGATGCACTTAGAACTTACACTGTGAAGGTGGAAATAAGGGTCAGATCTGATCTTCTCCATCTACTGCCTGAACTTTCGAGATCTGGAAGAAAAGAGACTAATTGTTCCAATTTTATTACTTACTTTCAAATGAATCTAGCCCAAAACCTCAAACATTTATGCAAACTTCTTGCCTGTTAAGATGTGCGTAACTATCACAACCACAACACTTCAATTTTTACAAAACTTTGAGGGAGTTTTGCTGAAAAACTTCTTCAGGGTAGAAGTTCTGGTGTCATTTAACCTTAGTATGGCTGAGATTTTACCCTTGGCATTCTTCAACTTTCCTATACTGTCATTTTCTCAGATGTAAATAAGAACTAGCTACTGATATTTCAAATGCTTCCAGTCCCAACTCAAATGCTCTTTTTGGCCATCTGCCTGCATGCAAAAATGAACTGTCTTTTAAAAAGTGATTGAAGTTGTATTATACCATCAGGGATTGCTGCCACTTTTAAGCTGGCATAAATCTATTAAAAGGAAACCCAGCTAACAAAAAATAATCAATAATGAGGTTTTTGAGCAGGTGTGAATACTGGTCTCTTAGACTGATATATTCAATCCTTTGATTTAACTTGGAAAGCTTTATATAAAAATCTTCAGTGATTAAATGCTGATATTGGTATTTTTTGAGTCTTGGGTAATGTAAATCTACTACTTCAGAAGGTCAGCCAGTAGGTGACTTAATGCCTCTAAGAACTTCCACTAATGAGTACAACAGTAATTCATGATCATTTCAACCTTGGTAACAAGGTTCACAGAGATCTGGTCAAGCATTCCAGAACTCCAGCTTCATCAGGAAATTTGTACTGTGGTTGAATGAGAATAAATAACCTTCTCTGAGATTTGTCTTTTATGTTGTTCAACTAAGTTCCTGCCAGCTTGTCAACTAGAACAAATATTCATTTCTTCCAGTATAGATTAAAGTGATTTCTATTTTTCCTACTACAGACCTGGCCCTTGACTTAGAAGTGATAGAGATCAGATGCAAGAAACACTGAGATGAGTTACTGTGTCATATGTAAAGAAATGGAAACCAATTTTGTCTCTTAATAAAAAGTATTCCTGAGGCTTCTGAGGTTTGAGCCCCTCTACACATTTCATGATGAAAAGGTGAATAAATAACAGAAATTCACAGATTTTAATTTCAGAAGAGCAGAAAGAACAACTGCTGTTCATTTAATCAGATTTCCTACAGCAAGTATTTCAAGGGAATACGGAAATTTGTGGAGGTTGTGGTGTGTTTTTGTTTCCTTTTTTTAAAAATGCAAGTGTATTCTCTTTTGAGATATCTCTTTTTTGCAGTACCCCAGAAAATCAATGATTCAGTGATTGCTCCCATTGAGACCTTTTATACAGAGGAAATGACACATACTAGCTCAGAGATGCTACTTCTCCCATGCGTGCTGTTATGTATTTTCTGAGGAGCAAGGAGCAACACTGATTATCATTTCTTCCGTCAAATGCTGAGCTTGAAAGGATCTCTGGCAGTTTGATACAGTGTACTTTCCCTTCTCTTTAAAGAGTTAACTAGGCATTTATTGTCAGAGATAGGCTACTGGGCTTAGCAGAGCTTCTCTGAGACCCTGCTTGTGTTTATTAGCACACTCATGTGAGGCCCAGTTCCTGCTTTTCTTTATGGCTAAACCACCCCAAAACCCATGACCCCAAAAGAAGAGCTGCTCCTAGTCTAATACGGCATGGAGCAGCTTCACTGCCTCTCTCCCTGGACAGAGACTTCAGAGGAATCTGGGGATCAGGAACAGCTGCCTCAGGCCAGAGGTCATATCCCAACTCAGTGGTACTGGCTCTTGGATCCAGCTGAATTCAGTTACCATACACCCCAGCTCCCATGGGGATGGAATCTTCCCTGTTGGAGAGGCAAATGATTTTGGATCCCCCTTTTTTGACTTGTATTGAATCTTTCCCTTTTATTTCAAGCCTCTCCTGTATAATCCCAGCCATAAATCATTCCCTAGAAAATGCTTTATTTAACATAGTTTTTTTCATTTTGATTGCTATGATATCTCTTAGAAAGAGATCTAGTTCAGATTTGAAAACCTGACCTGATAAATTTTCCTTCCCCTCCTCAACCTTCAGTAACTCTACTACATATGTGCATATACATTTATTTATTCATTGGCTTTGAGTTAGGACAGTACATGTCCAGGGAAAAGACAGAAAAACATGGCCAAAAGAAAAGGATGAAAAGAAAGCTGCAAGGATTTCTTACTCAGGCTTTAGTGCCTTTTGAGGAAAATTCTTTTTGACATTTTTTCACAGTTTTTGGCTTGTGCTTTGTGGTAGTTTGCAATAACCATTTTGAGGTAAATACTCCTCAGAGAGCATGACTGGAAAGATCTCCACGTCACGATAAGGCGCTGGTAAGAACAATATTTCTTTGAGATGATCTAGGAGATCTGCTAGGTTTTCTGTTGCATCATTCAATTTTTTTCTGATGACCCACACAGACAGGTGCATGAAATTTGTCTTGAGCTCTGATTTTCTATGGAAGGCATGATTGTCAGCATTGGAATGACCTGCTCCATTGTAATTGTCTTCATTGCAACTACTGGCCTTGCTGCTAGTGTCTGTGTCATTAGATGTACTCATAGAGTTTCTTGCTTCCTCCACAGGGGGCCCAAGTTGGTTTTTAAATTGAGAGAAGCAAAGATGGAGCCCTGCAAATACTGTGTATTTTTTGATATGTCTAGCAATACTAGATTTGAGAGAGGCAATTTCCTGTATTTAATGTTTTAGCATGCTGAGTGGTGAAGTAATGACTATTTTCAATAACAGAAGTTGGGGTTTTTTTCCAGTGGAAGCTCATTCCCTTTTCATACAGCAGCTGCTTCCTACAGGGTGACTGTAGGGCTGCAGACATTACAAAGAGGTATTGAAAGCGACAATGGCTGGATGTGCTTCAAGTACATTGGAAGAGAACCCTACTGGCCCTCAACGTGCCTGGTATGGGTGGCATGGGATTAGAGGATGGGGAGTGGTACTCCTATTGGATCTGAAGCTGGATCCCAAGAGTCCATCTGTTCTGGGCTTTTGTTACTCATCCATGCATTAGCAATAATTTCACATATATTCTGCCAATTCCCCAGGCTTGTCTGGTTGTAGGGCTCCTTCCGCCAGATTTTTCCGCCTGTCTTCTGGAGCCCTTCTCTGGGGGATCACTCCCACATCCTTTATGTCAGAATGGATAACAAGGCACTTACCTCAGTAAGCCAGCAGAGTCTATCCAACCTTTCCCTGCAGGCTTTGACTTGGATAAGGAGGGGGATTGTCTCTGGCAAAGACTAGTGTCTTGTGATACAGTCCTTTTAAAAGCTGTGGTGAAGCAGAGTTTACAGGGATACTGGCTATTTAGAATTTGTTTTCTCTGGTGCTGTTAATACAGTTTTTTTTTTTTCCCTCCTTCAGCTTTTTGTCTCATAGCAATACTATCCATTCATTTTATGAATATATGAATCCTTTCATGGCCAACAATGACGTCTGGCACTATAACATTTGATCGTGGGCAGCAGAAGAGAAAGTGAAAATGTAACCTCCCTATAGAAATTTTAGGGATTTCAGGACAGATGTACGAAATATAAAGATTAGAGGAGAACCTTCCTGCAGAAGTGGCTGGCTTTCCAGGCTTTTGTTATTGGTGTAGTATATAATAAATGGCACTATATCACCATTTAACTTTTTGCTGCTGTATTTTGAATAGTACCACAGCCTAATGAGTGAAATTCTTGAATTCCAGTACTAGCTTTTTCAAGACTCTAGTCAAATTCCTTCTTTTTCTTTTTGTTTTTCTTTTTCTTTTTCTTTTTCTTTTTCTTTTTCTTTTTCCTTTTCCTTTTCCTTTTCCTTTTCCTTTTCTTTTTTTTTTCTTTATCCTCTTCTCTTCCTCTTCTCTTCCTCCTCTGTATAGTATTAAGCTATGGAGACAAGCATTTCACCAGACCTATGGAACACATTCTAACAACT
>VWYP01031353.1:77527-98631 GCA_013400435.1 Pycnonotus jocosus
CCCAGTCTCTTTTAGAAGGCTTAATTAAAAATAAATGGAGTGGGTAAAAACTGCTTCTGACTTCACTGGACCTGGGATAAGGATGATGAGGATTCAGTATTTCTAGTGTAAATCTTCCTATACATGTATATTTGTAGACATAGAGTATTCATTTGTAACATAAGATTACTCAGCAAGTCACAGATAACTGTAAGACAGCAAACAAAACTGCAAGCAAACAACTTAAAAAAAAAAAAAAAGAAATAATCAAAAGACCAAACCATAGACAATACATTTCTGTAAAGGCAAGATAAAGTTCAAAGAGAGAGCTCAGACTTTAATTTATGAGAGATTTATGACTGTACTGAAGAAATATTTAAATATGACAGCTCCCTTGTTTATGGGCAAAATATCATGTTCTCATGCAGATAAATAAAATACATTTCAATATTCCTACACTAGTCTTTGTTTATATGAATTTATTCCAGAATTCAGACTAAAGATAAGGATTTGCTACTGCAAATAACTAAAGATTAATCCAGATGTTGGTTTTGTTTCTTAGAAGAGCAGAAAGCAGATTTATTGAGAGCAGTGCAGCTGCTGTTGATGGTTTCTTATCTTTGGTATTACATTTTATAATGTGTGGCAGAGATGAAAGCAGTGAATGGAATGGATTAATGATATTTCAATAATTAGTATGGAGCTGTTAGTGAGAAAACATATTTTGTACTGGATGGTGGACAATCTTAAAGTATCCTGCCTCATCTTCAGTGCTTCTGTTGAATTATATGTTCTTATTAAAAAAATCTAACTTTCTCATGTCTTGTTCATTGCTTTAGGGAAAAACATTTTGGTTTTGCCATTGAGAGTTGTGGGGTTTCTTTTTTAGGGGGAAAAAAGGTGTTGTTCTGCTCTATAAATCTGAATGCTATGTTAAAGAGTGGGGTGGAATGTGAGCCCTTTGACTTGACTTGATAGGGAAAAACCTGCTCACTCCTAGTGCACAGCAGGACAGCTGCTGCTCAGTGTATGTGATTTCCTGGGAACCCTGGAAGCTGGAGGCCCCATTCAGTCCAATAGCCAGTCTGTAATCTTGGCTCATATTTACAGAGGAGAAATTACAGTAGCCACTCAGTGAGACCATCAGCAGCAGAGAGTGGGGTTTGCAGGGAGAGGAGCACCACAGCTCCACTTATCCTTCCAGAAATTTGAAACCTTTTAATTTCCAGCCTAACTTTTGTCCTAGCCAATGCAGCCTCTGACATAGTTATTGTCTAGATTTTCAAATTTCTTCTCTCCATCTAGTTTTACACTTCTCCTTATGTTTGCCTAAACTTACCATCATTGGGACATCCAGCAGCCTTTGATTTTCCGGGCTGAACAACCAGTTGGTTTAAGTTGTCTTCTATAAGGCAGGTTCTGATCAGCTGTGTGGCCATTCTCTGTACCTGCTTCATTTTCAATATATCTTTGCCACATGTGGGTGGTCAGAATTGTATTGTATTCAGAGTAGAGGCTTGCCAAAGCTTTTTGGAATGACAATAATGCTTCCCTTTCTTTAGCGAGACATGCTAGAGTCATAGCTGTCATCTTCTTTGTGGCTGCATTTCATTAATGACTAATCATCAACCTTTTCCCCCTTCTGTCCTGTTAGAGCTGTCCTAACAAGATCCATAGCTATGCACTGTAGCCAATAAGAGAGATTTTTTTTTTTTCTTTTGCAAGGCAGTACTTGAATTTTCCCATAAAAGTTTCAAAGGGGAAGTTCATTCTCTTCCACTTTTTAGGCAAAATTGACTGCTCACTCTGATCTCAGTAGCCAGAAGATTATTTTGATAGATGTGGCATTTACAGGTAAAGAGTTAACAAATGAGGTTGGTTTTGTGGGTTTTTTGTTGGTTTGTTTTTTTTTTCCTTTTTCATGCTTTTCTGTGATTATGATGAGAGTTCCAGGGATTAAGATGACCAGAGTCACCCTGTGTCAGATGGTCCCATATCCTCTTGATTCACAGAGAGAAATGATTCATCAGCTGAGTGCCAGGACATTTTTTAGGTGATTAACATTTTCCTTGACAGTGCCACTTGGCAGCTGTGCTCATGGCCAGAGCTGGAGCCTGCTTAGCCCTGCCTGCCTTCTCTCACACCAGCCTGGAGGAGCTGTCTGGGCCAGGGGTCAGTTATTAAGAAATACACACAAAATATCACAGGTATGGAGGAACAGAAAAGCAGAGCAGCCAGGACTCCCCTTGTTCTCTCAGTAGCACACACCTTGAGGTTCCCTGAGGTCCCAAATCACCACCTGCTTCCTGGTGGGCTCTAGTGCTCATCTCTCAAACTGTTAGCTCCAGAATGCCTATGGAAGAACTGCAGAGATCACAGAATCATGCAATAGTTTGGATTGGAAGGGACCCTTAATGGTCACTTAGTTCAGTCCATCTGATGTGGACCACATGTTGATTCGTTTTCTCTCTGAGAAACTTAAATTTAAATAAGTCTGTGCTGTTCTCTATGTTGTGGTCATGATAGTCACCACAAGCTGGAGTTCAGGACATTTGAGTAGTAGCTGCAAACTTTTATCAATAGGGTCCAGCACCACCTGTCTTTAATTCCTGGTTGATATAATACCCCAAAGCTATTCCTCCATATTTGCAGGGAAGAAGTGTCCATGTTACTTCAAGGATTCTTGGGACACTGATTTTTCACAAGGAAAGCAAAGTGAGTGGAGAGGCAGACTGGATCTTTTGTCAGTCTCTAAAGATGCCCTTCCCTCTCCATTAACATCAGAAGAGCTGCAGGCATTTCCAGGGTGCATCCCAGCCTGCTGGTTTGTATTTTTCTCCAAAGAAAGTAGAGAAAAGCAAGAGGAAGATTCTGGCCAGAATACCTAACAGCCCACAAAACCGGGCCTGAGGATGGCACAGGATCAGCAACAACAGCATCTATTTTCCTTGCCTTTACCTTACTTTTAACTGGTTAGAGGATTTAAAGAAGCCTGGATAATACTTTGTCCCTGCTTCCAGTGTTAGGAGCTTAAAATCCTGGCAAACTAAGCCCTAGTAAACGTCTTCAGAATGGATTAAGTGGAATGCTCTAGGATTTACTAGAAATCCATTAGGAATACACTAGGGAATAAAATTTATCTCTTCACAGCCTATTGTTGCATTAATGCTGCTGCTGCTAGTACTATAAACACCAATAATCATAAATATTACAGCTTATAAAGTATCTGAAGGACACCTAAGACTGATATAAAATACTGTATATGTTTTGGATAACACTTCATTCAATTTTAATCTACTTCATGTTCACTTTCCTCGGGCATTTGTTGTTGACATTGGTTATCTTGTCACTCTAGCCCAAGTTTCTCATTGAGGCATAATTCTCTGCCTTCCTCTCCTGGGTAATTTGTTTTGATTTTCAGCTTTCCAGTGGAAAATGTGGCCATCAGCAACAAGTGACTCTGCATGGAAGACACATGGCTCTCTTTTTTTTGGTAAGACCACTTTGCTGCTTAAAAGTGGCTTTACTGCTCTGCTCCCAGTCCCATGACCCCAGAGCATTTGATCAAGCCTCTCAGTGGTTTGTCTACCACCAGAAAGTCCCTTTCTTATGCTGCTCATAGCTCCCCAAGAGCTGTTTCTCAAGCTGGAGAGCAATAAGGCTATAAGGCTTTTCCATTTACACTGTTGTGTTCCTGCCCTACCCAACGCAGGGACTTGAGCTGAGTGCTGCAGTATTCCCAAACTGCCATCCTCTCTAATCCAGAGCCCTTCCCAGAGGCTGTGCAGCCAGGTGTGAGGTGTGTTTATGTCCCTGAGCTGCTGCACAGTAGTCTTGCTGGAGCTGGCAGGCTGGCCTGGACCATAAGTGTGCTCTGAGAGGCAGGCAATTCAGAAACTCAGGAGCCACTTCTCCGAGCGCTGGCCACAATTCCTGTTTCCCCTGCCAATGTGCTTATGGTTTGGCATTTGCAGACACACCACAGCTGTCCAGTTGATAAACTGACACACTCTGGGTGGCCCTCATCTCATGAGATTTTACAACTGCTGTTTGCTCCACCAGACATGAATTGAAGTCTTCCAAACTCTCCCACAGAGACTTTACTGGTACTCTGGTGTCAAGTTCAGAACAAGAATCTGGAGCAGACTTTTTATTCCTAGTAACACTTGTTTTCTTACAGTGCTGCTTTCCTTCAGCTAACCAGTGCCTGTGATGAACACGTGTTTCTGTTCACTGGTTTGTCCTGCTCAGCAGAAGTCAGAAGTTATTTACAGAACTTTCAATCCATTATCCTTCTACCCTTGAAGGAAAAAGGTCTGTGTATGCACAGTGAAACTCAGGATTACGGATCAAATGCTCTGCTTCTGGGGACACACATTTATATGATCCTTGTGACTCTTTCTGGTGTTTCCTGCGTGCTCGTTGTCCAGGTTAAATAAAGAGGAAACACCTACTCATGCACAGTAAAAGTAACATTGAAAAATACCATATAGGTAGCAGTATTCTTGAGAAATGCAACTGCTGGGCTGTCTGCATGTAATGTGAATTCTGTAGTAGCTTTCAGGGAGTGGTTTGTGTCTCTCATACAACCTTTGTTTTACTCACATATTACTCCTGAAATATGTAGCTACTTCATCTAGTAAAAAAGGAAGGAAAAAATAGCACCAATAGGAGGTGATGTTTCAAGTGTGGGGAAATAGTTTTATTTTTTAGTGGCCACCATCAAAACCTTTTCCAGCTCCACATCAATGCATTCACAGATAACTCTCATTTAATGCCAAATGGATACCATGGTGGAGCAACTGTTGGATTGCAGACAGAAGGAGAGGCATTAATTTCCTTTTGCTTCTGCAGTAGATTCATTGAAATGTGTTAGCTCAGCTGTGTGCAGATATGCTGATGTAATCAAGCCAGGTGCATGCACAGGATTTTCTAAGAGGAGGTGGAGATGAGTCTGGATCACGTAAAGAGAAGCTGGAGAATTGTGCAGGATGTTTAAAGGTCACAAGGATGCTGAACATTTTGTATCAGACATGTCAGGAAGAAAAATAGGACAGGGGTAGAGTCATTAAATGGCAAGAAAGGTACGGTGCAAGGGAGAAAGAAGGGGACTATGATCCTGAGTTTTGATAGAAAATGTTAAAGAAGCCAGGCTTCTTATAGGAAAGGCATGGAATTGAGTAAAAAATTATTTAGGGAACCTTTAACTATGTCACTTTAACCCAAACAGATTTTTTGGTAAGCAAATATTTGTTTCAAGCAAAACAGACCCAGAAGCAGCTCTTATAAAATGTATAAGATTTTTTTTTCTGTCATTCAAATACTGCATTGTAGTTCAGTCTGTTGATTTTCAAGAGAATGTATTTTTTTCTTTGTGTTCTCAGGAGCAGAGAGAGAGCTGGGACAAGGGTGTACAAGAGGACAGGCAGATAAACAAGGCTAAGTTTGTAGAGAAGGCTCTTCCAGACTGATTCTTGTCACCAGAGACTTGTACACCATTAAAATTCTTAGATATCTCCTCAGATTGTATAACTGAAAAAGACATTACATAAACTGCCAGCATTTTTCTCTTTTTTCACTTTGAAAACCACCCTTGTGGGACAATTGCAAGGAATTTAGTGGGGTTGGCTCTAAGTTTCTGTGGATAGTACTCTAAAAATACAGACATAAGAGGAAGCAGTGTTGGGTTTTTCTGGTTTTGTTTTTAAACAGTTACAGAATTCCACAAAAGGGATAGAACTCTTTTTAAAAGCTTTATAGGTTACTGGGAGAAACCTTTGCATTTTCACTGCATTCTGTTCCACTTTCAGCACGAAGGAGGCACTGGCAGGTATTTTCAGTGGAAGCAAGTGTGTGCTTTCAGTTCTCACCAAATCCCAGCTGGATTATGTGTTTAATCCACAAAACTCTCTGTGACCTGATAACTGAAGTAAGTTGCTTCAGTTTTGGATTCTTAAAGAGTTCACAGCTTTGACAGACATGGTTATTTCATCCCTACAAGAAATGGCATGCTGCTGCAGCCCCAAAAAGCCTGCATGGCCAGCTACAAATTCACTGACAGAGTAGATGAACAAGGAAGCAATTCATGTCCCTCCATGCTGGTCATCAAGGGTGGCCATCACAAGTTATTATCACCTTTGGCCACCCCGAGCAGTAACTCCCTATGTTCACCCTTTCTTCTAGATCACAACTGCTGTCTCTTATTATTAGTGGTATTATCCCAGTAGTCTGGGATAGCAATAATCTGGGAGAGAAAACAACCCTTTTTTTTTCCTAGTTTCAGTAAAAGTTTTGTGAGAAAAAATGAAATCTCATATGAAATACAAATCCAATTACTTTAGTTTCCAGGTTGTATGGAGGTCTGAGGTCAGTTTCTCACAGAGAACTGGGATGCAGGGCAATGTGTGGTCTCTCACAGAGTTGTAGCACTGGGTCACACAGGAAAGCCCTGGCTCATACCTGTCCCTCTTCAGCTGCCTCTCTTGTTCCCCCATGGGGTTGCTCAAAATGAACTGACTTATGCAACAAAAGCTGGCCGAGGTCTCTGTTGGTAAATCCAGTATTACAGGCCTTTGCATAATAATTCCAGGACCAGTGTTTCTCTCCATCTTCCAAGAAATTTGATAGCTAAAGATTATGACACCTCTGCAGAGTGACTTTTCCAGAGCAGTGACCATTCCCTGTGAAAGTTTCTTCTGTCACTTCATGTCTACAGTAACTTTAGAAATAATTTCTTCTCTCCTTTTTTACCTACAGTAGTTTGGTATTGCTAATATCATTTCCAAGGTCATATCTATAGCGGTATTCGTTTTCATGAGGATCACCAGCAACCTCTTAAACAAATGACCTCATAAATGGCACTTTTTGTCAAAGGCTTTTCAGGGAGAATAGTACCATAGACACATAAATACACACACTGCAGCTGGGAAAAAAAAAAAAAAAAAGCTCTTCTCAGCATTCTTCTTCATGTATATTTTTTGTGGCCAAAAACTAGAGTGGGAAATAAAAAGATAACATCTGAGTTGGGATGACCAAAGTACATAGAGAGAACAATTTAGTCTCTTAAAACAATGCAAGAAGTTAGATTCCAGTAGTAATTCAAGTGAAGGCAGGAGGTTGGGCCAGATCCCAACATCTCTGCAGTCCCAGTGACCCAACCTATCACATGTGATATACCTCACTTCTTTATTTGCTTGTTTATTCTGAATGACTGGAAGGGCACTGGATGTGATAAAAAGTGGATGATGTCCTGAGTTCAGCTGGAGTGAGTTAGGATATTATCTTTCTGGAGCTTCTCCCTGCAGTAATGATGATACCCGTTTTGGGGTTAATTTTCTGTTGAATAAGCACGTCAGGTTTTAAGGCACTGGTCCAGACTGTAAACAAGTCAGTCTCTTTGGAGCCTGCTTTGGCAGCTCTGCTGAGGTTGCTATTTGTATTAAAATATTTGCTAACCTATTCTTCATAAAGCCAGGTATGTTTCTGTGAAAAGGAGAGGCAACGTTGACATCTGTCCTCTTGACAGCAGCAGCAATCATATTACCTCGTTATCTCAGCTAGCCCTCCCCCATGCTGATGTCCTAAATAAGGGACTGCTGAAATTCTGACCCAGGGCTCATTTTGTGCTCCACACAAAATTCTGAGTATCTGTGCAAAATTCAGTCCCACCATTTCAGTGGCATTGAGATCAGAAGAAACCTTACTGCTGAGACAAATCAGTGATAAAAAACTCTGGAATGTAAATTTTAGATGAGTTAGATATTTTCACATGTGGCTGACAAGCAATTTAAAGCACTAAGGAGAGTTCAAGAGGGAGTTAAGTGGTCCACGTAGATATATGGATACTTGAATAATTTAGATGTATTTAGGATACAGGATACACAAAGATTTCATCTCACCCCTGAGCTGTTTGGGGCTGTGACTGAATTTTGGTTCTCAGGTCATATTAAGTTTTCTGTAGCGAGTCTGGCCCCAGCTCTAATAGATCATTGTCATGGCTCTGTTCACATTAAGAGATTGGGGAGTGGAAAGAAAACAATCTAAACAGTTTAAGACCACCACAATTACTTAAATTGGTTTTATAGTTTACCCATAAAATTGTGGGCACTTTTCAGATATAGAAAATGCCATGGACTTGGACTTAGATGTTTTAGCCTAAAGCTTTAGGCCAGTGCCTATGCTTTCCTCTTTCAATACTCCCATTGATGGCAGTAGTAGATAAGGACAAAATGCAGGAAGTTCAGGATTATTATTTATGTTCCAAGATTAAATGAGGTGTCTACAAGAAGAAAAAAAAAATTGCTTCTTGAGACAGAAGGTTGCTGTCCCTCTAGTACAAATGTGCAATCTGAAGACAGTATGCTTTACCTGGTTGAGGGTTTGATCATTCCATTTGCCATTGGTAGAATAGCTAGTGATAACTTTGCTCTTCTGTTCTCCCTCTCTTTTCTTTTGATATACAGTTCAAAGTCTGATGAAGAAATATGAAAAATATTTGATGCTGTATACACAAAAAAGGAGTTAATTCATGCACTCTGCTGTTTGATTTTTAAATGATGGGATATATCTATAAGGCACAGAATTTTTTCTTTGAAATAGATATGGTTTTTCAAAGCTGGCCTCATCCTGCTCCCACCAAAATGTTGTGTTAAGGTTTCCTTTCTCTTCATCAAGAGCAAAGATACATGATGAGCATATTTGGTAGCATTCACTGTCAAAGGAATTAGGGCTAAGAGTTGCTGCTAGGCAGATCCTGGAGTGATTTATCAGCTGGTGAAATGAGATGTGTGTTCACTTTGCTCAGTGCAGATGGATCAATTTATATCTGACCTTTTGTTCTGGGGATTTCTAGTGAATCTCTATTCTTACTGATATAACTATTACAGGTTAAATATACAGGCAAAATTAATTTTGTGGGAAGTGGTTGTATGCTTATTACTCTAACTTATATTGTTGGAAATTCAAACCTTCAGGGCATTTCAAATCTTTTTCCCATTTCTCACCTGAAGGTTGATCTGCTTTTCTGAAAGCATGCTTTTTCTTTTCCTAACAGTATTAGTTGTACTGATGTGCAACTCTGCAAACTTAGATATGGGGATTTCTTCAATATGTGATTGTCTGTTATAGGTTTTTCTCAGGTGTCAATCTCATACACAGCTGCCTCATTTTTTTCACTCACTACTGCTGTTAATTTCAGCCCATTTTCTTCTCTCCTTCCCAGTTCTGCCCATTCCCATCCATTATGGTTCACTTTTGGTAATCATTATGCTGAACTCCTTTTAACTTTTCTTTTCCTTATTTGGTGGTGTGAATGGGCTTGCTCCACAAAAGACAAAGTACTCTTCAGTATCCTTATTATGTGCTTTGGTGTTTTTTGATTCTCATGTAATTATAGGCTGAATTACTTTGATACGGATCTGATCCAACTTCTGAGTATTCTGTTGATTTGCACACACTCAGTGTTAAAAATTACTTTTTCCTTTTAAAGTGACAAGTTTCCATATTTTTCCCATCTTTTTTTAATTAGCTTTTCTTGAGAGTAGGTCAGGTTGGGTGCTTTGCCACCTCTGCTGCTTCTGTCATCTCCTAATGTTGAAAGTGACTATAACAGATGCTGTTTTTCTTATCTTTGAGCTTTCAGAGTATGGTCTGTATGTGAGGTAGTTTTGTTTTCCTCTTTCTCTGTCTTCTTTGCTGTCTCTGCTTCTTGTCTTTTGGTTTGGCTTTGGCTTTTGTCTTTCTGGTTTTTTGGCTCAGATGTTCGGTAGTAGAGGCACAGTTATTGTGAGCTGGCTGAGAGAAAATACAAGATGGAGCAGCTCTTCCATAATTTAGTTTGATGCAAGATCTTCCATTTTAAGATTGATTTTGAACCCCACTCTGACTTTGTCAAGCAGAAATTAATCCACCTGAAATTGCACAGAGAAACGTTTATGTCAGACTACAATTTTTCCAGGAGAACATGACTGATACTAGGCAAAATATTTGAGAGATAGAAAGATATTTTACAAAGTGGGGTGATCTCACTTTTTGGATAATTTCCTGATGTTTATTTTAAAGAAATGTCATGACTCAAAACTATCTTGACCGAGAAGCTCCAAACTTGGGTTACTTTATTGTCCCTGGCAAGGATTGGTACTTTGGACTCAGTTTGGAAGGTGGAGGAGGGGGTAGTGTTTATAATTTAGATATTACTTACAACAACGTCTACATACATTAGAAACACATCAGCTTTCCAAATACCACATTCTGGCTTGTGCATTGTTTATAAACCACAGACCCAAGAGCCTTTGTGCTGTTTGACCAGTGTGCAGCACTGCACAGCCCTTTGGAAGCACATAGCCAAAGGCTACCAGATGCCTGAACAGTTGCCATTATATCCATCGAGCAGGATGTGAGAAGCACTCAGTTTGAAGCATCTTCTGATCTCCACAGGAGTTTCTACAGAGTCTGACAACTTCTTGGGCATCCTTAGGATTGTGCTGGCTGCCTCCCCCAGTGCCTCCCAAACGTGAGGTCTCAATGAACTCTCCTCCCAGCCCACTGCTTGACTGGGAGTAGTTCCCTGCATTAACTGTGGCTTTTAAGAAGCACTTACACATTTCTCTCAAGCCCCAGAATGCTGAAATATGGACATTCTGTAACCACGAATTGAGTCCAAGGAGAAAAGTGTAGTTTAAAGGGGATGTGGAAGTGCTTGTGGATAAAAGGATAATCCTGAAATAACGTCGTTATCTGAACTGCTCAGACACTGGCAAATGAACATATGAAAAGTACAGAATAAGGGCAGACTGGACCCAAACACCTTGTTAGAGAAAATGACTTTGTTATGCCTGAATTTTAGTGCATTCAAAGACAACTTGTTCTGCCGTGGAAGGTCTGCACACTCTCTAAATATTCTGGTCCCTGTTTCCTGGAGTCCCACGCCTGCTTTTTTTGTGTTGTTCTGCTCTTAATAAAGCTGATGTAGGTCAGGCAAGTACTTCATTAGCTGGTATTACTATGGCACATACTAGGACGTCTTAGGAGTGAGTTTTGAGTGAGCTGTGATTCCACTGAAACGTGGAGGTGGCAGACTTGGCCTCCAGCTGCAGATGAGTGCCAGCAGGGCAATTCTGGTCATGGGAGCAGAAAATTCAGCAGAGGCTGCAAAACTCTCTCAAGATGGGCAAATTAGCCCTGAGTAAGCTCATTGCTGGCACAGTGAGTCAGCTACCGGTGTGCAAGCAAGGCAGCTTAGGTTAGATAAGTTTACATTGCAAAACCATTCCATCTGCCACGTAGAGAAATGTTGAAACATTTTGAAATTCCTCTAATAGCAGTACCTTTGTTCATTACGAGTCTGGGAAATTTTACCACCTAGTAAAACCATAGTCCAGACTTATTCAGTGTGTAAATAGTCGCAGTAATTAACTCAAACTAGTGCAATCAAATCCATTTCCAAAAAAAGGAGACCACACACCTCCAAGATACCAGTTTGAATGCTTCTCTTTTGAACATCCCAGTGGTCAGGGGAAAGCAGTGAAGCTGAAATGCTTCTTTCTGAAATCCTCCGTAGAGCAGTGCACTGACAAGGAAAAGTTGTCCTATTGTGGAATGCATGCATTTTGCTATTTTGGACCCAAGACCTCTGTTCCACTCTGGAGGAATGAGAAACAAATTTATTACATTAGTGAAATGGGCAATGGCTGCCTCTTCAGGAGAGACCTTGTGTACTCCAGTGATTAGATTTGGGATAAGTTGTCCAGGCAAAAGATAAATGAAGTTAATAAATTTAAGTACATCTTCTGAGAAGCACGAACTACCTTTTGCCCCAGGAGGAGGACATTTTGAGTAGTTAGGATTTTCTAGAACACAATATTTCCTTCAAGAAGAGCACTTCCTTCAAAATCAGTCTCAACTGTCTGTTTGCTGTCTGTTTCAAGCAACAACACAAACACTTTGGGGATAAAAGATCATTTTCTAGAGAATGTTTTGGTAAAATGAGGAGTCTTTAGCCAAATATGACAATAGTCAACATAGTTCCTTGTGTACTTCACAGTTCAGTAATCTTAGTGAAAGTTCAAAGGATTGGATTAAATTCCTCTTGGATTTCCTGTGATAATCTCAGTTGGATCATCTGCTCCTATGTGCTAGAGTTCAACAGTGTCCGAATCTGTTAAGGAAAAATGACATTTATTAGACACAACTTTCTTTTACAAACCTTCCTCATCTGACTGGGATAACATATGCTATTTAAAGAGCTGTCTTGCAGCTAATGAGAATTTTGCATAGATAACCAAAAAATTATGTCAGATGGGAAATAATAAACTCCATTAGCCCTTTCCAGCTTAAAANAAGAAAAGAAAAAAAAAGAAAGGTGTTTTTGGACTTGGTTTCTCCCTCTCCTTGTGGTAGAGTCCATTTAATTTATACTGCAAATTCTGGGGGGGCTTTAGCAAAGGTTAAATTCATCCTGCCTTGCATTACTCCATGAGTATTTTGGTGAACTTTAAAGATCAGAGTTCTTGGAAATAGACTTGTATTTCAGGAGATGTGGTTTGTGGATATTGAAGGATAAAACATCAATCAAATGGACAGATACTTCTTTTGGGCAGAAGATTTATTCTTTGAATTTACTCCTTGTATATTTATTGGCAACCCCCATTAGCCATTTTTAAGGACATCTACACTTTGAAAGGATGCTTATATGTTTGTTGCATTAAAATCTAAGTGGGCAAGTACTAAATGCTCAGCTAATAGAGACTAACATAACACCACTAATATTAAATTTACTCAGCTAATTATCTCTTCTGGTCTCTGTGAAGTGATTGAAAATTCTTCTGTCAACTTTAGAGGACCAGGTTTTGATGTTTTAAATGTTCAAACAACTATATTTAGGAATTGCGATGCTGGTGAGTGCTTTGAATATGTTTGATAATAAAAGTTCATAATGTGTTGTTCTATGTGGTGAGAAGACATACATTGTTATTTTGTTTGGTTTAATCTATTTTTATAGAGTACTAGAGGAGAAATACATAAATTTGTATAGTTTAGTCTTTAAGTTAAATGGGTGTAGTGACCTCTTTTGGGCTAGACCTTAGTTTCTCTATTTCTAATGCAGAATTTCCCTCATAAAGATTTACCTCTGTGACAGAGGCAAGGTTACTAATTCTGCCTACTAACAAATATGTATTTTGCTTGAGCAAAGTTAAATGACTGATAGTGATCTGTGTCATGACATAAATACAAGTATGGAAGGAAGTTTGTGCTGCCTTCCCTTGAAATAATGCCTTTGTTGATTTTTATAGTTCTCAATAAGAGAACTCTTCAGTGCCGTTAGAGAGGCAGAAACATTTCCAAGAAAAAGGAAAATTTGAAAATCTGCATTTTCAGCAGTGAGTATTACTGGTTATTCCTCAGTTTCAACGTTCACAAACAGAGAATTCAAAGGAAAATTTGGAAGAAAATCCAAATGAAAAGGGGCCCCAGTTTTCTGCTTTTCAGGCTCCTTTTGAAGTGCCTCCACCCAGACAACTGAAGCACTAGTCATTTTAGAACTCTCAATCTCATTCTTTTTTCCTCATCTTTTTCTCTTTTCCTCTTCTCTTTTCTATTAAGGTCAAATCCTGCTTCTCCTGATGCCAATAATAAAACTCCCATTGATTTCAACATCAGCAGGAAATATGCAGTTTTTTATTTACCACAACCACCACAATGAATCTCTGGGAAGAATTCATTTATATTCATTCCAACAATGCCATGAAAAATGGGCCCTTGCTATTTTATCACATCCAAACTGTTGCTCTAACTCTAACATCCTAGCTGTTGCTAACAAGTCAGTGATGATTTGTAAACCAACAATTTATGGTAACCACATTCCATCCCCATTATGATGTGTGGTTTGGAAATGGAAAAGTAATCAAGACCTCCTGTTAAGAGACTTTATTTCAGTTAAGGGTTTCTGTAAATAAAAGCATTTTGAAAGGATCATTGCTATATGATTCTAACTCCAAAATGTTCATTTGATCTAGATCCCATCTATGCTCCAAATTCCTGCCAGGCTCTATCTGTCAGGAGTGTGAGATCCCCAACAGTGGCATGAGCATACTAGCAAAACTCTTTTTATCAGTACAAGTATTTTCACTCAACTGGATAGTTTCACTAGACTGGAACAGCAGATCCATTTCTTGGAGACAGCTATGTCCATTCCTTGGAATACTTTGTCATACTTTATCAGCACACTATAAGGGTAATCTGACATAAATAAAGGCCTCCTGCTACAGTTACAGTAAGAGATGAAGGATTGTAGTCAGACCCATGGTATGTAGTGATGCCCTAGGGAACAAAGAGCCTGCGTAGTTTGTGCAACACTTTGTCTTGGTTGTAAGGATTGTGGGCAGTCACTATGACACTGAGGAGGACTTTCCAGCACTCTGATGGGAGACCACCTAGAATTACTGGTAAATAAACTCAAACAAGGGAATTTTGTTCCACTACTAAATTCTGGTACCAGCCAGGTTGAAAACCTTCTTTTGCTCTCTTTGGTACTAACACACCATGTCCTCTCAACCCTGTGTAGGAAGCCCAGCAGCCTGGCTTTGAGGCTAGAGACACTTTGGTTACCTGCTGAAAGAGAGAGCAATTTAGGCAGTCTAGTGAGTGCCCTACTAATCAGCCCTAACTATTATGTGATAGAGACCACACTAATTAGGATATATAAAGCTCTCTTCCTACCTCTTTGTCTTGAGCAAAAATCACTATTTGATTAGGTTACACATCCCAGAATTGAGCACAATTCACTGGAGTAGGATGTCACCTCAAAGGGTTTATGTTGATTTTCTATTGAACAAAAGACTAACTACAAAAAAACACTCTTAAAATTTACTTTTTGTGACCTAATTCTATGAAGAGGATTTGAGCATGTATGAATCCTCATGAGGTGTTCATGGGCTTGGCTATATTTTAATAATGATATCAAAATGAATAGCTATTTTGTTGTTAAGTAACTTTCTAAGTAGTTATCTCTGTAACATTGAGGGGAATTGCATGTTTTAAAGGAAGGTTTACCTCATGTAGTACAACAGACTAAAAAATAAGACACAAATCCTGGCAGGAGAGCTTGTTCACCATCAGAAACTGAGCATAGGTCCATGATAAAACGGATTCATGGACTTAGCTCTCATTTAATGTGTTTCTCCTCACTCCTGACCCTCTGCTGTAAGTAGAATGTCTGCTTGTTTGTGATCGCACATCAGTTCACAAACCTGCGTTGGACTGCTGGAATTTGGTCCAGGAAAAGCAGTTTGTATAATGGAGGGAATAATAACGGCAAAGTAGTTTCCTGATGTGTCATAGTTATGCTGCCAGGTCTGGTACGTAGCAACAAGTGGTGGAAAGTCAGAGAAGGTTTTAGATGGGGCTGTCTGACACCAGTAGTAGTAGTAGTAGTGCCAAGGACAAAACTGTCACTTAAACTCGTTTTAGAAAAGAGCTCAAATATTTCACTAGAGAGATGCCCAACTTATTGTCCTACAAGTTGCTGGACATGAGTTCTGGTGGGCCTTGAAAGGACAATCTGTCACACTCTGCAACCACTCAAGTGTGATGATAGGGGCCACTGCAGCCCAGATTGGTTCATCCCCCTGGAGCAGCATTCGATAATATCTGGCCTCCCCAGTTCTGGAAACAAGTCAAAATCCCCAAGTGGGTTGCATGATTTTATCCCTATCACTCATTCTTTCCACACAGCCCTTTGGGGTATGGAATAGATATCTCTTCTTTATTCTCAAATATTTATTCGCACAAATATATTAGGCCTTTGTCCTAATATATCACTCGGTTCTTTAATTAGAAAGTAAATGAAAAGGAAGAAAATTGCCCACATTTTTCCAGCAGTAGGGGTGTGTCAGGTAAGGGGGCAGAGCTGAGGCAAGCCCGGTGTTTACATTACGCTGATGCTGCGCTACCACCTTGTGGGCAGAAGGTAAATAGCGCGGAGCTGCCCGGCCCGCAGGGACAGGCACTGGCGGGACAAGCGCGGCCCTGGCCCGGCAAGGTCTGCTCGCCAAGGACGGCACAGCCTCTATCCTCCAGGCTGAGAAAGTTCGGGATCCGGGCAGCCAAGAGAAGCCGAGCAGATTGCGGAAATCTGCTGGAGCTCTGAAGTGTGATAGCAGGTGAAGGGTACCCTTCAAAGGAATGTGACAGTATGGTGCTCCTGTAGGATATAAAGAGAAGCAAGTAGGATGAAATCATGTTCCTATTATACTAGAGTACCAATGCATTTATATAAAGTAACTCTTCTGATCTGCCTGCTCTCAACCACAATCCTCAGAGCTACTTACAAGTTCCTTGACTGGCTTCCACCTGCTAACTCCACTGACAAGTCTCTTGGCAGTGTGTTGCCTTGGAGCACCAACAGCTCCATGGTCTTCTATCCACATTCCAGGATTGCTGCAGCTCTCTTGAATTTCAGTGCTGTCCTTCAGGCAAGAATAGAAATAAGAAAGCCCCCTAAAAGTCAAGTTATTGAGTATGTTATTAATAAGAATATTATTGGCAGCCTCTTCATCCCTTCAGGATTTAGTACCCCATGGAACTTAACAGATTCTAAGAGAAGATGTATTCAAAACATTTTCTTCCTTTTCTCTAAAACTGGAGGAATGTCTCTGAACATCTGAGACTCTGCACAATCAGATATACTGTCTGATGTGCCTCCTCACGCATAACTACAGAGGGATTTGAAAAAGAAGCGTTTCTCTGACAATTGTTACATTCTTTTCTGGAATTGTTCAAGTAATGACTCGACCTGGCACTCAGTGCTGCGCTTTAGTTGATATGGTGACAGCTGGTCAAAGGCTGAATTTGGAGGTCTTTACCAGCCTTAATGATTCTATGACTCTATGATTGGCTGAAGGTAAAAGCTTTTGGGCAACTGAGTCTCCTGTTAGTCAACAGGACAGAGTTCCAGATTTATACCAATGCCAAATTCTGGTGCGGGATGTGATGCAAAAATCTTACTGAGGGTTTCCACATCCAGAGAATCTGTCTCATAGGCCCAGTTAATTTGATATTACAGAGCAAGCCTTTCTCAATTGCTCTTCATTTAGAGAAGTCCTCTTCACATGGTGCATTAGGTGACTGCTGGAGTTAGCACGCGAACTTGGGTCTCTAACATGACTACAGGTTGCCTCAGTAGAATTCTTTCTGCTTTCCTTCTCTCTCGCCTCCTCCATCCTCTACATTTTCACAAGACAGTTTGAGCATTTAGTCTGGTATTGCCTCTTCCAAGCTCAAGAGTGATCCATCCTGACAGACAGGAAGCCAAGGAAAGATGGCAGGAGGCCTGCATGGATGAAACAGGAGCTCCAGACAAACCTCAAACACAAAAAAAGAAACATGCAAGAGGTGCAATTAGTTTCAGATCTCCCATAAGGAATAAAGAGACACATTATATCATGCAAGGATGAGATTCGGAAAATGAAAGCCCAGCTGGGGTTGAATCCGGTGAGGGATATAAAGGAAAACAGGAAGGGCTTCTACAAGTGTATATACAGGAAAAGAAAAAAAAAAACAAAAAAAACGGTGGGAGAAGTGGAATGTAGGCTTGCTGCTGAATGAGACCATGGAAAATGCTGATGACTTCTTGGCTGGAGATATGGGACAACCAAAATCTTGGTGAAACAGTGCACCTGATGATGATTAGCCCCAGGCACCAGTGCAGACCAGGGAGATCCACCAGCTGCAAAGCAGCTTGGCAGAAAGGTCCTGATGGCCTGCAAGTGCTGATGGACAATAAAGTGACCATGAGCCAGGAATCTGCCCTTGAAGCAAAGATGGCCAACAGCATCCTGGAGGGCATGAAGACCACTGCAGGCAGATGGAGTCAGGTGGACTTTCCTTTGTGCTCACCAGCATTGAAACAACATCTGGAGTGCTGCAGCCACAAGGATAAGGACAAAAACATACAGGGGCAAGTCTAATGAAGGAACATGAAGATTTGAAGGAACATGAAGATTTGAAGGAACATGAAGATTATCCATGGGTTGGAGCATGTGACATACAGGAAGACACTGAGAAAGCTGGAACTGTTTTCAGCCTGGAAAAGAGAAGGCTCAGTGGGATCTGAACAATCTGTATAAATACCTGATGGAGACAGTAAAGAGAGTAGATAATCTTCTCAGCAGTATCCTGTGAAAAGAGTCAAGACAATGGGCACAAAATCAGATATGTGAAATTCCTTTCAAATTTTAGAAGCTTTTTTAAAATTATTAAATGGTTGAATGCTAAAACAGGCTTCCCTGAGAGTTTGTGTAGTCTCTGTCCTTAAAGATATTCAATGCCTGGCTAGACACAATACTGAAAAACATGCTCTTGGTGACCGTCTCTGTGTAGGGTGTTGGAGTGGAGTAGACAATCTCCAGAGGTCCCTTCCAAACTCTGTGATTCTGTACAGTAACACATTTATTTTTCCAGGCACCGTTCTGATAGGACCAATGATTCTATGTACAACTTCTTCTTTTCTTTTTGACAGAGACAAAAAACATTTCTATCTTTTGATTCTGCTTTCAGGATAACATTCACCCCACAGTTATTGTGGGATATGAGTGAGCCCTCACGCTCTCTTCAGCAGTCTTCTGTGCTCTACTTCTCCTGTTGCCCAAGGAAACTTATTGAAGCATCACAGCTCATCTCTGTCCCCAGCTTCTGTCTTACAAGGACATGGAAAAGACCAAAGTATATATGATCTTTTCATGTGGTGTAAGCACAGGATATGCCTGAGGCAAGGAGAACAGTGCACTGCAGATGCTCTTCTGTGGGAACCCAGGGCATCTCTTTGGCTGCCCTGGAAGCTCAGGAAACCCTGGCCAGACAGTCTGGGAACTGAGCAAAGGAAATTTGAGTTTTACCCTAGAGCACTGTAATACCCTGCACCTGTCCAGGGGGGTGAACAGGGGGGTTTTTACCCCTGTCCGTGGGGTTCACAAACCCTGGCACAAAGCAGAGATGAATTACAAATCTCAAGAGTGTGAAACATAGTAGTTTAGCTTATCACAGAGTGAGAAATATGTAGTTTTAGGTTCTTATAAGAGAAGTAGATGGAGACAAGATAGAGATTTTGCGGCGGTCCCTAAGGCTTTTCTTCACCTCCATTTTCTGCTGTGACGTTAGCATAATGTGGCTTGGGGAGATTGGGCCAAGTGGAGATGACCTGTTTGATGTGGATGATGGACACTGGTAGGAAATAGTAAACAATATGTTTGAAATAATCTGTATTTAAGAAAACGACCTCCCATAGGAGTGGGAGTTCTCAGATGGCCGGTGTTCAGACCAGATCTCGCTGGGCACAGAACGAAATGTGAGATTAGAGAAAGAATACACAACCTCTTAGACCTTGAAAAAACAGAAGCTTGAAGCCTCTGTCTCTTTCTTGTGTCTGCCCTGAAGCATCCAGGAGGGCAAAAAGGCTCTGACCACCTGAATGTCGGAAGTCATAATCCGACACTCTTCCAGTCCAGCTCTGTGTAAGTGGTCCTCTAATTCAGGAACAGATCACACACACCTTACTCTGCTTCAAGCACAGTAAAATTGCTGCTCAGAACTACCATGCATCCAGGACTCTCTCCCATTTTTTCCCACCTGCTGTGCTTTTTCTTTTCTCTCGCACTGACCAATTGTGTGAAATAGCAGAGCTGCTGTGGAGTAACAGGTTGTGTACTACATATCTTGAAGATGTGCTAATTTCATCTACCAAGATCTTGTTAGTGAAAGATTTTCATGTCATGCTCAAAATAACTCCTTTGCTGAGGGTGGAAGTCTGTTAATGTGACAAATGGTGAACCTGTTTCTCTGGAGAGAAATTGCTAGCAGAAGACTGTGATGATGTTGTAGGAGGAATTCAGAGTAAAACAGTTCTTGATGGTTTTTGTTGATGCCTTCAGCTACACGAGTACCTTCTTCCTCACTTATACGAGTACTGCTCCTTACATAAAAAATATTTCCTCTTGCTCCATGTTTCCTAAATTATACAATTTATCTTGCTCTGTGTTGCACACAAATATAAACAGGATTTCACAATCTCAAATCTGTTATATTAGAAAGCAGAAGAACTGAACTTCCTTGCCTGAATTCTCAGGCAACAGAACACACCATATAGCATAGCCTAAGAGAGGTCTTCTGAAATTTGGTTGTAAACCACTTTTTATCAGCTTAATACAGAACTAAGCCATCAGTGTGAGTCATATGGGGCCCCACAGTCCTCTGCAATAATTTTAGTGTCTTCAACTGTTAGTTAACACTCTAAGGCTTTGGTAAACTTCTTGAATGTGAGGAAGAATTTGCAGAAGTTCATCAGGAAATTCTTTGTAGAATCCATCATTTCCATTTAAGTAGTAAAGAGTGGTGTGCTCTCTAGCTTTCTGTATAATGACATCATTGCTTCTTTGCTTCATGTTTTCAGTCTAGTTCTTGGACAAAGAGAGATGTCAAGGCAATAGGAAGTCAATTTTCTCCATGAATATTTTTTTCTTAATCTATCTTTAGCTCCATTTAACCAAGAAATACAGCAATACAGAAATTAATGATGTATCACAAAGTACAGAGCAATTGCCCAGACAGCCAATATCATCAGAAAGCCAGTACCACATTAGTGATGGGGTGGAATTATTCCCAAACTGTGAATGCACATGATAGGAATATTGGATGATACATTTGTAACAGAACCCACTCTGGTGACCTTTAATTTGTTTTCTACCCAAGGATAAAGATTATAATTGGAGGAAAGTTACTAAGCAACAGTGGCTAGCAAGTTTCATTTACAACACTCCTTCCTCTTCAACCTCCCTGCAGCTCACACAGCATTTCACAAAGGGGATAAACCTCAGATTCAGTTGCAAAGCCTGCCTTTGTAGGACACTAGAGACACAAGAATCGAGTTAAATAATTTTGTTTATTCAGATTTAAACCAAGAAATATGAACTAATTCAAGAGTCAGAATCAAATTGAAATGTCTGAAGTACAAGAATTAAACACTGTACAAAATTCATATCGTCATCCAACACACATTCCATTTCTAACCCATCAGGTTTGGGATTAATTCAGGAAATACTTAAAAACAGGCCTTTTTCCTTTTTTTTTCTTTTTTT
>VWYP01031353.1:106193-177861 GCA_013400435.1 Pycnonotus jocosus
AAGACAGAAATTAAAAAACAACCTTCTTATTTAAAAAAAAAAAAAAAAAAAAAAGAAAAGAAAAGAAAAAAAAAAGAAAAAAGCCCCCATCTTTACTGCACAGCATCACACAGTTAAGGAAATGTGTTTAGAAATACCTCAAGCTAATTTGAAATAATGTTATTTAGCTTGCAGACAGCTACTTCATAGAAATTAGATTGCCCATGAATGCTGATTCTGGATTCTTGTGCAGATACAATCAGAGGAGAAAGGCAATCTTGTTTTTAAGCCCCCTGCTGATCCATGCTAATTCCAGAGACTGCTATAAAATTTCCATGTGACCTTGGGTAAATCAGTTCTTCACGATCTCCTGTTTGTATGGACTAGCACATAGGGTGGAATTGCACTCTCACCGTTCAGTTAAAGAATTTACTTCAGAAGGTGCTAAAATGAAGCATTGCTAAGATCAAGCATGGGACAGGGCATAGCAAAAATAAATTCTGAATTTTTTTGAAACTTTTCTGAGATACACAAGCTTGTGCTTAACTTTGTTGTACAAATGCAGATGCTGTGAGACAGCCTAGCATGGTTGTTGCAATAGTAATAGATGTATTTGAGATTAAGAATCAACCAGTGTGCCCCTCCTCAATGAAAACACTCACAAACACTTTACTTACTGAATCTTGACCTTGGCATCCTCCAGATTTTCTGCTATGAAATAGACAGGCTGGAAGGCTTGATCCTGGTAGGGGTGAACTGCAGTCACTTCTGGATCAAAGGGCTTGTACTCTGGCTTGTTTGACAAAGCGTACTTTGTAGCAGGAACAACACCAGTTAAAGCAGGTGAATGAACAGAGAAAGAATTAGTCCCTGCTGGCCTGTGAAATTCTCTTTGGGGAATAGGTTTGGGTAATATAAAGTCCTGTTCTTTCATAGGTCAGAGCTGATTTTCATAATTAGCAGTTAAATAAATACTTTTTAAAAGATTTTAAAAAATTATATATATTTCCTGTATTACAGTGATGTACAACTGTTAGGCACAACCATGTTCTCAGACAGTGAGGGGAAAGTCTATGCCAGCCCTCAAAATATAAATATTCAGAAGAAAATATCATGCAGCTTTATTTCAAATAGTATCACAGAAGTTTTGCAGTCCTGTCTAGCATTACTTTAGAGTCCCCTAGCCCACGTCACAAATTTCACACTTCCTGCTGCAATGAAGAACAGAAGACAGAATGCTTCTGGCATTTTATGTACAGCTCCTAGGCCAGCATAGCAGCCTAAAACCTTCCCTGAAATCCAAGATATAAATAAACACTGTACTGCATGTGCACGTTTGTATTTTTGAATCTTCTATATGTTCTTCTCCAGTTCTTTTACATTGTCCCCCCAGGCAAGTAGGAGGCTTATAGAAGCCACTTCTGTCCACACTGCAGTCCATAGGTACATCTATATCCTTTGTTTACATATACTGGAAATGCCTTTTAAACCAGTTTGGCACCTGTACAGAGTCCTGGGAAGGCAGCTCTACTTAGGCTTAAGGCGAGTTCCCAAACACTTTCTCTGCCCCTGAAACCCAAGTGAGGCATTTTAAACCTAGCTCAGCTCCAGTGACATTTGAACTGCATCATGCATGTGCCTAAAAGCTGGATGGGCCTCCAGCTGGCCAGGTTGGAGAAGAGTACTGGGTACAAACCAAAAGGAAAAAGGAACTCATCACATCATTGTTGAGACCGTTCTTCCCACCTTCAGACTGGACAGTGGACCCCATTCACCTAGGGACAGTCTTTTAGTACCCACTCTTCTCTGAGATCTGCCTCTTTCCCTTTCTCTCTTCTTCCCCAGTTTTCAGAAGGTTCCCTTCACCATTTTTAATCCAAATGTCAACTCTCAGGATACTGCTTGTAAATAACTGGTAAGAGTAGGGGATGCTGCACAAGACTTTCAGTTCAATCTGCTAGCTGGAAAAATTAAGACAGTACTCCTAAGCACATATTTAGGCATTTCAATGAAGTGGTGCAGAAATAAATAACAGGCTTAAAAAACCAAACAAACAAACAAACAAAAAAAACCCCAAAAACCAAAACCCAGAAAACCCGAAGACTATATAAAAGACGGTGTTTTTCTTGCTCTTCATTTGCAGTGTGTAATCGAAGAGTAAACCTTGGATAGCACTCATACAATCTAAGATGGTTGGTATACACAAACATGAGGCTGCTCTTAGAATCTTAGAAGCTCTGGGGAGCTAATGGGAAAAGATTTCAGTAACTCAAAACCTGACAGGGGTCCCACTATGCTGTCAGTGTTGAAGCAGAACTGAAATCCCATTGATTTCAGTGGAAGTTCAGCTCGAAACCGGATGGCCTTAAAGGCCTCTACAAGTTAAGTACCGGGTGTGCTGCAAGAAAAGCATATGTAGCACTGAGTGCTGCCAGAAGTGTGGTATGAGCCATAAGATTTTACAGTATGCAGGACAGAGTCCAGCTGAGTGTTAACAGAAGAAGCATTTGGGATAATGTAGAACAGCTGACAGAATAAAGTGAAATAAACAGTGCAATACTGAGAGCTTTTGGGGAGGAATTCTTACAGTTCAGAGGAGGCAAGTTTGGCCAGCAGTCAGACCCATTACAACTGCTGAGTTTAGACTCGGGGATGGTTGTCCTTCTGATACCTAGCTGCTGTCACTAAATGCTTTGTTAGATAACAGGGATTCAAGTGCTAGATTCATGCAGAGAGTGTCTGGCTCTACCTCTCATCCTCTGCCTTTCCCCCAAATTATGACCTGAGTTTGGGCAGGATCAACTCATCCACAGAAAATATCTACCTGAAGCTAAGTTCAAACTGGTTAGAGTGAGTGCTGTGGAGAAAAGGGGAATGTTTTGAAGATTCCATAGTCAGGATGTGGTTCCCTTGGTTACAGTCACACACCCACAGACAGTTAGTCCAGGCTGCACTTCAGGGATGTTCTCAGGCTCTTTGCTGATGCTAAGTTCTCATATAACATAGGCTGGATGACTGCTGTTTGCCCTCCCCTGCTGGTTAGTTGTTATCTTCTTGTAGCCAACCATCTAACCTTAGTAACTCATGCCTTTATTCCCTCCTTGGTGACTGAATCATTACGCTCCTCCTGGCCTAGAAGCCTTCAGGTACAAGGAAACCCCTCCCTTCCCCAGACTGCTGCAGTATGTCTCTTTCAACACACAGCCTGCAGTGAGACTCCTACAGTATTTGTTATATTCACTGCCAACAAAGTGCTAAAACTTCAGTACTTGTACCAAATATGTTGATCAGCTAAATGACAGGGAATCAAGCCTTGGACCTCCAGGCAGAAGTTTGTTTCTGGGCCCACGGAGAAGACTGGCAGATAATTATTAGATTGGATAATGGCTTTCTGCCAAGCAGCAATGAAACTTATCTAGAGCAATAAACTGAAGGCTATCATGAGCCTCACTATCTTCCAATCTTCATCTTCTCTAAGATCTGTCTAGACACTGCTATATTTCTAAAAAAATCCCCTCTATGAAGCAGGCCCTGAACTACACATGTTTTCTCTCTTCAGCTGTAAAAGAAGCAGTTGGTACAGTTTTGCAATTTGCTAACAGGTGCTTAGGCATTGGACCTCACCACTTTACCCACACTGCCAGGGCCTATACTGAAGTTAGAATCAGATGCTCAGGCAGACTAGAATGAATAAATGGAAATATTTCTGTATTTCAGTTTTGCCCTAAATAAAAATCAATGAGATGAAATCAGTTAGCTAAAGAAGGAAACCTCAGCACTTAAGTTCATTGATATTAATAATTTGTGTACAACAGGTTTCAGGAGCTCAAGGCGAAGTGCACAGAACCACTCAGCCATTGTCCCAGAAGATGCACAGTGCTCACTTGCAGAGCTCACTGTGGGGCTCTGCAGGGTGCAGAGCAGAACTGCTGGTTATCTGCTTGCCCAACTTCTGATTTACATGTTATATACAAGATGAACATGCTGAAAGGGGGATAATCCTATTCATTACTTGTCGAATATAAATAGTATTACTCCTGCAGGTATTTTCAGTAATATGATGGAGGAACACAGAGGTAGACCCAGCTTTATCAAAAGTTTATCCAGTAGCTTTAACATGCAATTACCAGTGGTAAAAGCAATGACAAGAAACTGCCATTTGTCAGCTCAGGAACTGCCAGGACTTCCACCCTCAGCCTCAGAGGCAGAGAGCTTGAGATGCAGTTGTACTTCTTTGTTCTATATAGCACAGTTTTGTGCACAAGCAGTCCTCACCTATGGTTTTAACCAAAAGCAGAAGAGCTTGTTGGTGTCTGAGGAAGAAAAGGGTAGATATAGAGGAGAGAGAGCACAAGTCTGGTGCAGTTGACTCCAGACACCAAAAATGAGCATTTCTGATGAGATTTTTACCTTCATTTACCATTAATTACCATTCGAGTCAGACTTCAACAGGAAAAGGAGGTAACCACATCAGACAACTTTTACCATGCATATTGCTATGAAAGCTACATAACTATCAGCAATATGATTACTTCTGCCCTTTAGTATCCTGTTTAACATGTAAATGAACTTGATTTAAAACCATACAGTATTAAGCCCGGCAGAGTAGAATAAATGTTACCTTGAATTGAGCTTTGATTGGACATTTCTGATTTTACCAGGTAAATGAAAGCAAGTTTCCTGTTTGTTGTCAGTGAATATAAGAAGTACTGAAGGATTCCCAGATAAACAGTAGCTTCAGCAGTACATTGTGTGAAGCTGATGAGCAAACAGGCCAAGATGAGGCTGCTATGTAGAAAGGAAGTCATGTTTATTCCTCTAGAGGGCTAATGAACATGCAGATCTTTCAGCTTATCAAGAGAGAAAGCTCTCCACAGAGTTACCTCACAAGAATCTCCAAATTGCAAGTGTTGTGAGGAAAAACAGTGCTAAACTCAGCAAGTGGGAAAAGTGAAGGTTGATGTCTGGGAAGGTTCCCCTTCCTCTGTGTTAATTTCAGCTGTCCTTCTGTGGGGATTCCTATTTGAAATGCCTTGGGATACATCAAAATGTTGTTTTCCCTCCTGTCAATTGACTGGGAATGGGCTGACCTGTCACACGATTGGGAGAGTCTTGTGAAATGTTTATTGTCATGACAACCCAACTAGCTCCAGTTCTGGGAGTCCAAACTATGCTAATTCAGCCACAATTCAGTGTGAATGTATCATATATCTGGCTGAGCTAGGCTGCTGAGTTTATGTGTTAAAATACATCTCCCATGAAAAAAGAAAAAAGGGTTCTGGTTTATAAAAATGCTTGAAAAGAGTGGTATTTATTTTCCTTTGGTTCTTACCAATTAAAAAAATTATCCAATAGCTGCACAGCTTGAAGCATTTGAGCCCTGCTGATACCAGTTTAGGGCTTTTGCAATTAAAAAGTTATCACCTGCATCAATGCTCTTTAAAATTAAGGAGAAGTTAATATCTCTCCTATCAGCTATGTGGTCAAAGGAGTGGAAATCCACTTTCTGTAAAAGTCCTCTTTCTACAGTTAAGCAAGGCAGTATGAAACCTGTGCTTGCAGATTTTGATCTCTGTAAAACTAGAGCTGACATTAGTTTTGAAATGTATTTAGGAATAAAAAATACTAAAGCACTTCTTTTTATCAGTGTCCATGCTATTTCCAGTTTCTTTGCATTTCATTTGGTCCAGTCAATAGGAACCTTTCTGGTTCATACATGTGTGAATGTCAATGGCATGGACAAAATAGCCAAGCTCATAACAGGCATAATATTGCCCTCTAGTGAGTAATTCAGAAAGGAATGTGAATTTTGTGTCAAAGTCAGCTGCATTACTACTGGTAGAAGAAACAAATCTAATGTTTTATGAGATGGATGCTTTCATTGCATTTTGTCTCACAGTAGCTTTTCCCCTACTCAGTAGCTTCTGTGAAGGGAGAATTGTTTCTTTGTAAAAGAAAAATCTGAATTTTAAATCATGTTATTTTTTTTTTTGTAGAAAAACATAGTTTGTTTTTACCAGAGTTCAGGAAAGTGGATTATAGAAATCTTTCAATACTATGCATTTGACACATACCTTCAGCTCTCCATAAGATGAAAGCAGTCCTGCCCCATAAGCTTTGATCAATCCATTTTGCTTGCAGAGGCCAAACTCCACAGTGAACCAGTAAAGCTGGGAAAAAGAACCGCTTGTGAAAAACAGTCTGAAAAGGCAGGAATTTTTAAGCTTCTCATCTTTCTTTTACTTTTCTTTTCTCCTCATTCCTTAATATCTTTGTATCTTCAAATTTTATTGTTGCATGTTTTAAGAATTTTTTTCCCTCAGCATATAACACACACTAAGCATAACAAGTATTTTTTCAAAACTTGTTGTCCCACTTAGAAGAAAAAAACTAAATTAAAAATTTTGAATGATAATACATGGGTAAATAAAGTCATATCCTTTTCTTTCTTTGGAAGATGTCACAATTTACCCTGCAACCTCTCCGTCCAGTTCACCGTGGTCAGTGGAAGCTGATAGATTTCCACCCACAGTCCCCAGAAGGACAGGCAGATCTTGACAGAAGGTTCAAGACCTTTTGACAGGTACTTGAAAAGGGAGTTTCTCTCCTTCTTTGTCCGTGTGATATCATTCAGAAGAACTGGAGAACACGGTTTCCATATTGTGCTAATCATATCTTAATAATGCTCCAGCAGAAAATGGAGCATTTCTTTAGGCTTTTTTTGTGATAAAAGCATACTTAGAGCCATTTTTCCTTTACCTGCTGGACAACAGTGGGATGAAAGCAACTCTCGGCTCTGCCAAACTTTTAGTCCTACCCATATTAAAAAATCTGAGGAAATGGTCCTCCAGGAGTGGAGGACCAGTTCTGGACACAGCCTGATGCCCAGAGAAGCTGGATAGGCAATGTGCAAAGGGAAAATATGGTAAATGAGGCATTTCAAGAATATGCCTTTGTGTCATCAACTCTTCAAGGTTCCTTTAAAGACACACAGGTCTCTGCTGCCTCATACGCAGGGATAGACCTTGGTTTCACAAGTATGGCATTTTCAGGACCTTGCCTAAAGAGCCATGGACAGTTTGTAAAATAAAGTGTAGCTCTGTATTATTCTGTCTATTCTGCCTCTTTCCTACATTCTCTTTCTTTCTCCCACCCTCTCTCATACACCTTCTCATTTCAATGACTTGGTTTTAGCTTTCAAATTTATCACAGAAGAAACAACATGCCAGGATCTTTCTTTTTGCAGGATCCTGAGTTGCTTTCTCTACAGTTCAGCAAATAATTACAAGTTTATATTCTGTTAATAATCTTGATTCTAATTATTTCACAGTGAAGTCTTTTTAGTATCTCCTCATTTTGCAGGAGGCTTTTTTGACTGCAGAATGAGACATGGGAGAAGGAATTCTTTTTAGGAATTCTTTTAAGATATCCTGTATTCGGCTTCATAGAATTCACGTTGGACTTTCATGTCAGGATAATGAATACACTTCAGGTTCTTCTCTATCTTCACTTTGTAGAAAAGGAACTCAAATAGTAAGCCTAGATTAGGTATATAAATTTTAGACATTTGGATATTGGGATGTAAATCCAGAATAGGTTTGCTGTTCAGAATACTTGAATAGCACTTGCAAAATTGTATTCTCACGGACCCTGAATGCAGGCAGTCCTTTCAAAAAGGTGCCCTTATTCCACCTCCCCAAACCCTATATGATATTAAGAAAGTTTCAGACAGGAGACTCATTATTCTTCTGATCTTAACCCTATCTCTTGTCTAGACCTACTCAGTTCAGGATCAGGAAGAGATGCTTGCAGAGGAATGCTTTATAAACCACAGGCCTTAACCCAATCTCACCAACACCTGGGGAATGATGCAAAATAGCTCTTTGGCACTTAGAATTTTTTAACCCTAGTAAAGGCATAGATCTTAGTTTCACTCTAGCCTCTAGACCCAGGTAGTGGAAGAGGAAATGTGGACTGTCACTGTCATAGTCTCCTCACATCACCAGTCCAAGACCTGGATGAAGTTACAAAGGATTCAGCACTTCAAATCTAGCAATCTTCAAAAACATTTGTAGTCTTGCTTAGTCCTGACTTAATTTAGTCCTAGTCCTAATTTTAGGTGAGCCACAACCTCCTTCCTGAGTGGGACTGTGGACTGGGTAAGGAACTTCAGGAGTGACATTCTCCTGTCATTCACTACCTGTACTAAATGAGTCTCACACAGCTTGGTGAGGGTAAGGCTTCTTTCCTCCTCTAAAAAAATCATCAAGACTGGTTAATGGCTCCCATTATCAGAAAAAAATCACCTGGCCTCCAGAAGATTTTCAGAACAAGTTAAGATGGCAGCAAGGGGGTGGACAGATCACTGTGACAGTTGTAGACAGCCTAGTGACTCAGAACTGAACAGCAGTACCTGCTCTCAAGTTGTTTTTAAGTGCTCACCTATTTGGTAAGGTTAATGAATATGAGGTGAACCAAATTCTGCTGGTTTTCTGCACCTTGTGCAGGAGAAAATACAGGTATCACACGGGGTATCTAGTGCTTTAGGTGAATCTGGAAAGTGAGTTGGGATCATCCTGTGTTTGAAATTGTAAAATCTCAGCTTAAGAAATATATTCTTATAAAATCAAGAAGGGTAAGCATTTCCTCAGATGTAATCACACCATTCTGGGCTCCCTCAGAGGGATTCCAGCCCCTGCTCCAGCACCTTCCTAACCTGTGGAGGAGAAGAGACAATCCTGTTGATGCTTCCATTCTTGTAGTTGATCTGAAACACAAAGGGAGCCTTCCCTGCACAGCAAGGGATATGCAGTGAATCGTTTGGGGTTTGCCTCCAATATTAAACTGACATCTGTACTTACTGTGGCCAGTTTCTCAATCTCCTCTTCGGATGATCCAAGAGAAGCCAGTCCAATATCCTAAAGCAAGTAAGCAAGCAGACAGTGTTACACTAGTGTGATTATTCAGCCCAAGGGAGAGAAAGAGGGGAAGGGGGAGGGCCACATCATTTCTAGCATGAATAGCATGAACTATTCATTGGTTTTGTCACCCAAAATGACCTTCCATGGCTTCCAGGATGCCTACCTCTCCCTGGCCCCCAGCTACATACCACTGGGAGCCACATTAGATGAGTGTTTAAGCCTCAGTGTTCTCTGCGTAAAATTAACCATCTCTCGTCTTAATGCTGGACTTTCTACTCTAGGCAAAAATTTACAGGGAGAAGGAAGGAGAACAAAGGCGAGTTTTATCTTTGCAATTACCTTTCTGTCCCTCACTCTTTCTGACAGGCCTTATGAGTGGTTCATGTCTGTGCAGGAATGATTCTGTTTATTTTCATCTGTGCTCCCTGTTAAATGTTATTCTCACAATAGGAATCCATAGATGTCTCTTTTTTGCTATCCCAGGAGCCATATCATGCAACAAACAAACAAAGTCAGGGCATTTTCACCATTCATCTTCTCATATTGAATGGAGCAAAGAAGAATTTTCTTGGGGTGAATTTCAACTGTGAAAATACTTTGTGGGGACAAAAAAGTGAAATGCAAAAATTCATTGAATGCGATCTCACGTTGTATAGTCTGTGTTATTGATAGGAAAAGAAGAAAATTGAAAGCTTTGAAATTTTTGTAATCTCTTATTTCTAATGTGTCTTAAGTTCCGGTATTGAACTGAACTGAAAAGATTTCTTCCAGAATAGGTTATAGATGACCAGGATACTTGAAATATTACTCTTCTGCTTCTGTTAATAACAAATATTTATGATCAAAATGGTAGCTGGCATGTGCTCAAGTTGGCACAACTGGAAACCACATCATATAAAGTGAACCTATTTTCTTTTAAAGATATTTCTTTAGGGACTACGTCATGTTGTGACCTACATCATGTAACCCCACTGATCTTATAGCCAGTTTCCACACTGGCTGCTGATTGACAAGCCTGAACAATGGGATATCTTCTTCCCTCTACTATGGTTTTGAGGAACATTCGTAGTTCTGAAGTCTTTAATTACGAGAGGTCATTGGGTTCAGTTGGGTCTGACACTGACTGCTCGTACTAAATACCCTCTTATTGCACAAAGAAGCTTTGTTTGCTTTTTGGAGCCTCCTCACCAGTGTGAGCAATGCTGTGAGAATCTGGTGAGCTGTAAAGGGAAAAACAACTCTGATGAATGACATGGTGATGGACACAATTAAAGTCTCTTGTGAGACAAGAATGTACATCCAGAGACAGAACCAGCTTGGAGGCTCGGCAGCTGGTGCTGTGTAGGTTCATGTGGTGTAGGACAGGAAACCAGGGGAGCAGCTCAGTCAGCAGAGCTCAGACTGCAGCTCCACAGAGACATCCTTCTCCAGACAGACACAGCCCTCCCACAGAGAAGTCCCACAAGCTCTGCCACAAGCTCTGCCTGCCCTTCCTTTCACACTGTGTCCATATGGAGCAGTGCTACCACTCCCTTGGAGGAGAGGGAGGGTCTCCCAGGTCGCTGCTAACCCACCATGCCTGGAGGTCATGACTCAGGCACAATCCAGTCTTAGAACTGCATTTCATGGTGAGCTGCATGTATTTAAGGCACCTCTGGCCCGCTATCCAGAGCAGCTGGTTAAAGAGCCAGCAGAAAATGTTTTTACCTGTGAGAACTGGGCAAATTCCTTGTCAGCCAGCATGGGAACATGACCCAACAACTCATGGCAGCAGTCTCTGGAAAATAAATTATCTTGTTTATTAAAGGCTTCCTTTCCTGCCCCTCATGAACTCCCTGTGAAGGTCTTTAGCCAGTAGACCCCAAAGGGAGCTGGTGTGAGTGCTGCTCCACAGTGGTTGCCTCCACACCTGGCCTGGCTTTGCAGGGAGCAAAGCATTCCCTCCTGCCACAGGCAGCCAGCCTTGTCTATTGTCTCCTTGGGATGGCATGGGCCACCTTCTATGTCACAACATCTTTGAAAGGTCCCTGTTTTGTCCCAGCATACAACAAAAGCGTCTGTGTGAACTCATAATTTCTCATGAAATGTAATTGCTGTTGTCTGGCCAGCACTTACTGGGAGAGTTTCACAGCAGGAAACCAAACCCCAGCAGATGGTAACTAAAGGCAGAATGAAAAGATTAAACCAGATATTCTTCGGTCTTTTCCTTCCCCAGACAACTTTGCAAGAGAGACAGAGAACCACACCCTCTCATGCATGACTTCCCCTTCTAACTCTCCAGCTACCAGCTTCTCAAATTGTTTCATTCTGTGGAATACTCGATGGAACTCCAGAGCCAGTCCCAAGAGAATGATCCCAAACACATTCAGAAGGATAGAATTATGTCAGGGCACCAAACTTACGGTTCTGGGGAATGCATAGGAGAAGAGAAATGCCTTATATACAGTGTGCACTGAAAGACACGGAATGCCAGGCTGGCAAGGAAGTCACGAGCAGACAGCAGTCCTGCAGCTGGCCTCAGCTGGAAACCTGTTCTCTCTGCAAAGGGAAGGGACACCAAATTCAGCTCTTTATAGGGTTAACTACACAGCACGTTCACTTTAGCTAGTAGTTTCAGGGATCCTTCCTGCTCTGTTGGAATAGTTCCCTCCACCAAGCATAGCAGGCACACCTTGGCTTATCATTATTGATGTGCCCCTGTGCTGGTATAGGACCAGTTCCTGCAACATGGAATCCCCTATCTATCCATCCTGTGTGTATCCACATTGCAATGTCACGAGGAGTGGGAGTACAGCCCACCCCAGTGCACATTTTTCCACATGTACATACAATTATCTCTGTTCCATACAATTATCTATGTTCTCTGCTTATGATCAAGCAGGAAACAGAACTTGCATCTGGGGTTTTTTCTTTGGTTTTTTTTTTTTTTTTTCACCATTATATTTGTCTAGACTTCACTGCACAGCCTCCCAGTAATGTGATCATAGGTGTTTTGCTTTGCACATGTCCACAGAACAGGAGAGAAGAATGCAACACTTTTACACTGTGATTTCAGCTTGTACATTCAGGATTACCCCAGAGTGCCCTGCGTTACCATGAAAGGCCTGTGAGAGACAACCAGAATAAAAAAAAAAAAACACCCCAAAAAAACACCAGTCTGGTGGTCAATAGAACTCACACTCTACATTTCCATGGGAAACATGTTGGTGGTCTGCAAAGCTAAGAAAATTGAAAATCACTGCTTTCAAAGTGAGCCAATGAAAATCTTTTTGAAGTCCTATATTCAAAATCTGTGTTGCATTCTCAGCTCCAATAAATGACATCTCATCTTCTTTAAAGCATAAACTGCATTTAAAAAAAAAAAATCAGAAATGGCTTTAATCTCAATTCTTTACCCATATTCTATTGTGTCATGATGCCTATAACCTTTTGTTTTCCCTTTTTTATGTAAACAAACAAGAAAAAAATCCCACCCAGAAACCAAGCAATTTACAAGATTTGTTTTGGTTTGTTTTTTTCATGTTTCTTCCAGAATTTCTTGTCTTACTCTGTCAGGCTATTAGTACTTTTCCCATTAAAAAACAAAAATAAACAAAACAAACAAACAAACAAACAAACAACACCCAGGGAAAGAAAAAAAGGAAAAAAATTCAAAGAATTGACAAAATATATGAAGAAATTTAGGAATGATAGGATGGTAAGGAGTGCTTCTTGCTGAAATTGTGATGGACTAGGTGGTGGGCAGTTGCCACAGTTATCTTCTATTGCTCCATTCATTTCAAAGGTAATTAGTACAGAACTGCCTCAAAAATAAACAATTTTTAAAAACCCTATGGCAATTATGTATCTACCTTTGTCTATTTGCTGGTCCAATCCAGAGGAATGTGAAAATTTCAGAATCTGGTAATCTTTGGTCTGAATTCTGAATGAAGTGAAAATTGCACTAGCTGAAAAATATTTTTTATAAAAACCAAGACCTTAGTAACTCAGTTTTGGAAGGACTATGAAAGGACTATGAAAGGACTATAAATTTATATAGCTTCAGCATCCATGTTGGAGGAGAAGGAGGGAAAATGAAGATTACAGCTCGTGTTCCCTAAGATGCCCTTTTAAATAGAGGCCAGCGAATCAGACAGTCTGCTGAAAAACAGGCTTGGCCAGTTGCCTTGAAAAGCCCCAGGAAAAAGTTATCTGCTGAAGGTAATATCTGCAAAATCTGAACTTCTAGTTCATGACTGCACAATAAAACCAGCATTCAGTAGAGAATTGGGGGTGTGGCTGGTTGGACCTGCTGCCCAAAGATCTGGGAAATCAAAGAGCGCTGCAGAGAATGTCTTGCGCAGTTGACCTAAAGTGATCTGCAAGGCTCAGTTCTTGGCCTAGGAGCTGGTGTATACAGGCAGCCTGTGCATTGTAGTGTGAGCTTGCTTGAGCTCACTGGCTGTAATTTCTTCCAGCTGTGGAGCACAATGACTGCCTAAATCCAAACATCTTTCCTAGAAAGAAAGATGTGCCTAGGTTCATCTAGTTAACCCTTCAGAAAAACACTCGCCACGTGCAAATGATCACACTGTTAACTACTTAATTCCCTGTAAGTCATTGTGAAATACTTATGAACTACAGTTCATTTCTCTTCAAACCAGCCTCACTAATAGGTAATAACATATAGATCTCATATTGAATCAAAATGAATTGTTTTCTTATGTTCACAGACACTGCTAGGTTAAAGAGAAGATGGAAGTTTATCTGGCTGTGTTGGCTGGTTTTAGCATGATCTCTTTCTTTCCAGGTTATCCCCCTCTCTCTCTGCCTCCTATGGGTTGTTTTTTTTCCAAAGCTTTAAAAGGGGAGGTTCAGAATGGACATTCAGAAGCATTTCTTCACTGAGAAGGTGGTCAAACACTGGAATAGACTCCCTGGAGAATTGTCAATGCCTCAAATCTGACAACATTTAAGAGGAGTTTGGAAGTGCCCTTGATAATATGCTTCAACTTTTGGTCAGATTTTAGGCCTTGCAGATGCTTCTGACTCAGACTGAGTTTGGGCCTTGCAATGATGTTAATCTTCATGATCTTCTAGGAAGTATTCTGCATAGTGAAATGAGCTTGTTAGAGGAAAGCACACCAAGATATCCATTCAAAGCCTCATGTAATGGGACTAAAATAGTTTCCTCACTCTTAATTGTGTCTAGCTGTTAACACAGCTCTTCTGAAAAATTTAGTTTCATTCGTGCATAACCTGTAGGCTAAAGTAATCCAATTTCAATCTACAGTTTAATGAGGGTAGGACCACTGGTCCCAAGAACTAGTCAACATTTTCTTTAGCTATGCATTTCAGAATGAAATAAAATGCCTCTGAGATGCTTGATACTCATTCCCAGTTAGTTCAGACAATTGGCTTGTAGTAGACACCTTGTGTTTGCAGTAAATGAGTTGAATTTCACTGAGAATGTTGTTCCAAACATTAATGGCTGGTTTTTCAGAGTTGCTGTTCAGTTTGTTTTGTTTTAGTTTGGTTTGTTTTGCTTATGACACAGAGAAAATTCAGAACCAGGGCTTGGAAAGGAAGTGAGCAGACTCCAGGCAATCAAATCCTGTCAACTAGCATGAGCAATACAAATAGGATTATGGCAGGATAAGCATACATTATCCTAAATTCTCCTACTTTGAAATCACCTGATACACTTAAAGTATATGAATATCTGTGATAATCAAGCCAGAATCACAATTCCTGGAGCTCCCTGCTGTCAGCCACTGTGTAAATTAAATGACATCAACTACTTCAAGAGACAAAATATTTAATCAGTCCAGGTTTTATAAGAGATAAGTAAGATCGGTGGTTGGATAAAAGTGAGAATACATGAAAAATACATATTGGCTACACAGGAAAATTCCTACAGCTGGGTGGAATGGTGTTCATGGAAGATGCTTTTCACATGGCAACCCTCCCTTTCCTTACACTAAATGTGCAATAAAAACCTTGTCATCAGACAGCTTAATCCTCATGAGAAATGCCAAAGTCTTAGAAAACTCTTCAGACACAGAAACCTTATTCAAGCTAACTGGTATCCCTTACTCTTACATGGAGCAGGTCACTTGATTTCATGAGTATTGTATTTAAATACAATTTATTTGAAGTTAAGCCATATATTTTATTGTTTGTTTCAGCATGGTGATAAGCTGTCCTCTCTCTGGCACATCTTTTCACTGAGAAGGGGGCTTTAAAGATCATCTTTCTTTTGTAATTTTTGATAATCAGGTGGTTTGCACAAAGCACCTGGCCTTGGGAATCCATGCAGCCTGTAGCCTCCAAAATAATGCAGGCTTGCTTACTCTCCTGTTCCTAGTCAGCCCCCAGCTAACAGGTCAGCCTAGCAAACTTGTATGTCCTTTTACTGAGGTCACCTCTTCATGCCTTTATGGACTAGCATCACAGCCTTTGTGCTCTCCTGTCAGCCATGTGGTAGGCACCAAAAAGTTTAGTCTGATAAGTGGTGCTACACAGACAGAAAGAAGCAGAGTTGTTTCAACGCAGATGCTGATTCACTAGCAGGATCTCCTGGAAATAATTTTCTCTTGCACACATTCCCATCCTCCTTGGTGGGTCAGGAAAAAAGTGTACTTGATGGGTATGTGCCTGTACTTGTGTTTGGGTCTTACTATCAGCATGACTATAGAAGCACAAAACAGAGCCAAACCCCTAAAAAGGCTGTGTGGAAGTTGTGCTGAGCAGGGTCTGCTGCGACTGTAGAGCTGCTACTACTGAGATTATCTGATTATTGCCACACCAGCTGCTGCCACTGACAGAACAGACACAAACCTACAGCTTGGTCCCTGGATGTGCCTGGTATGAATGCCCTGTGCTACAGCTCCTCATGCATGAGGGAACGCTGCAGCTCATCAGCACTGCTCACCAGCCTGTTTCCTAGGAAATGGTTTATAGACTACAAATATATGCAGGGAACCCTAGAACAAGCCATGGTTTATAATGACTGACCTTTTAAAAATCTGGAGACATCCTGAAGCTGAGGGATGCAATCCTCTCGGTAGCCACAGTGCTTCTCGAGCTGCTGGAAAGCATCCAGGTACTGTGTGCAGGCATGAGTAGGGTAAAGGCTCCTCAGCTTCCTGTAGACTTCTCTCCTGAAAATCAAAAACTGGATAGCATGAGACACCTCCATGAAGCAGTACTTTACTGAGTATCTGTATCAGCTGGACCAGACCAACAGAGAGCTGTAAACCCCCAGCACACACCATGGTCTAAAAGTCTGTGCTTGGGACACCTGGTACTTGAAAGCTGGTGCTGGTTGGATGTAGCAAACCATAAGGGCTTTTTGTTTCACTTTTCCCTCAGAAGGTGTCCCTTAATGTTACAGAATTCTGATATAGAAGTGTTTCTTGATTAGGCACCTTCTTGCTTAGGGTGTTGGAGGCATCAGGGAAACCCCAGGGAAAGAGCTGAATGTGAACAACTGAACTGTTGTTCAGTTTAGGAATTGAATGAATCAGGTGTTCCCCTCCTTTCTATTTTTGGGTACAACCTGAAATGCTGGTGCCTCCTTTTCCACTTTGAAACCTAGCCTAGATTTGCCTCTTAAAAACCTCTGGAAAAAACACCTTTTCTGATACTGAAGAGTGATATCTGGACAGGTGAAGAGGTTTGTATTTTTGCAGTTCAAAATGCCTGGCATGGGCTATATATTTGAAAGATATGCCAGCTTCTTGTAGTATTTATCCCAGTATGCAAAAAGAGACCAGCTGAAAATAACATATGTAACCTGATTTGGGCACAGGCTTCAAGCTTCTCACAAACTCCATGGTACTTGGATGTAGAGTTGTGGTTTGGAATATATTTAGCTGTTGCAAAATAAGCAAGTAGTAATAGGATGGCAAAGAACCTTATAGAAATGGTTATTTTTGTTCAGACATGGCCCTAGGCTGTCAACAACTTTATAAACATTGTTTTATGAAAATTGAGATCATTCTTGGAAATGCTGGGTACGGGAAATGACCTTTTGTTGGTTTTGTAATTTTTTTTTACTATCATTATTATTATTCTCCTTTTTGTGATGCTATTGTTGCTATGGAGGTGATAGCCAGTCCCTGGTAATGGCTCTTTATTTGTATGAATGTCTTACACAGTGTGGGAGTAATGAACTAGAATGAAGCGGGGGAAGAAAACCTTAAGAGGAAAAAAAAGTCAAATAAACAGAGGGAAACAGTGGCTGCTGTCACTATTGCAAAAGCCACAGGAGACTGGGCCATTTCCATAGAGGAATTAGGAAAAAATGAGGAGGACTAGAGTTCAAGTGTTGCCCTGGCTTATTTCCTCACAGAATAGTACTGACTTCAGTGAGGTTGTGTGGGATTTGAACCAGTACAGGGTTCATGCCCAGAATGGAGTCCAGAGAGAGCAGGCTTGTTTACACTTCTGCACATATGGTCTCTTTTATCAAAGTGTCATTCTGCTGTGTCCAAACACTGGCCACCACAGAAGTGCAGGCAGCCCCAGAGACCAGTGATGAATTATCCAAAGTGTTCCTCTAAGACAATCATCTAAGTACTCCCCAAAGTCAAGAGAGTAGCAGGTATGAAAGAACTGATGGAAGCACACTTTATGAAACTAGAAAGGAGCATCCTAACAAAAGATGGAGCCAGATGCTTGAAAGACTTTAAATGCAATAACCTCATTTTACGTAAATTTCCTTATTGTTCAGGAAAAATAAAAAAAGTGGCGCTGTTCAGCTTTGTTATGAAGATGTGACAGGTGCATCTCCATAATTTTCTCCTGAATTCTCCAGTTTTCTTACACAGCTTTTACCCATATGGCATCTCTGAGTACATAGTTTCAGGGCCTTCCAAGAAGTTGTTTTGAAAACAAAAGCTCAGCTCATCTGTACCCTCTGTTTTCTGAAAGTCATATTTCTTCGCTGGCTTGGTTTTCATTTTTATAACCATGTTGCTACAAACTGAAGGCATCCAGCAACTCCTCAGAGTGACACCAAGGGAATTTAGTCTGTGCTACAAACTTCCCCTGCAATTGCACAGTGCTCAATTAAGTTGAGCTGTAATGCAGCTGACCTCGGGGCACAGCCTCAGGAGGCTGTGATAACTATTGGGAAGGCTAATTTTGGAAACAACTTTACATAACAAGATGACCTGGGTTACTGGGGTTGGCTGTTTAGGGAAATGGGCAGATACTCCTTTTAAACAGATCCTGTTGCCATAATGGATCTGATTCTATGTGGAGAAGAGCTGGAATGACGAAGGTTGGCAACAAAAGAGAAAAACAGGAAAGAACACAAAATTAAATTTTCTTAAATATGACATTCCCACACGCCATCCCATGCCAAGATTGTTGGCTGGTGGTAGCAGTCATGAGCATGACACTGACCATCAATCTTTGACTATTGAAACTATAAAAACCTATTTGAGCTTAATAAAAATGTGTCCTCCTGGATGAGCTGGATGCAAGATTTTTATGTGGTCATGGTTTTCTGTGGCACAGCAGATTTTATTTAATATAAAGTTGAAAGAGATGGTATGGCAGTGTGGTTGAGGTTCTGGCACGAGACATCTGGTTCTATGGATTTAAATCCTGGCATTGGAATAAACTTTGCACGTGATTTAGGGTGAAATACTTAAGTTCTAGGGTTTTCAGTTGCACAGCTAGAAAATCTGGTCTTCATTCTTCCTTTCCCCCACCTTTAGGCCTTCTTTCCAATTAAATTGTAAACCTTTCTGAACAAAGACTCTTATGTCCACTGTGGCACCTTGCATGATCCCAGGACTCTGCTCTTACTTGAGACATTTGGGCATATTAATGTTTCGTAGTATCACACTATTGTGGAATTACTGCTGCTTACTGATATATTTTAAAGTTAGTGGAAGAAAGTGGAAACAGAGGGATTTGAAATCAGAACTCTGCTCTCATTCAAATCTGCCACATACTCCACATAACGCTTAAAAATGTACTTAGAATTTAATTGAAATTGTTTCATTCATTGGTTGTGGTTTGGGGTCTGATTTTTTTTTTTTTTTTTGAATGGCAAACCTTCAGGAGAAACAAAGCCCCAGTGAAGAAATGCAGCATCCTTGTAAAAGTAACTTAACCATCATTGCATGTGTTATCTAAGGCCATTTTGCTGTGTAAATAATGTATGCTGGAAGGGTATTTCCAAATTTCCTCTACCTTCAGTTTGAGAAAATGACACTTATTCACATTAAAAGCAATGAATACTTGAAGGAGATCAAGCTGTCCTGTGAATATTGAATTAGCCATGACATCTGAGTGAATTTCTGTCCTATTTCTGTCATGTTATCAGGGCATTTTCCCCTTGGAAATGGTTTGAAAAGGTGATATTTCTGTGAGCATCACCGTTATAGTGAATTAGAAGTCAGTTAGAAGTTGTTATTCTGTAGACTCCAGGTGTTTTTTGGCTTCTGATATTCTGATGGGACAGGCAGGCAGAGAGATAGTCAGGAAAATGCCTTTTGCTCTAGGAAGTGAATAGTTAAGACCAGCCCTGAGAATGGCTTTTTGCAAAACAAATGGCCAAAAGATGACATTTAACCAAAGAGTAAAATGTGAGGTGGATGAACAACATTTTCAAAAGGTTAGAGCTGTCTCACATCACCAGTCTTTCCTGGGACTGCTACGGAATGGCCAGGAGTGGAAGCATAAGTACCAAACTCACCAAGTTGCTGTTTCCTGTGCTGTGTACTCAATGTGAGGTAAAGGGTCTCCCCTGTAATGAAGAGAAGAAATATGACACATCTCAAGATTTCAAGCTCAGTTTCCAAGTATTTTTTTTTTTTGCCTGCACTATGAATTTGTGCTGTAATGAAAATAGAAACAGCAAAATAGTAAATAATGAACCATCCATTTGTCTTGGTCAGCTCTAATGTGGGTGTTCTCTCTTCTTTTGTAATGTGGGGAGGAAACAGGGGGCTATGTAAGAAAGGGAGCTGTGTTCTGGTTCACAGATGGAATAAGAGACCTCCAGGCTTACCATCACCTCTGCTGAAGGCAATCTAGCAAGCAAAACCTGGTGTATGCCTGGAGGGGCCCTCCCTGGAGGAGGCACAGCACCATCACAGAGAAGCTTTCATAAACCCATGAGCAGAGAGCTGTCTTTTCTCCTCTTCCTCACTGTTGTACCTCTGTACCTCTGAGTCAGTCCAGTTCTGCTTTTGGGCTGTTCTGAGCTGAGCTGACTCTGATACTTGATGGAAGAGAGAAAAATGTATTCAGGAGTCTCACAAGACTTAAGAAACCTCACCAGTTCTTGGACACTATGAGGCTGATAATCCACAACCATTTGTACTTACACCTTTGATTTACCCTATCAGAAAGCTGTGTAGTTCTGGTGAAGGTTTACACATAAAGGTAGAAACATTTTCCATCACTTACATGAGAACTGAGAGCTTTTTATGTTTTTAGGTAGTTGGTGTGCATAGAGAGAGACATTTAAAAAAGCAAATAACAAAGATAGTAAATCATTCCTCAAATTTCCTTGAAAAAGATTAGCTTCAGTTCAGGACCGAGTGCTCAAAAGAATTTGAAAATTGAAATAAAGGCTCATATTGCAATCACTTCTGCTAAAACAAATCCCAATCCAGCACTGGATTGGGATATGTGAATGCAATCTTAAGACTTTTGTCTTAAAATGTATTTGCTGTGTCATCACAAAACTCTATTTTGTATGGAGTAAAAGCTTTTTTGGCTGAATTTTATCTCAAAAGTGGCCCCACCGATACACTGACAAAATATCACATCTCTGACATTTCTTGCACGTGAAGTCTGAAAGAACAGGTGGACCACTGAGCTTTCCCTTCAGCAGCCTTGTACTTACTCTCTGTAATTAAAGGCCAGGTCAGCAAAGAACGCCCTCCGCTTGTTATACTCCACGTCAGAGTATCCCTGGGTTAGAAAACAATTAGGAAAAAAAAAGGTTTACATCATGAGACATCTGTGGGCATAAATAGAAATCATCAGAACAACCACTGGATCTGTGGGAAGTACAGGCTGCCCACCCAATTCTCACTGCCCATGCATTACTGTGTTGTGATAAAGACAGACTCAATGGTATCTGTTTAAAGCATATCCATTTATCTCTTTACCTGCTGAATACCAGCATTTTCTTTCTGCTCCTTTTGTGTTTACTAGAATTAAAACTTCAAGCAGGCTTTTCCAGCTGTTGAATAGGCATACAGAAGTGGAATTGCATTCCTTTTAATTTTACATCATTCATAATAGGAATGAAAACTTAAATCTGGAACTGTGTGCTAATACAACTCATAAAACAGCATTGATCAGCATCACTGTACAAATATTTATTATTCTAAAATATTCAGAATTTACTGGAACCATTTTGCACACTACAAGCCAAATTTGTCCCTTAGGTTTATTCACATAATTTTTAGTGTAGCAATAATGCCAGTAACCCTGCAGTTAATGAGTGTTGTGTGCATGAATCTGAGGAAAGGGCTGGATCCTGAGAGCATGGGGTTTTTTGGTCATGTGTTGGAGATAATATGTTCATTCAGGTGCCAGCCTTGCTTGTCAGTGCCTGTAACAAGTCCATGCAAAACACATTAGGAGCTGTTGGTCCAGACTCACAGAGATGCTGTGACATCTCAGCTTTGTCCTTGTGGGCTCTGTACCCACCCTGTGTGCAGCAGGACCCTCCCGGGGGGACCTGCAGCCAGTGACAGGGTAGCCCAGAAATTGGTGTCACAGGGACATCAGTTTGATTGTTTTGGCCAGTAAAGAGCAAACTGAAGGTGTGGAGATAAACAACCCAAACTGTCTGTTTGGTAGGAAATGTATACACAAAATCTTTGCTGAACTATCTGTCCATCAGCTTCTTTTGTGCTTTCCTCCAGCCTCTCCATTTCTGAGCCCTGCTCAGAAGCCTGGTAAATCAGCCCATGCTGTGCTCTCTCCTGCCACACACAAATGATGTTCAGTGCCTGAAGTAACTTGTTTTCAACTTGTTAGGTATTTCTAAATTGCACTACACTCTGCAATTTAGATTTATCCCCACTCAGTGCTTCAGTAACTCAGCACCACTGCTGCTTTCCCTCAAACTCTTCATTGCTCACACCTTCTATTTGGCGACGGATGAGGGAAACTTAGTCCAGTTCAAAGAATTCCCTATGTGTGTTCATTTATCTAATGAGAAACAGCCTAAGAGTTAGCTCAGGAAAATTACAAACCCTTGGACTGTTTGTATCAGAAAGAAATAAGGAAGAATGTCCTGGTTAAGGAGTGTATGAAGTTCTCCCAGAGCATTATAGCTGAAAAAGTGATTCTCAAAAATAGAAGATAGACTTATAGACTTGGAAAGGTCTATTTTATATTACACAAGATTGTACATGTCTCACAACAAAACATGGTGTAGGTTAATGAAAGGGACTAAATAGAATTCAAACATGTAGAGAAACGAATGACAAAAACTTTCTTGTAGATTCTGTTGACACACATCTACACCTTCACTGCATTTCTCAGTGTGAAGTATGTCTTCTTTTTTTCCTTCCCATGCATCCCTTCTACGTGATGCTTGACAGAACAAAATGTTTCTATGACCTGCCTTGTCAAGGGACAAACAGCCCTTTGGAGTCCTTTTTGTGTCTGTGCCTAACTCACATCTCATCTCTACTAAAGCTGGGAAATTTGGATGAGAAATGGGTGTTTGTTTGTTTGTTTGTTCCCAGTACTTTCCCTTACTATCACCGCTAGAGCAGGACTCTACATTGCATTTTTCCTTCCCTCTTCCAGAATTTGTGCTTAGGGCACAGCTAAGAGTACACACATAAAGCTGTTACAGTAAAACCCTTTTGTGGTCCATTCCTGCAGGGACACATACAGTCCCTTATTCCACTGAAGATGAGCTTTTATCTGCCCCTGTGGGTTTTTTTTCTCTTCTTTCATGAGTGTTTGTTTACTCCTGAAATTTCCCTCACAACAATCTTCCTACAGAGAGTTTCTCTTTTAAAGATGAAATAACAGTAATGTTAAACTTACAGGGTGACCATGGTCCAGACTGGGATCATATTTAGTGATCAGATGGTGACACTGGTCCAGATCTTGGATTTTTCTGGGGAACCAGAGCACTAGAGAGAAAGCAGAAGGAGTTAAATGAGAGAGAGAGAGTCAAATAAATTTTAGAAGACAGAGAAAATAAAAGCTGTGCTGAAGACTGCAAACTTTCTTTTCATCAATATTTAAGAATATTCATATCTACATGTTACCATAACTACCATACATCTCAGTAGTTGACTTGTTTCCTGACCAAATTGGCAGATTGTTTGCAAAATTATCTGAAATTTACTTTCTGTGATAATGTCTCAGTTTTAATTAGTAGAAACAAATTTTAAAGGCAAAAATATTTTTTAGATCAAATGTATTTTCTGTTTGACACAAGACAACAAATTCATTTCTACATTCTGGATTTAAGAATATATTTTGATCTTGTCTAAAAAGCAGTCTTACATTTTCATACCTTTAAAAGTAAAACAATATTTTAAATGGAAAACATGAAATTTCTAAAATTTCTAGAAATCAAGCAGGTGAAGAAGAATCTTCAAGTTTTTCCCTTCTGGCTCATTTTTTTTCCCAATAACATTATTCTTTAGCTATATTTCCAAACAGCATTCTTCTCATGAAATGGGAAGCTTTTCCAGTGACTAAAATTAAAATAAAATGTAATAATTTTAATTTAAATGCCAGCATTTATGAGAAATTAATTAAAAATAAATTCTGGAAAAACACAAAGTTGATACTGCTTTCTGAGGTCAGACTGCTGCTGTAATCAGACTTTCTGTGTTGCAACTCAGAAAGGTCCATTTGGGATCACCTTAATCTCATACTGGACAAGACATCAAACATCTCTCTTTGAATGGTAAATTCAATTTTTGCTGTATAATATTACATCCAAGCACAGGAAGTTTAGAGTAGTACAGATCTAAAAATACCCATACATGTTTGGGAAATTATAGTTTTCTCACGCATGACAATCAATTCTGTGATAAGTAGGAAGAAATATCAGTCTGACAGATGCCTTATGTGCACCCAGAACTTTTTTCTGAGCCTTTGTCTCTGGCTGAACCAGTGGTTCTGCATGCAAGGTACCTTTCCTGCCATCTACTGCCATATCCCCTCAAAACCTGTACCTGATCAAAGCTGCGCCAGTGTGTCCCCATACACATCTTGCCTGTTCCCTACAGAAAAAAAACATAAATACTCCCTCTTTTAACAGTCCCTTGTTTTTATTGTAGTTCCAAGTCCTGGCACATCTGAAATCTCTCAAATCCCAGGGAAATCCTAAAGAAATGCTTTTCCAGCTCCAATACCCTCTTTGGCTCTCCAGCTTCCTCAATAACAGTGAAGCCCTTTTGATACGGCCACAGTTCCTGAGAACAGCTTGGCAAGGACTGCCTCTCATTGTTAGCCTGACAGTGAATACGAGACACCCAAAGGTGCCCAAACAGGACTCTGCAAGTTAAAAGTGCTCTGGGAATATCTGTCTGGCCTTGTCAAGGGAGGAAAAACCCATGGCAATTCTGTATTCAGAGAACTCAATCTGTGAGCTGGATCCTCAGCCTTCCCATCCGTCATGCTCAGGACGGTATTAAAGGTCTCTAACAGCTGTATTCACCTGCTCCTGCCTGCAAACAGGAAAAACACCTGTTTGCTTGTGTTTGTCTTGAGACAATCAGTTCTCTGCACAGCTTTCAGCACACTATTGGCATGTCATTGGGAGTTTCTAGTTTCTCCTCAGCTTTTTGTCCTGCTGCTCTATCCATCTCATCTTCTTTGCTGGAACACTTCTCACCTCAGTTCCAGCGGTTATTATGAAGTGCCTCTCTTTCTGCAGCAATGGCAAAGGAAAGCAGCCATGCAGAGACAAATAATGAGTGCACACTCACTGGCTTTCCAGACAAATTGAATTACTTTTACAAAGCTGAAGTTAAAACTAAAAAAGTTACTCCAAAAGAACTGCACTAAGAGATGCATACATTTCTTACCTTTGTCTTCTCTGCTGGTTTTCACGTCCTTTGCTATTCTCTTTAAGGAGGTGATAAGGATACCAACATCAGCACCATGAACTTCACACTCAACAAAAATGTCAAGATCATCCACAGAGTTCTTGGGCTTTTTGGCTTGACGGGTTTCAAAGTGAAAGATCTGAGTTTCAAACATCTGCAAGAGCCAAGTGTTCATATGATGAAGCTTCTCCAAAGACAGAAAATCCAGGTAAGTGCAGATACATTTCTACAATGTTTTTAAAAGGTGTCTCAAAGAGGTACTAACTAGAAGTGCATGTTAAGCAGTGAAGTCCAATAATGCTGGTTTACAAAAAGCTAAAATACAGACAGAGCTAAAGATTAAACACTGTAGCATTGGGTAGAGAAAGAAGGAGATGAAAGATGAGATACTGTTGACTGTAGAATTTCATCTGTGCAGAAATAGCAAATGAGTGGCTGGGTAACTTAAAACCCTGCCAGAATGAAAGCAGATCTATTGATGTATAATAGCACCATAATCATTAAATAATTGTGAAAAATAAGTAACAAGTACAATACTTTTTTTTAGAGTCATTCATTTTCCCAGATAAGAGTGTGCACCTGGTAGGGGTACTTCAAGTGCCCAGACTACATAATGCCTGTGTGGTTCACAGCTCTTGTAGTCTTTGTATCTCCTGCCAAAAATGTGGAGAAAATTCACTGGCTTCTTATACTCCCACAGTCTGAGTGCCTGAAATGCCAGCCACCGCTACTGCTAGAAAGAAACAACTGATTGGTGTGTGCTCTAATCATGAAATAGTGATTCTTCTAAAAGACTGTGCCCAGATGCTCCTTCCCTCCAGAGAACTCTCCCTCTTCTCCATGAGACCAGGCAACCTCTGCACAGCTGGAGCAAAACCAGGACAGGGAGAAAGGGGGAAGGCAGCATAAGGTGTAAGTCAGGCAGGGAGCAGGAGAAGGGTGAGAGGAGGAGAGATGCAGACTGGGAGACATGAAGGCAGTAGGGAGAGAAGAGAGGGCTCAGCAAAGGAAGGAGATATTGAGGTCTGTACCTCGAAGACTTTGGCTGCCTTAGAGAGCTCAGTCTTCCTCACATTGTAGAGGGTGAGAGTCAGGATGAGAGAAGCTTTGTCATCCTCCGTGTTGGAGCCCAGGCTGCCTTGGCTGTTCAATGGCTCCATGCCACGCATCTCCTTCTCCTTGTTGGCCTCTTCTTTCAGGCCTGACATCCCCACCAAATCAGTCTTCATTGGGAGATAGGGGAGTGGATTGCAACAGCCAGATGGTGAGCAGAAACTGCCTGAGGGTGTGGGAGCAATGGCCAGGGGAATGGGTGGGACTGGAGATGCAGCGTGTCTGTGCTGGGCTCAGAGCTGCCAGAAGCAGGGGCACAAGCTGGGTGCTGTGTGTTAGGCGTGGGGACATTTATGTTGGCCGTGCCAGACGCATCAAGGGGAGCCGCCTGTGTAGGATGTGCGCAAGAGCCCAAGATGGCCCTCCTCCCTGGGTGACTTCAAAGTGCAGTCGTCCCGCTCTTTTTGAAGGTGTCTGCAAGCTGTTCAGCCCTGGATAGGGGTTCTTTTGTGGAGAGGCAATCAATCAGCCCGAGCTCCATTTACATCTCCCAGGCTGGACTGACCTCCACAATGTCTGAGACTGTCCTTCACCCACCCTCTCCTACCTCACTGGGACTCTCTCTGTATTGTCTATATCCCCAGCGGACCAATGGGATCTTCTCCTAAATCATAGCCCAATCTGAGCATTGTCCCCTCTGCACAGACACAATTCTGGGACTGCCAGAGAGACCTCAACCAGAGTCAGAATTCATTCCCTACTTCTGAGCTTTTCCTGCCCACAGGATCTGAACCTGTTCTACCCTACACCTCCAAGAGAGGAGTGCCAGCCCCAGGCTACCTTCCTACATTGGAACATTTTTCTGTCATGGTTTTATCTCCAGGGAAATAGGCTCTCAAAAGACCAGGGTCACATCTTGTTGTGGGTGGCAGGACAAGCTCCAGGGGGATTTAGCTCTGCTCCTGACAGGGCAGGCGCATCTTCCATTTGCTTACACTTGACATCAAAAAAATTATTTCTGTATCTGAGCACCCATATCTTCATATCCCAAGTTAAAGTGTGCCAGATGCCCTGTGAAGGTCATCCTGCAGGTCCAGAGATAAGACCACCCCTCTGGCCTCCCTTTGCAGATGGAGCCGTATTTTATGTGCCCCTTTGCTTATCCAGACTCAGTCATGCCCCTAAGTGTTATTGTGCTCTTACCTCTTTCCTGGCCAGGGAATATAAAAAAAATTCTGTTCTCTAGGGATCATGACAGCACCATATTTTCCCTTGGGCCAAGACAGAGCACCGGGAAGGTCTTCATTTCCTTATCAATCCTTATCAATCCTTATCAATCCATATTTCCCTGCTGACAGACAAGCCAAAGGTGTATTTTGCAGCACCATGCCCAGGAGAGAAGTCTCAGCATCCTGAGGAATACTAGCTCCTGCAGACCTCAGGTGCACTAGGCTTTGTGGCTCTGTAGGCTCTGTTGAGTATCTGTGGGATATGGGATTCTGTTTGCCAAAGGTGTTGATGGTCCTGTTTATCAGAAGGCCCTGTGGCAGGGCACAGCAGCAGGCTGGGCCCTGAGAGGGGGGCTGGGGGGTGAGAGGCAGCTATGGAGAGAGAAACATGGAGAGCATGTGAGCAGGAAGATGATTGGGTGGTGAGATGCATGGACAGCATGAGAGCAGGAAGCTGATTGGGTGGTGAGATGCATGGACAGCATGTGAGCAGGAAGCTGATTGGGTGGTGAGACACATGGATAGCATGTGAGCGGGAAGATGATTGGGTGGTGAGATGCATGGATAGCATGAGAGCAGGAAGCTGATTGGGTGATGAGACACATGAACAGCAGTACTGCGGCTGAGCAGCCAATGGGTGCTCTTCTGTTAATTTTGGTTATGTCCAGTGGAAACTAAAGGTGTATAAAGGAGGTGTTTTCTACAACAAAGTGATTTCCTTCACATGCACAAGGGGGTCTGTGTGTCTTTGCTCCCCATTGGTACAGCTGGGAAGAGGGGTGTCCCAACCATGCTCAGGGGCCATGGGGCAGGCCACTTTTTGTCATGCAGAACCCACCCCTGATGCAGAACCCTCCAAGCCTGGCTTGTGTCCCAGCTGACTCCAGGAGGGCAAGGAGGAACCCCAGAGGTGGTTGAATGGCACCTGCAACTGCATTAGTAGAATGGAGAAATGGGCTTTAAGAGGGAAAAAAGCTCTTCCCACTCCCACGTTCCCCCAGCAGTGGTGGCAAGGCTGGGCGCAGGACAGGGCAGCCATGTCTGATCACCACAAACAACCTGCCCTTTTTTTTCATCTGGTACCATTGCAGGTATCTTTATCCTGTAAGAGCAGAGCACCACTCATTTGAGATGGATGCAGCATTAGTATTTTCAGTTTGTTTAGGTTTGTTTAGATGGTTATAGCTGAACATCAAAATGTCTTCTCTGACAGCTGCCAGCACAGTTTGAAGCAGCAGAGGGAGGTTTAAAAATAATGCATTCCTGTGGACTGCTCCTGTGCTTAATCCCATCTTCAATAATTTCTGCATTCTTTAGGGAATAAAATGTCCCTTCTCCAAGGCTGCTGTCACATGTAGGCATCTTAGGACACCCAGAGAAATTCACCAGTGCCGACAAGCCCTCCCTCCATCACAATCATTGACCTGTGCCAAGGTCACTGTAAAAGCAAAGGGCTTCATCTAAACCTTCTTGAGGTGAAAGATTTATTTTGTGAAACCAAGCTGGAGATGAGGACACCAAGAAATGTGATCAGAGTGGATAGAAGAGAGGAAGTTTACTTAAAAGATTATCTTGGGATAGGTTAGTCAGAGTAGCACTCAAACACTAACGGAGTATGCACATGTAGATCAAGCTGGGCTTTGTTGTGCATTTCTTGTGCATTGTGGCCCACATCAGGAAGTGTTTATATCAGTCTCATAATCTTGGCTGTATGAGTAACAGTCAACCAGAGCAAGAGAGCCTTTTTTCTGTGTTGGGGAACACCTCAGATGGGCATTCCCTCCTAGCTGGGTGTTTAATTCTGGTTGACTTGTGCAGTTACCATAAAAGGAGGATTTACACTGGTCAGATAATACAAAAAGCATTTTCCTACACAGCTGGAACTTTCTATAAGCATGGAAATAAGAACTGACTCATTAAGGAGTACTATTTAAAATGTGATTTCTTTGTGGTATTTGAAGTACTTATGTACAAGATATTTTGTTCTGCAAGAAAATCTACTTTCCATACATTTCCTCTGCTTTTAAGATGCTGAACCTTTAATTTTTCCCCATCTGTCTTGCTAAGCAGCCATGCTATGCTATTTTGGCTGGAGCTATTGCTCATTTAAACCTGCATTAAGGGACAGAAAATCAGATATGTGGCATGAATATTCTCTAACTATTCCACTTCCACATAAAAGAAAAACATGAATCCTGTGCTTTCAATATCACTACAGAAGTACTGCTGCTATCATTCAAAGCAACAGCCAGAAGCACAGGAGCTTGGAAAGCTGTCTGAGGATTAGTTTGAAAGACTTTACCCTTGGCATGAAATTGTCTCTTTGTAGCTTACAGTTACCTCATGGGTCCTATTATATTAAGAGAGGAAAATATGGACTACTTTCATGCTGAAAATACACGTCAAGTGGGATTGAAAGATCTAGAGAGACACCGGGATGAGAAAAAAAAAGACTAAAAAGATACTGAGATAAAAAAAGGTTACTGCAAAGCACCAAAATGATACCATTTTGCATATGTCTATTGAAAAGGGTTCCAGCTGGTATCCTTAGATTAATGTTATTACCCACCATACATATAATGAAAAGAACTGTACTTTCTATCTTCCTAAAGGATGATGCTTACATTAAAGCAGTATTGATTTTCAAATGATAAATACAAAATTAGTACTATGGCAGGTATGAGACTCATGGGCTTTCAAATCCCTCTCCATCTTTCAATCTTATAACAGAAATGTGACCCCTGAGCCATGTTAGTGTCATAGTGCAAAATTGTTTCAAGCTGGAAATGCTGTTCAGCTTTGCTTTGCTCCATTCTGCTCCAGTGTTCCAACGCTGAGTTCCCTCCTTCAACCAGGGAGCAACAAGGAGGCATTATACAATGTGGACTAGTCCAAGAGGGCATTTAGCTGATTTGAGTGAAATTTATTGAATAAATACAGAAACAGCTTCCTGAACAGAAAAACTCTTATCTCTCCATGCCCAGCCATCGAGTTAAGCTGGAATCACCTTTGGTTCCATTTGCTGACTCAGTTGAGATATACTCCAGGAAAAATAAAACTGCTTTCACCAAAAAAAAAAGGGAGATTAACCTCAGATGGCCAGTAGAGATACAAAAAGGTGCCATTACTTAGGACCTGTCTTGAAAGATAACGTTTGGGTTTGAATGCAGTTAGAGTGGGACAAGCTGACCCAGGTCTTCCATGGCTTTGGTGGGGACTCTAGCCACAGACACAGCAAGTTAGGAGTCGGAAGGCTCCAACATCTTCAGCTGCATTGTAACAGGCACTTCCTCTCCATTTCCAAGGTGCTGGTATCCATCTTCTAGGTTGTGAGACCAGGAAGTTTAGAGGCACCTCTCAGGGAAGGACACACACAAAAAAATTGTAGCCTTCACATATCAGCCATCAACTGTGAGTAGCTGAGTACGCCTGTTAGGAGAAATCTCGCTTTGTACCCTGAAAGATCTCTCTGTATACCCTGAAAGGTGTGGAGTTTCAGACTCCATGGGAACCTTGGACAACTGGGAGGCACTGAGGGAGAGTGACTGTGAGAGAAGGCAAGGTGGATCACTCTGTTCATCCCATCCCTTGTCCTAGACCTCACAGGTGCAGCAGATTATAGCTTTGCATGGTGAAGATCTCCTTCTGCTAACCTTTGGCACAAAACATATACAGACTTCCCCCAGATTCCCAGGAATAAGGTAATTTTTATACACTCATGAGAAAAAAAAAAAAAGGATTAGTGTCTGAAGGCCAGAACAGTTGGGGATCACCTATAGATATCTGCTTCTCTGCTAATCTCTAATAATTAAGATATATAACATAAGTATTAATGCAGTACACTAGAAGATAATAAACTGAGGCTAGACCAAGACTGGCACTCGCACATGATAGCTTCTAGTCACTAGCAAGCTACAGCAAATCTTCATCTGATCTTCTGGAGGGCATTGCAAAGGATCCCAATCTCACCTGCAAAGGAAATAATCAGAGCAGTTAATTCCAGAACTAGCCCGTTTCTAACACTCCTGTCTGTTTATTAGCTTTATATCCATTCTCTTAAAGAATAAGGTGAGCAGAGAAGTGCTGAACTAGACACATTTATTAGGGTCTTACTGGAGCTAGGTCTGCAGAGTCATCCCTTTGCCTTCATTAGCCATAGAAAGTTGGCTCACAGGATCAGAAGAGCTGGCTCTCAGCAGGATAGCCAATGTGAGCAGGAAAATGGGATCAAAGCCATGCTTTTCCTTCTATTCCTTACTGAAAACAGCTAGAGCCACAGGATCCACCTCAAGGCCATCTGGCATTTCCTAGCATCTCCCTCAAAAATGAGGGGGGTTTTTCAGATTTAGCAAGTTATAGTCAAGTGGAAATGCTTGTTGAAGCTTGGCTGGAATTGGGAAGTAATTTTTTCATGAGAAAAGAGATGTGTGCTGCCTTATCTTGGATAGGCTTAAATGCAACCAGATGGAATCCGCCTTGTGGTTCCTATTTCTGGCCCAAGTTTTGAGGAATTCAAGGTAACAAGTCTGCAATTCCTTACAATTGATCGTGTCAGCTAAGTTCTTCAGCTGCTTTGCATTGTCCAAGACTTCAATCCTCTGTGTGTAGGGATTATACCGAACAGAAAAAGGACGAGGGATTGTTTGAGCAAATTTCCTGAGGGAAAAAACATAAACAAATGTACAGATGATTTTTTTTTCCACTAACTCGTCTTAGTGTGTGCATTTGTTGATTGTGGGTGTAAGAAAATCTATGGGAGGAGATAACTGTAATTCATACTGACTGATCTGAGACCTACAATGTTCTGCAACACACTTGAAACTGAGTTTGTCCTTATCACCTCTGTTTTTCTGAACAGGACCAACTAAGCATGGCAACACTGCTCCTGGTATAGGTCAGCTATGTAGCAACTGGAATATGCCAAGCTTGAAAAACTCATTTTCCTTTCATTAGTGCAAAATGTAGGAATTCTAATCCAAATCTGAGCTTCTGGGGAGTTAAGGTCAAGGATCTACGCCATCCTGGTATGCCAAGGAGCAAGCAGAGACCTAACTTCTGGCATGCTCCAGCTCTTAAATTACCTGTAGCTTCCAGGTAATTTAAGAGCTAGACAATAGTTAATGGAATGAAGCAGCATTCTCTGTTGCAAAATAGTTAATTCCATGACAGAAGCATTAAGATTTTGGTGTCTTGGGAAAATATTAATTTCCATAACCACAGAACTGCAGAAAGAAGTGCTCTGAATGGGATGAGTTGGTCAGAGCTATTGTTCCAGGCTCCTTGTGGATCCCAGCAGGATACTGGCTTATATATCTGTTTTGGATTACTGAATTATTGCTGAAAGAGGAAGGGAAGCACGCAGGAGTTGATTATGGAGCCCCACTACACAGACTGTGACTCAGCAGGGTAAATCCCTTACTCCTAGAACAGTGGAATATGCTGGATGCCATCCTCACAAAGCTTCTTCAGTTTAAACCTTATTATTATCAGCTAAGGACATTTTCTCAAAGAGAATTCAGTATGAACAGGCCACAAGGTGTGACAGTGAAAAAATATTACATTGACTATGATGAATTTAGCAGGATTGGTCTAGTTTTTCTAAAAGGAGAGAGCACATTAGAAAATGGGTTTCCTAAATCTCATCTGAAGGCAAGATCCCAGTTAGAAGATCAATGCCTTAAACTGATATCTTTTAGGTCAATCTCAAAATAATTTTTCAGAAAGGTATTCTGTCACTCAGAAACACACATGCCCAGATGCAAGCCACTAACACAAGTACTGGACCAAACCCCAGAATCTCTATTTTAATTTAACCACTTTTTAAATTTGGTCACTGAAACAAATAAAAAGAGCTCCAAGATATTTTGTTGCAGCTAAGTAAAGCAGCATTTTCCTCAAAGAGCTTGCTACTCAGTTAGAGATGTATACAGAGGAGATAGAAGCTCTGTGCACCATATTAATAGCACAGCCCAGAAGAGAGGGCCATCTTTCCCAGTTCTTTCCCCAGAGAAAAGGGCACAAGGCTGCAGACTTGTGACAACGAAGGAAGCAACAGGGCAGGGAGCTAGGAAGACCTCGGAGCTGGGGAGCCTGAGGTAGCAGAATATCTTGGGATGTAGCACAATTTATCTGTGCATGGTAGAAAGATGAGGGACTGCAGCCTGGGACAAGTTCATGTGTGGCATCTCCAAGTGAAAAATATGTTGAGTGTGAACCAAGGCAACCCTCCCAATCCCATCCAGAAATGTGAAAGTGTGCTGGTGTTTTAACAGGAATAGAGATATTTTCAAGGTGAAAACCAAGCTGAACCCCAACACAGGCTGAGCCATTTCTGTTCCAAGAATCAGAACTGAACCTGGCCATAACTTCAGAGGAAAAGGAGTAGATACCAGGAGACATTTTTACAAGAACTGTTAATTCTAGTAATGGTAAAGTTACTTGGTTTGCATTGTTTAGCCAGATTTGACCTTAAATGTTGGTATCACTGCAATTGAACAGACAATTATTTTTGTTGTGTTTTGGTTAGACAGATGAAACTCTTAGTTAGACTAAGCACAAATTCTTGGCACCATGCATAAGGTATATTCCTGTTACTACTCATTTTTGCCCAAGATTCTGAGGATATAAAATGTTTACTATCTTTAAGCATTGCACAAATTTTTCTAATGCCTCTCAAAACATGATCATCAACCCAAGACCTGTTATGGCAATGAGATCCACTGTATTTGCAGCAGACAAGAATGCATTTTTCTCTGGGATGACTGGAGTACCTTAGCTTATCTTTTGCGTCTTTAAAACTTTCAGCAACGTAGTAGACAGGCTGGAACTCAGTAACAGGATACTTCTGCACAGAAGTCTTCTCCAGGATAAGAGGCTGAATCTCAGGCTTACTTGATAAACAATACTATGAATTAAAAAGGTAAGAAATTTATTTCAGTGCAGGAGTGCTTGAATGAGCTGTAAAAGAAGTAAAGAGCCACCCTATTTCAGACAGGGAGGAGTTGCTCCTGTGGTATACAGTGATAATGTCACTTATTGGGAAAGAAGGAGGTGAGAATTCCCTGTGTATCCACACACCTACACATTTATCAGAGTTCTGCAGTGAAGTACTACATTTCATGCTACTTCTACACACAAAGTATGAAGCAAAATCAAAAATCCAAAGACACTCCAAAAATAAATTTGAATAATTATAAACATATTTGAAATATTTTCTAGAACACACCTGCAGCTCCCCAAATGATGACAGCAGCCCTGCACCATATGCCTTGAGAGAATCTCCTTCCTTACATAGTCCAAACTCAACTGTAAACCAATAAACCTGGAAAGAAAATTAGACAGAAACTTATGATTCCTTGATAAAGAGTAATATGTGTACATCGTTTATTTGAATACATTTGGAGTTTTCATTTCTACATAAAGTGTTGCTATGTGTCAAATTCAAGTGTATTAATGCAATAAATGTCTTTTCAGACTGAAACTCTTCTCCTGGGAGAAGCACAGCACTAGATTCTGTGTGCCTGAGAATCAGTCCAGTTCCATTACAAACAGAGTTGTGTTTTACTGTGTTTATCTCTGTCAGTAGGGGCAATGAAATTACAGCAATAAAGCTTTACTTTGGCTGACCAACCCAGTGGAAGTTTGAACCCTGGTTTTGAAAAGTTTGAGTCCTGCTTCACACAGAGCATCTGACTGCAGCAGGGGTGTGAACAGGCTGTTGGTGCAATAGGGAAGGAAGATGGTGTGTGTGCGGCTCAACTCCTGGGTTTGTCCTTTTGAAGGGATACCTGCCCTGGCTCAGGAAAAAACTACTCTGTCTGTCAGAACTGTAAAAGCTGGTGGAATTCTTTTCCCAGGTGGCCTCCATTTGGCACTGAGGGCCTTAATCTCAGAGGAATATGCCTGGTTTTATTCAAAGTTTGCAGGTCTATGTCTCAGTAGTCTCAGAGTAGCATCCAGATAATCTGTGCTAGCTACAGAGGATATTGCCTTCCTGGCAAAGTGGAAGAGATGCTTGAAGGTAAAACAACTACAGAAGCTGCCTCTTGAAATTTCCTGTGGGGATGTAGTAACATATAATCTTTTCTTGCCCAATATGTTTGTGCTAGAGGAAATCTAGTTTGGGCTTCTGTGTTTAATCACAACTGTCACTTTGAATAAGGGGTGCCAAAGCTATTTTCCTTTAGTGCAACTGTTTCAGGGTGGGGTTTTCCAATCATGGTCTTCACTCTGATCCCATTCAGCTCTATGGGAGTTCTATCAGTGACTTCAGTGGCAGCAGAATTAAGGCAACGCAGGGCGCTTTGGAAAATTGAGCCCTCATCTATTAAATTACCGTAGCAAGTTTCTCGATGAAATCATCTGGAGCTCCCAGAGATGCCAGTCCAATTTCCTGTAACAATAAACCATTATTCTTCAAGCTGTTTATTGCAAACATTCTTCCTGCCCCATCTTATGTAATTGCTCACATTTTAAATGTTACCATTGCTTACTACCACACACAAATGTTTACAGGACATGTTCCTATCATGCAAGATCAATTTTAAACCAGAAATCTCTCCAAAACTGAACAAAGGGTCTTCTCCAAATGTCATTTACAAGGCATGATCCTTTGTGCCTGGTACAAAGCCCATTGAGGTCAAATAAAATTTTCCTCTTGCTTTGACAGGCTTTTGATCAAGTCTACAATGAACATCTGAGAGAAAGATAGGGATAAAAGGAGGCAAATCAATCACACCTACACACCTTATGTATTTCTCTTTATTGTGATGGGTCCTGATTAAAGGAGTTTTCCTGGAGCCTTGAATGAGCTATTTTTTATGAATGACAGGGCATGATTTGAAAGAGCTTATTCATACCTTGGGAGCTAACGGAGATTTTACCAGGAGACACACAATAATTGGATTCAGAAGACAGGCACATGAGACTACATATAACCAGGTTCCTTTCTTGATTTGCTCTAGTGAGGACTGCATAGCACAAAAATCAGAGGGCTCCCCCCCACACACAGCAAAGGCGTTGGAGCAGCTTATCACCATGTCAAATCCTAGTAAGCCAAGGAACAGTGGGGCTCATCTGGAAGGAACACCACTTCTGGGAAAGGGCAAATCCTGAAGGCAATAATGAGAATTTACTAACTAGATCAAACTGACTTTTGTCTTTTGTGATGTTACATCGAGTCTACGTTCCTTCCCTCTCTCCCTCCCTTCCTTCCTTGCTCTCTCCCCTTCTCTCTTCCTTTCTCTCGGTTATCTTTCTGTCTTTATGCCTTTTTCTCTTTGTGTATTTCCATGTTTTCTGGTAGGATGCAGCCAAAAATTTACTGCTTCACCAGGGTTTGGCTTCTTTTCCAGAGACATTAACACTACCAAAAAGAAATCTCCTCTCCAGCCTTCTCCCACGCTTACAGCTGAGACAGTTCCTCACTTTTCTCAGCCTCCAATGTCACTTCAACAGAAAACAAAACAAAATCTCCACTTTCCCTAACATTTGAATATCGTGGTGAGGTAATAATCCATCTGACTCATGAGCTATGTGACTTCACTCAGAAGGATCAACATCTGCAGCAAGATGTTAAGATGATGGTTTCACAGGGCCTGTCAAAAAGCAACTCACACAAGATCATATTTGGAGTTGGACTTTATTATTTCACCTACGTGAATTGCGTCCAGATTTCAAGCAATAAATAAACCATCTCAGCCACTCCTACACAGTGTGCTTAAAGGTGAATCTGCACCATGCTTCACAGCTCTTGGATCATCCTCTGAATTACTGTGTGATTAATATAATAATATAATCACCAAGTAACTTACCTGGGAGAACTGAGCAAAACTGGGATCAGCAAAAAGAGGCACATGTCCTAGCAGCTCATGACAAATATCACTGCAAGAAAACATGACATCTGAATTACAGTGATTCAGGAAAAGGCCAGCAATGCTGGAAGAATGCCCTAGAGCCAGCAAACAGTCAAGAGTAGAGTGCATTTGCTCCTTCCAGCAGGTATCCTTCACAGGAAAACATTTTGCTCTGAAATTACTCTTGTGATGGAAATGCTTGCAAACCCCAGGCTTTTCTGGGCTTTTGCATCATACATCCCTCAGCAGCAGGGACTGTTAGACTTTTCAAATACAGAGGAGTGATTTGGTGAAGTGGAAAGGGGAAGGGGATAAGATGTCCAAAAAAGGCCAAGTCTGTGGAAGACATTTGAGCCTGGTATTATGACAATGGGGTAAATAAAAGCAGAAAGGAAAATCAGAAGACTCAAAAATAAAAAAAAGAAAGGGGAAAGAGTCTGTGGAAAGTAGGAAGCAACAAAACAAGAAAGAATTGCAACAATAAGAAGCAGAATAAGAAATCTGTTTTTAAAATGACAAATGGAAAAGGACGATGGACAGGGATAGAGAGAAACATTTCAAAATGAAAACGAGATGGGTTCAATGGTCTGGGCTTCTCCTATCTTACTGCCAGAAGCTTGCTTGCAACAGATTGAGTCCTTGCTGCACTACTTGGGTGCTAATAGCTTAGCTAAATGCCCTTGTACACTGCTCTCTTGCATCCCAGCCACCACACAAGCAGGCCTTCAGTAGCAAAACTATCTCATCTGCCCCAGGAGAACTCCCAGAAGCGGATGCAGATTGTTAAACAGGCTAGAAATGCTCCATAAATGTTTTCAGAAGAGAGCAGTCCCTTGGCTGCTCTCCCTTAGCTGTGTTCCCAGGGGTGCTGCAGAGTCCCACGCCGTTATTCCTGGTTGGAATGACCCTGCTGGTGGGGGAGTGCTGCAGCTTCATACCCTTGGTGTGCCAGAGTACTTACGGCTCCGGGGTGTACATGGGCTTGGAGGCATGGCGGATGTACTGCGTGGAGTGGAACACCCGGAACGCCAGCCCAGCCAGGAAATCCCGGGAGGAGAGCAAGCCTGCAACGGGACGCAGCCGAAACCCCGTGCAGCCTGAAGGGACAGAGAGACAGCGCCTTGAAAACAGCCGATATGTTTGATTTATCCTTATCCTCACAGCAGGAAAAGTTTGTTGATGGTCTGGTTTTGGTTTTTTTAGATCTCCTTATGTTAAATAGAGTTTAATTGCAGGCTATTCTCTGCCCAGGTATAGCAGCAGCACAGGATCTGAGCATCTGTCCCGTTGTACCCTCGGAAGCATGAGAGAAGGACCTGGGACACAGGCGAACAGATGTGCCCAGACATTATAGGGAGCCTTTGATAAATCAGGGACTGTTTTTCCTTCTCTGGAAGCACCACCCCCACTGACAGCTGAGGCCTTTCATTCAACTCTAATATGCTTCTTTTAGGTGCTTCAGACTTACTCTGCAAGAAATTTGAAACATCTTCAAGCTGGGGAATATTGTCCTCCCTGTAGCCACAGTACTTCTCCAGCAGTGGGAACACATGGTTGTGTTCATAGCAAGCATGAGTTGGATAGAGAGTCTTCAGCTCCTTGAAGACAGTGCCCCAAGTTTTCTTTTCTTCTTCTGTATAGATGACACGAGGAATAGTTTGGCCACTAGAAAGAAAATGGATACTTTCAATAGCAGCCACAGAAAATGTCCCATGCCATCAACATCATGGTCTTTGTCCTTTCCCACTTGCCATTCTCAAAGCAGATTTTTATTCTCCTTTTATTCTCCTCCAGCTGTTTACTAGACCTGGCCAGGAGCTGCTGGTGCAGGAGGGGAGATGCTTTTGGGCTGACACACAGGTGCAAAAGGAACCTCACTTGTGCCTAGGCACTGGCTGGAAAGGATTCTACTGACCTTGTCTGAGATAATGGCCTTTAGACAGCTCTTTGCATTTTTGTGTTAAAAATAAATCAGTGCTTACTTGTCTTTTAAAGGTGTTCTTCTAAAAATACTTGCTGGCTGTTTGTTTCAATTTATTTTTCCTTCTAGATATGAAGGAGCTGTTTTACTTCTTGCTCTAGTGACCATTATATTAATTGTTTTTGTAAAAGCATGAAACCATCAGCTCCATAGAACTCTGTTGCAGTGGTGAGAAATTCTGATCTGTGCTCTGTGCCTTAACAGATGCACACTCCAGCCAGTTTGACTTTTTATAATTGTAAAGAGTACTTATGATTTAAATCCCACCCTCAGGCCTCCACATGCTTAGCTCATGTTGAAGCTAACAGGAGTTGTACATCACAAGCAGTGCAGTTTGGCCTCCTGTGAATAACCAATTCCTTAGCTTTGAAAAATCAAAGGGGTTTAAGTAACTTAATAGGGTTAACAACACTCTTGGAATAATGCTGAAGCTTTGCAAGCCCCAGAAACCCATTGTTAAACTCTTGATGACACCCCACCATCTCCCACTCCCTCACATTTTCTTGAGCCTCAGGGCAGCTCCTCTGGAGAACCATCACTTTCTGTCTCTCTGTATCAGCTCTCCTTGATCTGTGGAGCTTTAAACACCATGTTGAATTATGAGGATTGCTGGGGGATTTTTTGTTCCTATAGCACTCCTAAATAATCCTCCACCACCTTGCAGGGCTACAGGGGGCAGCTATTTAAAAACCTTTCAAATTTCAATTAAAAAAATTCTAGGGATCAACGGGGCCAGAAGCAAAGTAAGGAAGAGGGAAGAGGCAAGCTAAAAGCAAAGAAAAGAGAAGTCAGGGAAATTGAGCATTCAACAAAAGCAGTGGGTAAATCTATCACGAAAGGAGGCAAAAAAGGAAAGGCAAAGTGGAGGCAAACAGCACAAAGAAAGAGGACAGAACAGACGCAAAAGAAGGGATATAGAAAAGAATTAAACTAATGTTAGGAAGAATACAAGGCAAGCAACCACTGATCCATCTCATTGCAGCTGCATAGCACCTTCACAGCTTAAGAACCCTTGCCTTTTCAGTGAAGCCTGATAACTTTGGTTGTGCCTCTCCTGCTCACTTCTCTGTATCTTCTGTGGCATATCTAAGAATGGACATTAGATCTGTTCACATCTGGGCACAAAATCTTATCCAAATTTTCTAGCTATAAACTGGGTTTCTGACTTTTTCCACCTGACATTTTGTACTCTCCATCAACCTGTCCAGTTTTGTCTCTTATTTTGAGATGACATTATTAGCTCTTTGGCTCAGGGGCCATCTTTTGATCCTGTGCAAAGTGTAGCCCAAAATTTAAAATATATGCTAATTTTTTCTTTCCAAACACAGTTTTTACCAGTCCCAGCAAGAATCAGGCCCAGTAGTACTGATCTATACATGTGAATGTCTCTGGGAACAGAATTTTTTCTCCTCCAGATCTGATCATTGAAAGCAATCAAATAAGCCTGTTCTAACTGAATTTATCATGTCTATTAATTTATTTTTTCTTGGGAAATGAAAGCCTAAATTGCTGATTGCAGCTGGATTAGACATGATAAAAGTAGGGTAACAGACACTGGATTAGCATCAGACCATATGTTATTCATTATTTCAATAGTGTATGCAGATCCTGCTTTAATGTTAATGATAGGCACTCCTCCCCCAGCCCTGGTTTAATGGGGAATACCAGATTTATTCAATGCTCAGGCCTTTGTAGTAGCAACAGTCTGCTGCTCAATTAGGCAACAAAGCTGGGAAAGAAGGATGTTGTGGGGAGAGGAGGGAGATGATGTCCCTTCTGAATGTGTGCCTGGAACAATTTACTTTTGTTTTGCTGCGATTTGGGGATAAATGCATGAAGAGGAAGAATTAAATGCATGGCAGAGAAAAGCCAAGAGCAGGAGGATGCTTGTGGAAAAGCAGGGATAGCCAGCAGGATGAGCACCCCAGGAAAGGGCAGGAGATGAGGGCTTGCTTTCTGCCCATGCAGGGGTACTCACTGTCTGTAGTTGTAGGCGATATCAGCGAACTCCTTCCTCCGGGCCCGGTATACGGGATCTTTGAAGCCCTGAAGAGAAACAGCCGCTGTCAGCCCATGCATAAGTGCAAGAGGTGAAGAGCCTTCCTCCCAGTGAGCACCCTCAGGCATGGCTGGTGCATCCAAGAAGTGCAGCAATGTTGGTGGGAAAGCTGCCTGCATTCTGCCAGGCTCCACTCAGCCAGGGCACTGCTCCTTCCCGGGCTGCAGAGCCACCGCAGCAGCCATCCAGCCACAGTCTCTCACCACCCCCACCCCAAGTTCTTTTTTTTTTCTCATTTCCACTTCCTATAAGATAGTGAAACTTGTTTCTTTACAGCAACAACAAGGTGCTCCTAGTAAGAGCAATCCAGAATTATCAGTACTTGGATAACCATGCCCTTCTGGTTTCCCTTGAAGCTTGCTGTTGTCCCTGGCACAGCTGGGTTGCTCTAGAGGAGCAGAATCAAAACACATTAGAAGCACATTCATCAACTCAATCGGACCTTTTAGGCAGATTTTCAGCATGAACCACACTTAAAAGTGTGGCTCATTTTCAAACTGCTAGAGGATCAGTAGCCATTTAGCAGGCCAAAAACTCCTATTTGTAGTACAAATTCAACCATTTGAAGAAGGCAATTAATGACTACAAAGAATGTCTAATAGACCTTGTGGCTGGGAGCTTGACCTTTGCAGCTAATTAGCAATAAAACCAAGGATAAGAAATAAAACCTCTAAATCTTCCTCTGGGATAACCATTCTCCTACCCCAGTGTGCCTACTTTTCAGACTAAAATATCCTCAGGAGCAGGAGTGCCTTCACCACCTGGAGTGCAGAAACATCCTCCTTCCAAGCTAGGATGCCCTTCTGCAGGGCGAACAGGAACAGCTCCCTGGGCACTGCAGCAGTCCACAAATGCATCTCTTAGTGGTGGATGGCACAGCTGGACTGAGGGGCCACAAAACACAACCCAGTGCAGGAGGCACCTGAAGTGGGGTGTAAATTCAAGAGTGTGAATCAAAAAGAGGTAGCCAACAGCCAAAAAAATGCTCTGTCCAAGATCAACCTGTCATGGAGGTCATTGTGATTAAATTCCATGCATCACCTAACTAGTAAAAACATGGGCTCCTTTAATTTCTCTTTTTCTGCACTCTATGGACTGTCACACCTATTTACCCCAGCAGCTGGCTTTCTTTTCTACGGCATAAATGCTCACTAATTCTGGGAACTGGAGGAAAGATACTTCATTCTTTTTTATGTATTTTTCTTTCCTTTTTTTTTTTTCTTGATTCTTTTTTCAAACACAATCTTGGTCTATTCCTGCATGACACACAAGGGGGCCATTGGCTCAGTGTAGCTCCTTTCATTCAGCCTTTCATATGACCACAGTGAACATCATGAATCATTGCACATGCTACATAACACGTCTCGAATTAAGCAATAGGTAGTGAATGACTAATCACCCCATCTCAATTAAACTAATAGCAGCAATTTTTGGTGCACTGCATGTAATTTATTTATAATCACCCTATCTCAATTAAACTAATAGCAGCAATTTCTGATGCACTGCATGGAACTCAGTGTGTTTTGACAAATGAAAGTAAGTTGTTGTTTACTTGGAGAAGAAATAGAGGCAGAAAATATTCTTGTATCAGAACAAAACTGAAAAGCCACAAAACAATTTTTTTTTTACCAGCTAAGTCAACAAAAAAAAAGGTTTTGATGTTACCATTTAAATCACAAACTTTTTGAACCAAGAACCTTTTCTTTTGTCCTGTCTCACCATAAAAGTACCACGTCAGATTTAGCATCCACATAATACACTGAGCTAAATCATGTGTACGTTATCAAGGACAAAAAAAAAGTCTGTCTTTCTCTGGACTATGATGTGTTGCTTCTTTTTCTTGTCAGTGAGCCTGAAATCACTACATCAGAGCCTCCTTGGAAGATCAGATATGTCCTTACAGTGGCCCTGTGCTCTGAAAACCTCTACAACTTTTAAGATCTCCTGATATTTGCTCAATTATAGCAACCTTTGGTTTGATTTACTCCATGACCAGGGATTAGGCTGACTATAACCCCAGAAATGTGGTAGCCTTCTTGTCCTGTACCATGTGAGATTTAGTCTACTAGATTGTACTAAAGGAAAGCAAATTTAAATGAGAGAAACATCAGTGCCAATAATTAGAAAAAAATGCTAAAAATAGTTCTTACAGGATGATCAGCATCTAATTCTGCTCCATAGCTTAGGATCTGATTGGCAAACCTGTCCAGCTCCTGGATACTTCTTGGGAACCATGGCACTGCAAAACAGAAAAGAAATAGAGACTGGTATCCTTCTTTATTACTTGATTTATGGCCTTCTTTTGACATTTTCATCTTTTCATCATATATATAAAGAAACATAGGCAAGGGGCTAAATTCTGTCAATCCTTTTCCCTGTAGCAGGAAACAAGAACAAACCAAGTGAGTTTTCTTGAATTTGTGATTGCCTTACATTGTTGGAAGGATACAGAACATCAAGAGCATCTGACGCTTGGTGCAGAGCTGGCTTGTAACATTTATGATTTTCTGTTTATTACTTCTGGTCTCTTGACTTATTAAAATGCAGAAGATTTTCACAATAAGCCAGAATCATCCCTTTCAAAGGAATGACAAGAAACTCCACAACAAGGATAAAGAATTTTGGATTGCCTGAAACACTCTTTCTCGGTGGCTCCACTTGAGCTAGGATTCTGAAACGAAACTGTAAATGGCATTCTGATGCTTCAGACTAGCAGTGTATCACTGCAGCCATTACACAATAATGCATTAACTTGGTTAACTTTCTTGGTCAGGTTTTCTATTGCCTTGTAATTCATGTCCTACACACACTGTCTCAGGCATAGCCAGCATGTGAGAAGGGACCACGCTGGCCACACACAGTGTAATGCCCAAGTGACCCTCTTGTTACAGGACATGAGGTGAAGGACAAAGAAGAATCACAGGGATTTCCAGATGTGATGTGTTGAGATAAAAAACCAATAAGTCAAGCATCTTCATGGCAATTCAATACAAGGACTGAAAAGGGGCAGCCTCTATCAGTAAAAGGTTTGCAATTCATTGAGAGACTTTCTTGTACAAATGGGTGCACAAATGGTGTTTCCAAGCCAGTGCTTGGAAAACAGCTGATTTCCCTCTGCGGCTCTCTGCTCAGCTGGGAGCGCTGCTGCTCGGCCATACCTCCCCGTCTTATTTCGGAGGTCGTGCCAAGTGAACCTGATCCTGGGCCAGCAGCTGCCGAATGAACTCCCTGCAGTGCCTTGGTGATGGAGCTAATTCCAGACCTGACGGACCACCTACAGGATAAGAGGATCTGTGTCTCCAGGGCTATTCAGCCGTGCTTTGTGCCGATGCTCACAGCACGGAGGGCGCTTGTGGCACCGCCAGGCACCTGCCCAGAGGCGCTGGAGCAGCAGCAGCAGCTTTACAGGGCTCGCTTTGGGGGCCCACCCAGAGAGAGAAAGAGAGCGCCCACTCCCCTGCCTGCTGTCCCATCGCCAGCCTGGCTCCATCCTGGGCGCCTCCACACGTGTTTCCAGCAGGCAGCTGGCGGCTGCTGGCCAGGAAGATCCCGGGATGCGCTCAGCGGTGCCCCCGGCGGTGCCTCCCCTCTCCCGCCCAGCCGCAGTGGGATCCGGTCCGCCCCTCTCCGGGGTGCGCGCTCTTCTCTTTGCCCGAAAATCCAGACCCGAGCAAGTCACTAGATGGCAGCAGCAGACCCGGGAAGGTCCCCGGATGGATTTCCTTGCTGCTGGATGTACCGCTGGATGGTTCTCTTAGTTGCTCCAGAAACTGTCTCGCCCCTCGCTGTCAGTTTCCTGCACCTCCAACCCCTTCACTTAAACTAATCACAGCGGGGAGCAGAAAAAGATGTGTTTGATCCACAGAGAGGGGTCTGCTTACACCGTGTCCTGCCCAATTTCTGTCTGGGTTTCTCTCCTGGCTGTATCACTGAGCTTTGTGTGATGGTGGGGGATTGCCTCATTCTTTTCTGCTTCAGACTCCCCACTACCAGCCCAGCATATTGGTGAATGGTTTTGTGTTAGGCACTGGGCGAAAAAAGCTGCCTGGCAGCACCACAGCAAAGGATTTGTCAGTGTTAGAGAGAAAACCACTCTTCCCAGGGATGCACCATGACCTGAAGGGTCCAGGCTTTATAGAAAAGTTGGTGGGAGCTGAAGTCTGCATTGGATTTCAGCAGTGATGTCTGTAGGGCTTTGCTGGCCTGAATAAGAAAGGCCTCGCTGGGCAGGGTTTGAAGCATTGCTGACTTACTTTCCACACTGACTTACTTTCATTAAATATTTTATTCTCAAGATTGCTTTTGTACTTGCTGCAGACCTCATTATAAACTCAAGGCAAACTGACTCCAGGCTGTTGTGGTGTCAGTCCTGGGTGTGGAGATGGGTGGCTTGCTTTTTCCCTGAACAGGAGAAGCAACTTATCTTCCTGGCATGAAGTCCTGATCCTGCCTACTCAAACACCAGCAGTAGCTAAATGAGAGCAGCTCTGAGCTTTCAGAGTTGGATGAAAGTGGCAAACTCTGAAAGGGAAATGCCAGTGAGACTTAGGCATGCTTGCACCAGCATAAGTCACTAAGTTGGGTCCTGGAAAGTGCTGAGCTTTTTCAGCTCTCATAGGAACAAGAATCAAAGACTCTGAGCACAGTTCTGGGGCAAACACTGCATTAAGTCCATACAGTCCTCACATCGAGGGCCAGGGTGAAAAAGGCTACTGGTGGGTCTTCTGCCTAGATGTGATGTGCCAGGATGCTGTCCCCAGCCCTCTCAGAAACTATTCAAAAGATCAAATCAAATTACCCCCGGCTGCATCCATCCCATATTTTGTTTGCCACATCCTCCTCCAGCCCGTTCTCCAGACTCGCTGTCTGTCTGCACAGCCATTAATAAATTGCCAGGGCCAGCTCTTGCAACACTGGGCCTCTGTGAAGGTCTGAGGAGCGAACGTGGGCTGATCAGTAATAAATATTGATTTGTCTGTAAGTGAAACAGCAGCATTTATGGCATGGTGCTGGACACCCAAGTGGTGACCAAATTACCGTGGGGTCAAATGCTGAGCAGAATGCTAATAAGCCATTTATATGAGAGGCAGCAAAGCAGGGGCAGTGAGGACTTCTGCAGAATCCTCCACTTGGACCATTGTGAGGAGGGTCAAAGACAGGTCTATGCAATTTATAGCAGTTCAAGGCCCAGGTTTAGCCCTTTCTTAAACAGTCTCAAATGCTCTGGCCAGCCTCAGGCAAACAAGGCCCCTACAGATCCTCAGCTCCCAGCTTGTTTCAGAAATGCAATAAATTGTCTGCATTTCCCTAATGCTGCAACAGAATAATATTTAATTACTTTTATTCATGGGCTCCAAGTGGACTGCAGATACACATCTTGTTTCCAAAAAGAGACATTAAGAGATGCACTGTGATTTTACAACAAATCTTTCCATTTACACAAAGAGCTTTTAGCCCAATGACTGCCAGCCCTTCTCATCTGAAGTTCTAAAGCCACATTTGGATTTAGAGCATTTTGCTGGTCTTCTCTCACCTAAAATTACACTGTTGATCCAAATCTGATGTTTGTAACTACTTGAATGTGTCAATTAAATTTTGCGTTTAGTTGAGACAAGATACTAAAATAGCTAAGGTGACCCCTCCCACAAAAAAACCAACCAACCAAACAAAAAAAACCCCAAAAAACAAAACAGAAAGAAAAAAAGAAATAAGCCATTCCTGTATCCTTTGCCCAATAAAGCACATACAGACAGTTTTTAACACTGAGCTATACAGAAGAGACAGAATAAAGAAGTTTCTTCTGAGTGACCACAAAGCAGTGCCCCAAGAATGGGACTGTGTTCTTCCCACTGGAAACAAAACCATAAGGTTTTTCTTTCTCCAGTCATGAGCAGTAGCAAAATCCTTAGCAGGGAAGAAATCAGAGCATCTGAGGCAGCAGTAAAGAATCAGCCCTACAGGATTCCAGACTGGCTCTGAAAGAAAATGTTCCCAGCCTTTACCTGCCCACTGAGACAAGTGTGGCAACATCCCCATAAACCATCTCCCTGAGATTTTGCTCCCTGGAGGCATAATGCTCTTGCTCTGTGTTTTGGGAATAAGATTTCACACAAGCACGTCTGTGGGCTATGACCAGATTTGCCAGGAGGACACATTTGAAAGACAAGCTGGCCTAAAATGCACCACAAGGCCTGTTATTTGTTAGTGCCATCACTGATAAAGGACAGCATCTCACCACACTTCCTACAGCTTGGCCTGTTCCCATTTCACTCTGCCCTTGCAGCTGCCTCCACCCAGGATTTGCCACCCACAGTTCATCCCCTAAGCAAGGCTTGTTTGACCTTTCAAAATATGGACCTTTGGGGATTTCAGTTTGACTGGACCCTTATTACTCATGAGAGGAGTTGAAATTGAAAAAAAAATGAGAAAGGGCAAAAAGAAATATCAATCTTCCTCTCTCTCCTTGGCAATAAATTGTTCCCATTTTATAGTACTTCTGAATTGCTGAAACTAACAAACAAATACAAGTTATCCTCTCAGACAGAAGAGGATCAAGTCCCTTTTTGAAGCACTGACAGGATAATCTAGCTCAAAAAACTCCTTTGATCAACACAGTAACATGCAGTGAAATCCTAATCCTACAGCTGACCACAAGAGTTTTGATTTCTGTGAGGTCAGAATCTCACACGCAAAACTTTCCTGGATGATATTTAGAGCTGCATCTCTGTCTGACTCCGGCATATGTTTACAGACAACTTTATTATTTAATGAAGTTCATTATTAACTTCTTCATAGTAACTAGAAAAATTAATGTTAAGCTTTGGTAGGTCCTGTAGCTTTCTTCTGGAAATTAAAAAAAGCCCCCAAAAGTGAACCTCTTCAATCTGACATGATCATAAATCACCTAATCAACCTTTTGTCTATTTGTCTATGAATGGAGAAAACTGAGTCCAAAGAAAATCTGCTTTCTTCTTTTTTATCTTCAAATGTAATGTCATGGGTAGGACACAAAGGAAATGGTAAAAGGATTACCAGCACTGATCTCAAGAAGGTATTAATGTCCTTTCATGTTGTTCCTAGGAAGGAAGAGGAAGATCCAGACCTAAAGTATTTAAAGTCTGAAATCCTATTAAAATCACATCTGTTATCTGAAGAGGCATTTAAGTCTGTCTCAGACTATCTGCTGAGCAGCCACCACCGCACCAAGCAGGCTCAACTCCAGCAAATCTCTGAGAATTAGGAGCATGAACAACTCACAAAATCTTTCCTTCTTTCCCTCCAAAGGCAGAACTGCAACTGACCTCCCTGGGATTTCTTACAGTGATGGGGAGTTAGTCCTGTTCCCACCAAAGTGGGTGGCAGAGCCTCCCAGGAGACCTAGTCTGAATCATGGCAAAAATTTATACTGACAGAAAATCTGCAAATGAAAATGTTTACAATATATATAGAGAGAAATGTAGCCATAAAGATCCAAGAGGATCTCCCTTCCTACTGGAAAAATAAGTAATTTCAGTGTGTGACATAAGTAACCCATAGTGTCAACCTTGCCAGCATATCCTTACCAGTGTCCTTCTTCTTTGTTCGTGAAAGCTCATGGACTGTTGCTCCAATATCACTTCTCAAGGACTTGATGATCTTGTCCAGTGCTGAGACATTCTCACCTTCCAAGTTAATGAAGAATTCATACTCATCTTTGTTGAGACGGGAAGGGCGGGACTCAATGTGGGTCAAGTTTATACCTTTCTCCTACGAGAAAGAGAAATTTTCATCCCACGGTTTTTGGGGGAAGGAATATGACATAAAGACTGGATAAATACTTGTGTCAGTCAACAAACACAACAAACCATACCATCCGAATAACTCCAAAGCAGCCACTGGACTTGAGGACTTTCACAACAGAGCCAGAAACAGAAAGGAAGAATGAGAAATACGTGGGATTCCTCCTTGCACAGAGCACCATCACGAAGACTAGGCACTGCTGAAGGCTTAGAGAAAGGTGGAAGCAGAATACAAGCTGTAAACAGGCTTTGTATTGTAAATGGCAACTCCAGTACCTCAAGCACATGAGAGCTTGTCTGTGTTGACAGAGACATTTCCCCAGGATCAACACAGGAAGAAGGTATTCCACCTGCAAAGTACCCTCTCATGGGAAACTGAATGCTGTCTTGATGAGCATCTCATAGAAGACAGGATGAGCAGGCAGCTGGGCACCCTGTGAGATCAGCTTCTGCCAAACCTCTGCACAGTCACCTGCAAAGCCACCTGCACAGTTTCCAGGGCTGTGAGCAGCTGCTGGGCAAAGATCCAAAGGGAAGCATGGATCTGCACCAAAAGAGGCAGCCCAGGTTTGTGTACATAAAAAGATGGGTGTTTCAAATCACAGAATCACGGAGTTGGTGAGGTTGAACGGGATCTCTGGAAATCAGCAAGTACAATAATCTGCTCAGGTTGCCTGAGCAGTTTGGCCAGGGCTATGTCCAAGTTTTGAGGCTCCTCAATCTTTCTGGGCAACAGCTCACAAGCTTAATCAGCCTCACAGAGAAGGATTATTTTCTTTAGCTCAGAAGTTCAAGTTCTCACCAAATATCTTTGCTGACCATCAGCAGTGTCTCCTAGCTCTGAAGAGAGAGAGAACTGGCAACTGATGGCTATAACATTGATGACTATAACCAGTGGGAACCTGACCTCAGACTTGCTGCCATGTTGGTGTGTAAGCAACAAGTAGCTGAAAATCCTACTTTTCCAACAAAAAGCAAACAAAAAGTCCAAGAAAACAACAAAAGTCTGAGAAAAAAACCAAAAACAAACAAACAAAACAAAACAGAAAGTCTAAAAGAAAAGTCCAGGAACATCTACCCCTGTTAACTGAATTCAACTGTGTTCTTGAGCACTATAATTTGAATATGAAAATACTGCTTTCTTTCCTCTTTTTTTTTTGAGAAAAAGCTTTTAAACAGGTTTCAATGGACATTGACTTTGCCAGCTGACCATCTTCTCAGGTTCACACTGCTGCTGCAGTCACAGCATGCCATGGTCAGGTCTGGGCTTCTGTCCCTCAGGAGGAATATACAAATCCCTGGAGGAAAACTGGGCCTGAAGATCCCAGAATCATAGAATCATTACACACAGAGGAGTCAGAGAGACTGACACCTGGTGATCAGCATCCCTGGAGAAACTTTTGGTTTTTGTCTTTCAAGCTAAAGACTCCAAACAACATGGGGTGAAGTGATGGCCCTGCTGCTGTCAATTTCAAACCCCCTGCTACAGTGGGGTCAGGATTTCATCCACAAAGTAACACTGTGAGGATCTACTTTTGACCTACAAGGAAGAAAAATGCAAGATTTTTTAACTGTACATCCCTCTTTCTCAGCCCCTTTAGGGTTTTCTTAGCTCCTCTCACTGCTTGCACAGCAAAGGAGGGCATCTGGCCATCAGCAGCAAAGGCCTGATTTACTCCTCCACAAAAGGCAGTTTATTCCTTGCTAGGAAACATATATGTCATTACTCTGTTTCCTGAGTATTGCACACTACAGATGAACTCAAATTGTTTGGCTAGATACCAATACAATAAGTTGAAAAGGTCAAAAGCACATTCACCAACCACTGCTCTCGAGCGATGCCGTCCTCACAGGGCTGTCTGCAGGAGAGAATGGCCAGCACTGTCCTTGGCCCTGGGGACAGTTTGTTTTAGGCCTCCAGAGCCCTGTTTCCCAAACAGACTGCCCATTGTCCTGTCCATGTGGCTGAGGCACTGGGAGCTCCTGACAGAGAGCAGGCACAGGGAGCTGCTGCGCCTTTGCTGCGTCTCACCATCCTCATCCTAAAAGTTTTCTTCCTTATGCCTACTCTGGAGCTACACCCTTTTAGTTTAAAACCATTACCCATGTGCCATCACGAAAGGTGTTGCTAAAAACTCTGTCCCCATCTCTCTTTCTTTCTTTCTTTCTTTCTTTCTTTCTTTCTTTCAGGACCCCTCTGGGTACTGGAGGCCACAATAAGACCCCCCCAGCACCTTCTCTTCTCTGAGCTGAAGGCTCCTTAAACTACACCCCTTTGGTTTTTTGATCAGGTGACTCTTGTACTGTACCAGCTCTCCAGCTGGGCTCAGTGAGCAGCTGCACAGACAGCAATGTCCCCAGAATGAATGGAATGAAGAGAAAAGCTGCATGGTGGGCATGAGACATGCCTAAGGAAGCAGGAGTATCAATACCTCTCAAACTACCACAACCTAAGACAATAAGAAAAAGAGGGGGGAAAAGAGAAGATGGAGGAAGGAGCCCATGAAGAGGGTTATCTCCTTTCTTACACCTGAGAGAAGCAGAGTGCCATGCTGCTTTGCTGTTTATTTGAGGAATGTCTGCCACTCAGCAATGTGCAGAGCCAACCTGTTACCTCTTTGTGCCAAGACTTCAGGACTTCACAACAGAGAAGCTGAAGGGTTCTCCCTTCTGGTGTTTTTTTCTTTAGAGCAAGAATCCAGCAGCATATGTCAAACTCCCTGAACTGGTACTCCTGGAGATGTGTGTTCTGGTGTGCTGTGCCTTGCTACTAAGCCCTTGATTTCAAAATATTTACAGTGGCTCTGTTACTAGAGTTGCTTTACAAATCTCAATTTCATTCTAGTCCAACTACTCCATCTAGTGTTTAATCTTCACAGTTTCACATTGTTCAGAACTTTTTTGTATCCTTGATGTTGCCAAATCTTGCTATTGCATCATATTTCTCCCAATAGTTGATGTTTTCTTTGAAGGTCCAACTTCTGGAGACAAATAGTTACCTGAGAAAGCAGAATGGAGGCACTTTTGTTGTTGTTGTTGTACATGTTAAGCAGTTTTCAATCTCTATCTGTTTTTTAGCAGATTGACATCTTGACAATGTATGCTTTCAAAAGTCAGCTAATAAAAGTTATTCCAGTTTTATGAGCTATTTTTTGTTGATGGAACCTAACTCCTAACCTGACACCTTACTAAGATCTCGACTGTCACATGTTTGTGGCTAGATTCCCACCTGAACTATTAACATGGATCTCTTCTGCCCTTCCTATTTCAGAGCTGGCTGGAATCAGACGAGCCCATGGAGTGAGATTAGATGTGTCTTTGCTGATTTCACCCCACCACACATTGCAGCTGCGAGGAACTTGGAGAGCAGGTTGGTACTTCTCTCCTTCTCTTCAGGTTTATGACCAGGGAGCTTCTCCCCTATGAACACATCCTATCATGCAACCATGGATCTGCTGTAGATTTTTTTTTTTATTTAAAACCTTTCTTGAAACCTCCACTCCTAGGGGTGGAAAAACTCAGCTTTCATTATTTTAATATCCAAGTCAACTGTACCTCTGTCACTGCCCATTAGAGAAGGAAGTCTCAAGACATGTTCTCAGAGCTCAAAAATCAAGCTATAATTAGTTGTAACCAAGTTAGAAAGGGGCAGTAATACAAATATCAATTTAAAACAGAGAGGAGGGTGGATGCAGGGAGGAGATTGCCCATGTCCCTCCCTCCCTCCCTTACCTAACAGTGCTGGATCTCAGCCTCGGCTCCCTCTCAGAGTCTGTGAAGCAGCTTCAGCCCCTTGCCCAGGTTATTCCAGTTAGTCCATCCTAACTGAGCACCACCTATGCTGCAGCTGCCCCACACCAGCAGGAGAAAACCAGACTGGTGTTGCACTACACCAGCAGTCTTGCTGAGGTCACTGGCAAGAGAATTTAGTCCCACCCCATGTTTAACGGCCTGGTCACTGAAAAGGAAAGTTGTGTGTTCATAGCTACACATGGAAGCTCTCAGTAGGGATAGATGCTTTCTGAAAGTGTTATGAGTTGCTATTTTCCATGACACTCACTCATCCTTCTGTTCACTAATTACTAAATGTGCCTATATATGGTTCTAAAACTAAGTACAGCTGTGAAATCCAGCTGCAGCTCGTTTTCACGACTGTTGTCATTAATTAAGTTTTAAGGCTTCATCAGGAGACCCACATTGTTACCAGATGAAGAACTTTTGACAACACTATGGTGCCACTAAGTGAGATTTTAGGTAAAATCTCTCAAAAGAAGGATTTTACTTGCACTTTCTGGTATCAAAAAAAGACAGATGAGATGTTCTTTTAACCTTTACCATGGTATAGTTCAGAGTTTTCTGAAGGAGGACCCTTTCAGAAGCACAAGGATAAGCTCAGTGTTTAATTTTCATAGATCAGAGGACTTCTGAAGTTGCAGTGATGCCTTCAGCTATGGATTCCCAAAGCAATGGCAAAGGCAGTCATCTGATTCAGCTTTACTGTCCAAAGGCCTGCTTCTCAGCTGGAGACAGTGCTTCCCTATCTTCTCTAGGGGTCTTTCTTCCCAGCTCATGGAGGAAAAGTGTCTCAGAGCAGGTCCCTACCAGCAAGAAGTACTAGAGGGCAGCTGGCCCTGGCAGAGCCTCTGGTGTCCATCACTCAGCACTTCTGCTCCAGCCCTGAAATTTGGCATGAAGTTTGCAGCAGAATCTGGCTACAAAAGAGGTGGAGCAGGACAACCCAAAAACATGTGACAGCGTGTGGCGTTACATAAGCACCTGTGAAGAGGGCACTCCTCTCTTTAATCCCAGATTTGTTCATTAGATCAAGAAGTCCAGCTCTTGTGGCTGTAGGAAGAGGAGGGATAACACCAAGGATGTGGATTTGGAGCAGTGTAATGAAATGATCATAGCTGTGCCTGTGTAAAGAACAATGAAAAACAACCTTGTGGGAGAGGCAAGCCTGGCCTGTTCACCTATCACTGTAGACGCTTCCAACACACCCCCTGGGCAAAGTGACTGTTTTCTTCTCCTGATTTGGAAACAAGCCCAACCGCTGCAGAGCCAATAGCTTCTCAGGGGACAAAGTGATAAAGTCACGTAGCACTTTATGTGGAATAAAGTTCCTAAACAGAAACAGAGCAGTTACCTCTGCTGACCCTGAAAGTGCCAGTTCTCATTTAGTACAGCCTGTTACTCCCATCCCGTCCTTCCATGGAGCAGTAACTTACCCCCATGGGACAGTAACTTACTCTGGGAGCAGGAGTACTTGGTCAAAGTCAACCTCTTTTTTTTTTTTTTTGCTTTTGAACTAGAGCCCTCCCCACTGATGGCTGCACCTTGCACTGAAGTCCTGCTCTGTATCTGAGAAAGTCCCATCAGTGAGGAAAAGATAGAAGGCTCCTCTCTGAGAATGGGTTGAGCAAACTTGTAATGTATTCCAATGTTTGCCACTTAAAACAGCTGATGATCTACTACTTGTAAATCCATAAAAAAAAAAAAAACCAAACTTCAGAGAAGATTAGTGTATGCACAAATTCATGTGGAAAATCTGCAATTGAAACTGAAGATGATCCTTTTTGTGTGTGGAAATTCTTATTTCTGATATTTTTAATGATGAATTTAACTACAGAAAAGGCAGTCTTTGAGGGGGAACAATGTGGGTGTTTCTTCACTTTTTTTCTTTCAGAATGAATTTTGTTGTTTTAAAAAGCTACCTCGATTTCAATAGGCTTTTATCACTACAGAGAAACAAGTACTTCTACCAAGTGTAACACTTGGGTCAACCCAAAGTGCTCAGCTTTGCTTTTCCAGTTTTGATAAGAAACCTGGAAGATTTATCCTTTTTTTTTTTGCCTCAGCTTATACTCAGAACATTTTTGATGTGTCCAGTGAATCAAAACAAAACCACACCACGATGACTGCTCTGTCTTCCTGATTTTAAGCACGACATTTTACTCATGTGTGCTGTTCTGTTTCAGACAAAGGTATTTCTTCAAGTTTTGGCTGCCTCTACAACACAAATAAATAACACAGGGCTGCACCAAGGAGTACCTCAGTGTACAGCAGATCCCCTTAAAATGTAGTCAGTGTAAAGACCCTGATGGTGAGTTTGTGATGTCCCTACAGCCAACCTCAGGCCTGCAATAAGGACAGGGGGGACAAAGGGGCTTCTCAAGTGCAAAACAATGGGATTTGACAAGCAAAAAGTGAATGTCTGCCACATCCCAATATACAAATGGAGCAGCTAGCATGGAAGCAAAGTGGATTCAGTTTTAGCAATCTGCTTATTGCTGAGCATGACTGCGCTCCTAACACTTTACAGCATATCAGAGTGTGAATCTGGCCCTGAGGACACATCTCTCCACAAGACAGGTGAAGAAGGGGCTGCAGGGGCTGTACTGCCAGCAGTGGCACAGAGCAGTCCAGGAGCAGCAGATTCATGCAGTCAGGCAAGGATTTGCAAACCGAGAGAAGGGACAAGAGTCAAGGATCAGAAAAGCTTAGAAGCCTGCTGAAGTCTGGTGTTCAGATGGGTCTTCCTGAGTAAACATAAGAAAAAAGTGAAAATAATCAAGTATATTTTGGACATAAAGCCGGCAGACAAAAAGAGCTGAGTTCATTGCGGAGATTCTTCAGGAAATTTAAAAAAAAAAAAACCTTCAAGCTACATAGGAAAAAAAAAGAGTTGTCACTCTAGCCACATACTTGTGTGCAACTGGGACCTGAACAGATAATCAGTTTGGGTCTTTGAGTAAAAAAAAACCAAATGTGAGAGTGTGCAGTACTCTGCCAACTGCATGAGCAATCCTGAGGGATGTTGGAGTAGGACAAACATTACTTTTTCCACAAAATACATTGAAATTCTCTTAAACTTGGTGTCTCAGTTAGAGGATATAATTCTGTGCCATGAGCACTCTGTAGCCCTTAGCCTTGAACCTCCCCCTCCCTGGAGGAGGCTCCCCTACCTTCAGTCCACCCTCCAGGCTCCCATAATAGGGGTTTACCCCTTCCATCTGGGCTGTGTTTGTGTACCAATTCCTTTCCTGGGTAGCTTGCTCTGTGTGTGAGATTCTACCTGGCAGGATTCTTGATGAGCCAGAAGTCTTGGACCTCATGATATGCAGGAGCAGACCCAGGCTGGAGCACACCCTTTGGGCTCTAGCTGCCCATGGAAAGCAAGCTGTGACAGGGGCTAAAATCTGGACAGTTTCACCCCAGCACAGGAGTGGGACACGGGCAGGATGTAAATCTGGGAGTGCATCCCAGGAAGGGACTCCAGAGTGACTGAACAATACTCCCAGAGTAACTTTTTTATTTTCAATTCTTAAACCAAGGAGAGGTTTGTATGGACCTTCTCATGTCCATAGAGAAACCTCCTCTACAGAAAGACATCCTGTGTGCTTATGGCACCTCAAGATCTCTCCTTTCTTTAGGTACCCCCTCAATTCCCTATGACTCAATCTGCATCTTGCTTCCATGCTACCTTCCCTGGGAGAGAGGGCAAATTTTCAAGTCTTTCATATTTACAGTTCATTCAACCCTCCTCCTCTCCCCTTCATGTTCCAGACTAGTTTTAGAGACTGTCTAGAAAAGAGGCAAAACCCTCAAAGGCAGTGCTGGAGGCACTGTCCATTAATCACTCCCAACTCCAAGCTGGGAGGAGAGGGCTGAGCTGTGCTCTCTGCCTGCATTCCCATGCATGAGTGCCCAGAGAGGTGCCAGGAGTCTGGGCAGCTCCCAGCCTCAGCAAGGAGCAGAAAGTTTACAGACATGCAGCACATGGCCATCAGCATCAGCAGCTGCACAGGGTGTGGAGCCCCTCCATGAAGTCAACAATTGCAGCTCCACATCTGCTCCTGGAAACAGCCTGATCCTATTTGTGGCTTGTCAGTTTTCTCTTTTCTTTCTGCATGTGTCTGCAGGGGGCAATGACAGCTGGAGCAGCCATCCTCACTATCTGCTCTTGTGAGGCCCCTCTGATACAAGTCCACCACATTTCCACAAGCCAGCAACAAGCTGGTGACACAAACCAGAGGACAAGGCTGGCTATCTCCCTGCCCAAGGAGCCACCCACAGAGAGTCTGAGCTAACTCCAGTTATTAATAACATTAATAACAGTTAATGTTATTAGGCACTGAAGGAGTACAAGATAAAAATTCCCTCAAGTTCTTTCTGTTTGTTTCCACTCTTCACCTGCATATCTCCACTTTCTCTCTCTGTGCTGTGGATGTCACTGAGCACAAAGACTGTTTCTCTGAGGCACCACAGTGAGGGCCCAGATGAAAAATGGGGAACGTCATCTCAGCTGTGCATGTATGTAGGACTTACACCTCTGTGCTGATGCCTTAAGCTTTAGCTTTCATATTTTCAGATTCTGTGCTGCCTAGAGATGTAGTTCTGAGCCTCATATTAAGTGCTGGTGAGCTCTCTTCACAGAGTCAGGAGACAAAACAAATCCTTTTTCTTCTGTGGACCAAGGATAACTTTAAGCCCAACAGCACAAACAACGGTGGACTGAAGGGAGAAACCAGAAGGATGAGACCTCACAACCTGAAGCTGTAATTGGACAATTGAACCCCAATATGCAAATGGACCAAAACTTATAAAAGTGTAAGGTCTCATGACCAGTCAGCCATTTTGTGACCATTCTTAGTCCACCCTGGGTGTGGCCCTGGTCAGGGTCCTTTCCTGCCCAAAGCGGATCCTGGAGGCCTTTCAATAAATACCTACTCTATTCTCTGTCTCTGTTTCAGGTCAGACTTCCCAAGGCATTAGTGCAGCTCTTGGAAGGGGGTTAAACAGCCCAAAGGCAGCTCTGGTTTGCACCAGGAATTTAACAACAGCCCTGAGGAGGTGTTCTTGTACCATTAAATCCCATCCATCCATCCATCCATCCACCTATTTTCCCACTACAATACCAAATGTAAAACTGATATAAGAGCACCTATGCCAGGTCTTCTTGTCAAGCCTTGGTGCTGGAGGAGGCTGCAAGTTAGCACAGAAAGAATTGGCTTTGTTGGGATGGAAAACCAACTGAGTCCCAACCTCTCAGCTGCAATCATGGTCACTGGGAAAAACCATTACTCAGATGGTCTAGTTTAGGTATCTGCTTTGGGGCAAGAAAAGTCACATCCAAGAAATGGTTACTTCTCTCTTTCCTATACTAGCTCCTCTACAAATTTTTCTTTAGAGCTGTCAGCAATTTAGTTAGTAGACAGCAATGCAATTAATAACAGAATATCAACAGTCTCATTAATTCACTTACAGACATGCAGATCTCTGACATGTGGACATTTTGCAGGACTTTACTGGTCAATTCACAAATTTAGACTTGGTCTTCTGTTGTTGGTGTGAATTTCCTTTTATCTTAATGAATCAAATATGTCCTATAACTCATAATTATTGTTCCTTTGTACCCACAACACACAACTCTTCATTTCCTAGTAAATTCAATTTATGAATGGAAAATATGCAGGTCACAGCTTCTTAGAATGTTCTAAAGAAATTGCTGTTTTCAGGCACAACTATTACATAAAAGAAAAAAAAAAAAGCCACAGAACCAATATAAAAGTGTATTTGCTTGGGAGCACAGAGTACACAGCTGTGGTTGCAACACAACCATCCCGAATTGCAAGGATTTTGTGCTTTTTAAATAACATTCATAACATCTGGGAAATATTTCTCGAAGAATAAATAAGCACACAATGTCCTGAAAGGTAAATTTCCCCAAAAGCTTTCCAAATCACTCAGCATAAGTTACTGAGTCCCTTTGGTGTAAAAAAAAGTGCTTTCATTTTTATGCTGCTCTGTAGGCACCCTCCACCCGATCTGTAGAAGTACTACAGGTAGGAGATGGTAGAATTTTTTGTATCAGGTTTATTGAGGTGGACAAGAGCTAAGAGCTGCCCCCAGCAGAAATACCTTGTGCAATATGCATTGTGAGTCACATAGCTCAAATATAACATAGCGGGTTATATTTGCCTTACAAGCTATAAGGCAAATTATTTGGTTATAAGTCAATCTTAGGGCACAGCCCAACTCACCCCTACCTCTTACTACAGCAGTTATGATTAAATATTTCCCTCTTAAGTGGAAAAAAATACATTTTTACCACCCTCATGTCAGTCAAAGGTAGAGGTTTTAGTTTTAAAAAGCTACTTCTGCTCCAAGACTTTAAGGGATTTGAAGCCCAGAAAAGAAATTCAGGCTGCTTTCCCCTGTAATAGCAATGAAATAGAGTCACAAACACAATCTCCAAGACCCCGAGAAAATGTGGCTGGAATACAAAGTTGTAAAGACCTGAAGGAAAGCATTTACCTCAAACGTGCGCAGGACTTTAGCCAATGCCCCGACTTCCTCTTTCAGAGAGAAAATCAAAGAGATCACACCATTTTTATTGGGAGAGTCTTCAATGTAGCTAGATTCCTGAAAGGAAAGAAAATACATAACCAAAGATTACAACCATTCACCCTAGGAGTGAGTTTTGCCTGTCTCCATTTTCCCTTTGCACATCACCAGCGATGTAAAGAGGGTATAAAATAGCTCCAAGTGGGAATCAAGGCAGCTGTTGCTGTGAGAAGCAGAGCAGTTCTGGGGCTGCTCTCATTTATGATGGTAGAGGCACTAATCCCTTCTCTCAAACCAGAGCCCTTGTGTGAGCAATGTAGCCAAAAAGGTCATGAAAGTAAGCCTAATAGCATCCTTACCTCACTTCACCCCTCAGGGATGACTGGAAATCTTACTGCACTTTGGTTTCAGCTACAGTGCAAAGTCCTTCCCTCAGGCTTCCTTTTCATCAACTCAGGGTTAAGCAGAGCAATGTAGATGAGCTCTGTGCAGAGATGCAGACCATGATCTGTGTTTCACTTCAGTTCTGCTTATACCTTCTAGGTAGCCCCAGGAGAGAGGTAGTACTCACAGGAAGGTGGTTTTAAAACAAAATAACAACATCAAGCAAAGTAAATAAAAGGAAAAGAAAAAAAAAATGTTGGAGCAAACATTTATATCTTCCCTGAATCCCATAACGTGTAAAGACATAGGGCAAGATGTGTTTTCGTTTATGTTTGTTTCCTTTCTCTTATTTATTTTCTGCTCTATGAATTCCAAAAGGCAATTTCCAGTACTCTCAAAGGTTTATTTTCATTATTTGCATGGTTCTCATTACTAAAACATCTTTGCATGTCTCTACATGTGTTTCTTTTCACAAAAGCCCTGTTAAGCAGGGAAGAGCTATTTCAGCACTTCTGAAGCTGAGCCCTAGAATGGAGGCAGATCTTAAAAACTGAGTACTTGGCATAGCAGGTAAATGCCTGCTGAGATTTCAATCACCTAATTTTTCTGATATCGGAGTAAATTTGATGCACAACCATCACAAACTTTTGGAGGCCACATTAACATCTTATTTACTTGGGGGGGTTGTGTTTTTTGTTTGGTTGGTTTTGGTGTTTGGTTTTTGGTGTGTCGTTTTTGGGGGTTTTTTTGTTTGTTTTTTTGTTTTGTTTTTTTTTTTTTGACTGCTACTGGCCTTAGAGAAATTGCTTTTGGTTGGTATTTCAAAGATCACACCAGACATCTGCAATACAGACAAGTTCTGGTAACAAGGCCTGGGCTAAAGCTTGATTCAAGGTACTCATTCAAATATTCCTTATAAAGATCTGTATTTTTGGGCAGAGCTTGCCCTCATTATGGCTATTGCTCAATTGAACATATAAATCAGAGTAAAAAGAGTCCCAGCTCCCAAATATTGTCCTCAGTAAAGATAGCCTTTGTAGAAGACAAAAAAATAATAAACAAATCCAACTGCCCTGAAGCCATAAAGTTCTTGGTGGGCCTACATTTCCTGAGGCAGAGCTATGAAGAGCTGCCCTCTTTTGTAAAGTAAATAATTGCTGATTCTTCATGCCCTCTCCAAGGCTGCCTCCAAGGTTGCTGCTAACAGAGTGGCCACACATTTTTCCATCTGGCTTTGTTTCCAGAGGCTGCAAAGGTTTTCCAAATGTCTTCCAGCTTTATGAAGGACCTCTAGTGGGAACTGTAGTAGAGGTGCTGGCTTTACACACCAGAGGGAAGATTGCCACCTGTTCAGTTGGGACACTTCTGCAGCATCTCTGTGTCTCCTGGGTCCTCATCCAGCCCAGCTCTTACATGGGGAGGACCAAGAGGAAAAGCAGCTGGAAGTGATGTGTCAGCTGGCTAATGAAACCCATTTACACCTCAAGCAACCACAAGGGAAAATGATGACAGGAGTCTGGCAAAAGTCAAAACAAATGTCTGTAGTACTGAAATTTTATGGCAGTGTGACCAAAACTGTCATCTCAAATGCTGTCCATGCATTGCTTTTTCCTTCTGTTTTCACCCACCGCAGCCAAAACTGATCTTAAGGACAGAATTGGCTCCATCATTGTCTGTCCAGTGGATCAAGATTTTGGTTTTCACTGTCAGCAATGAAACTGCTCTAAAAGACATGCAGTTAAATATTTAAAATATCCTTATTAAGTCACGGTGTGTTATATATTTAAAATATTCTTATTAAGCCATGGTGTGAGGACCAACTTATAGGACAGATTAACTCAAATGTGTGTGACAAATGAAGAATTTGTGGTTTGGATATTTGCAGGGGATATAATGCAAAGTTGAAGTCCTGCAAGATAGTTCTGATTATAATTTTGCACAGTGAGATTACACAAAAAAAGCCTCCAAAAACTTTTCCAAACTCACTGGTCACTAGCCTTGATTTGTTGAGTTCAGCTTTCAATCTGTCCTCAGTCATTTTCCTACTCTTGTAAATGAATTTATATTAGTGCTTAGGAGAAAGACACATTGCAGCAGGGAGCAGGCACTAATGCTGTACACAGTCTCATACTTGCTTAACTTCTTGCACATCTGCATATGCCCTCAGTTCCCTGGAAAGTCTTTTAACAAGCATCAGTCCGTGCCTGAGCCTGTCACAGAGGTGACATCTTTAGTTGCAAAGGAGGAGAAGACTAAAATGATTGTTTTCCTGGTACCCAGTTCTTATCAGTATATACGAAGGCAGCCTGCATCAATACACACTGCAGACAATAAACCTCAACACATGCACTGGAGGTGATAGCAGTAATAACACGGGTACTCACAATATTGTTGAGCTTTTTGTAGTACTTGTGCATAGTTTTAACTGTTTATCAGTTTTTCCATTCTCATTTTGGCCTTTAACTTCTCATTCCTCAACATACATGGAAGAATTGCAGCTTTGGAGTAATCCTACTGTTCTGTTACTATTGTGATTATGATTCAGAGTCGAAGATATAATTTTATTGTGTTAAAGTATTGTCTCTGTGATATGTATATGTGATTTATAGTGTGCAATAAATTCAGTTCTAATTTTCTTCCAGTTCTGGGTTTTTCTTTTCCAGGAAATAAAAGAACTAATTGATGAGCATGAACAACCATCCCTGGACCCAATACAATCCCAAAGAAAGTGTTATGTAGATGCAAGGATAGGTTTACCTGAGCACAAACCTGCATTTTTAGTTAGCAACTTTGCACACAGATCAGTATTGCCACACAGGTGGTAGTATTATGGGTCAATAACATAATCCTGTCAGCCTTTAATCCATTGCTGAGATTTTTAGCTAAAGCCCTTCAGAGTGAATCCAACACTGTTTAAGCCTGAGAAAGTTTTTCTTCCAGTTTCAGGGATATAAAATTTTCACCTCTCTGTTGTAAAGTTCAAACTTACTAGATAGGCAAAATGGGGGGAAGGGAAAAAATATTTCAAATTAAAAGATTTCTAAGTTACTTGTGAAAATAGAATCAGTTTTCAAGTCAGATTTCTTAAGGCATTTATTTGCTGATCACCACTGTGGTTGGAACCAAGCAATTACACAACTTGGATAAGCAGCAAGGTGAGACCCTAGAGGAATATCGTGGTGGTCCAGCCTCAGCACACTAAGCAGTAGGAATAGAGGCTTCCTTGGCATCTCTGCTCTTGTAAAAAATAGAAGCCCTTTTTTTTTGCACATCTGATGAAGCTTTTCTCTGGCTTCAGTAGCATTGTAGAGGGTGCATAAGTGCAGAATTTTGTCCTAATAATTAACCATGCTGGCCTCAGGTTACATCACTTGCCCCTGCAGTAACATCAGTGCCTCTATTCAAAAGGCATGAACTTCAGGTCTTTCTGTATTTCCCAAAGCACAGAGTTCAAAGTCAGTCAGTAAACATTAAAAAAAAAAGGACAAGAGAGTCCTAAAATTTCACAAAAAACTCTACCAGAAGAGCACATAACTTCATCTGTTTTCCTTTAACAAAAGAAGACAGCTTTTTTTCATCACACATGTTTAAGAGCTCTAATAAGCTTCTGGTCTGTTCTGATTCTTTGTCTTTTTGACATGCATGCAAGGATACTATTGCAATGTTTGTGTGCATTCTCACTGCCTTTTTGCGAGCACTATTAACAGCACACAAGTATGGGGGCTGCCAAAATTGTTCAGGTACTGCAAAGCATCACAACAGGCCATCTTGATTCTTCCCCTCTTGGGTCACACTGCCTCTCAAAGAGTGGAAGACAAGCATAGGGGTGCAGGAGTGAGGCAGGACACCTCTCCACCTCTGCAAAAAGCAGGCACCGACCTTATCACTTACCTGGAAAGAGTCACCATTCATTTTGCAGTGCTGTGAGTCCATGTTGCAGAGGCAGCAATGCCCACACAGGGAGACCTCTTCACTACAGCAGGTGAAGCCTCCAGACTCAACAGCAGTGGCTAGAGATCTGTGCAAAGGTATTTCAAGTGGAGCTAGCAAGTCAAAGCCAAGCCCTTCCCCAGCTCCCTCCCCTGGACAGCATGCCAAGGGGGCGTTCTCCCTGCACGCCCACCCCACTCCACCCACCCCTGGCACACGAACCAGCCGCTCCACGCTCGCCATCCCCTGTGACTCCCACGCCTGCGTGGAGCAGCTCTCCAGCAGACTGTTTCTATCTGCCCCCAACGTGGAGGAGCAGCATGTTCTGAATTAACAGCCTTCCTCCTGATCAACATCAGCTGTTCTTATTTTTTCACATCAACACATCGTTTTCAGTTCAGCCTCCAGCCCATTTCTTCCCACTGCAGCTGCGTGTTCAGCCTCAGGTGGATTTCCCATCCGGGTGGGGTCACTCCCCTTCAGCAGATATCGGACATTCTCCAGGTTGTGTTCCTTGGATGTCAAATGTCAGGCACGGAAGGCCCTGGCAAGGCACAGCAGCTGAGGGATTTGTCCTTCAGTAGGGCCTCCGGGGCTGCTTCCAAAGAGGTCAGAGAGTAGGAGACACCACTCCTCTCACCGGACACTGGAGAGAGACACCCAGGACAAGGCAAGCACGAGATGGGAGCTAGCTGCCTGAACCTCACACTGGGATATGAGCCTGAGCATGGGGAAAGGGAAGAAGGTAAAGGAAGAAAAGGAGCAGGAAAGAGCAGGGCAGGAAGATGTAGAACTGCAGATGATGTAAGTGTGCTTGCATATGGTGTCAGCCATGGAAAGCACAAGGGGAACAGAGTGGGACACATAAATGATTTCAGGAAAGGTTAGTAAAGTACTGATATGAAAGAGCCCAAGTTTGGCTTAATGAGAATCACCAAACAAGGTAAAGGAAATTGGAAAACTGTAGCCCAATATCAGAGGGCAGGTGAAAAAAAAAAATGAAACAACTAGGCAAGTATCTATCTCGCTATTTGGGAAGATGAAGTCTTACACAGACAAATTGTGCCAGGGCGGGTAATCTTGCTATATTTTCATGATGAAGACATATTCTCTTTACAGGTATTTTGTCCTTGAGGGAAGCTCTACTACACACACCTGTGCATGTGCTAGGGATGAACACTATCAAAGACTTACTGTGAATGGTTCATATGTACAAAACACAACACCCTTACAGTGGGGAAACTGAGTGGAGCCATTCTGAGTGGAGCCATTCTCCAAATCCATGTTGGACCCCATGACTGTGGAGTCAGAATCTATCTCCCTGAAACAGTAACTCAGTGCTTTGGGTGCAAATAAGTACCTTTTTCAGACAAGCTTCTTCTTTGTGCGTCCTGAAACTGCCTGTAGGGATAAAAAGTTATTTCTGAAGAGATCAGCAAGCCTGTGGTATGGGCTGACAGGTAAAGATAGCCAAATATGGTGCACACTAAACACTCTGGACTCTGCTCACATGGAAGTAGGATGGAGCAAGGAAAGGCAGAGCACTAGGGGAAAGTATCCCCAGTAACTGCCAGCAGTAGAAAAGCTACTGTTTTTTTAACTACTCGGACAGTAAATTTATTACACTAGCCAATATTTTGTGTCCTGTGTTTGTGCAGCCCAAGGCACAGCCCTGTCCATGATAGGGAGACTGAAGGCCACCTTGGAAAAAAGTAACAGTGAGATGAGGATGGTGACAAGTCTGATTATAGCCCCTGTGCAGGACAAGACAGACTCCAGCAACTACTCTTGTTTACTTTCCCCATGCACCATGCCTTGCCACCTGGTGTATTTTTCAATGAGATAAAATATTATTTCCTCTGGTTTTGCCTTCCTCTTTCTTTCCTTATTTATTTTCTTTTTACTGATCTTTCATCTCTCTTTTACTTCTTTGTGGCTTTTACATGTTTTTGGTCTTTGTTCCTTCCCTTTCTTCATCCCTTTTCTTACCTATCTTCACTCTACCCAATTGTAATGGCAAAATGAAATATCAAATACCCAAAATACTGCTCATGCCAAACTATGTATTTATCTATTTTGCCTCCAACCTCCTGCTTTTTGTATTTATTTTGCACGATTATCTCTTACCCCTGTTGTTACACAATCATAATAATATGACCAGTGTATTGCCACCAGTTCACTGTTTAATCAGTCTGCACTGTCAGAGGTTGCCTGGTAGCAAAAGGCACTGGCTGGAGGAAACAAAGCTCTGCTTGCCAAATTCTCTTGTTTTGGAGCAAAGTGATGTGTGGGGGTGTGTATGTGTGTAATCCAGTAATGTTACTCTAGAAATATGCAGTTCCATCAGCATCTGTTAACCTTGGGCCATTTCAGAGTCCAGACTGCTGGAGCTTCTCTGTCCTCTTTGAAGTACTACTTCAGGGTTCCAAGCATACGTATTCCCAGGTATTCCCACTCAGGTTTCAAGTTCCCTCATGTGCCTGATTCCCCGGCTGGTGTGAGCACCTGGCCTTTGCTGCAGCACCGTGCAACCCCTCTCCTTTCAACCATATGCAGATATGCACTGATGTCCCACCTTGCCTTTGCCTAAAAACACGTGTTCTTCAGCCAAAACACACTTTATTTGGGTACAGACACATACATGCATACACCACACGTAGTCCTTTCTTGCTGCGCTCTCAGCAACAGATCACAGGGCTCTTTGCACTGAAGTTGGCAGGGTCCCCTGGCCATCACGATGAGAGTTCAAGGGGTCACGGACTTTGGCTGCTTTTCAGACGGCTCTTTGCCACCCATTTGCAGAGCGGCGGCTTCCCTGGAGCTGTGAGTCTTTGTGTCTGGGCGAGGATGTCCCTTCCTGTGCCAGGACCTATCCTTGGCCTGAGGCTCCCTGCCTTCCCTGCTGCTTCAGGATGTCCCCGTGCATGTGAGGGAGCAGTGAGCAATGAAAGTGGGATTTTCTAATGGAAGAAGAAGCTGGTGGAAAAAAATCCCAGATGAGGATTCCATGAGTATCTTAGGTGGTTTGTGTGTGTGCATGGCAGGGGGACATCCTCCTTATCAATATCGTGTATGCATTTACTAGAGATCCCAGGGTGCTGTACCTCTCCTTTACACTCCAGACAGGCAGCATTCCCTCGCACCTCCCTCTGCATCGTGCTAGCAAAGCCGCCCAGCCATATCCCCGTCTTACTGCAGAGCCGCGCTCTCCGAGACCTCAAGGCTGCATCCCATCCATCCCTCCCCAGATTTTCCTGGTTCCTTCACTCCTGGGCGCGGGTGGCCGGGAGGTGGCACTGTGTCCTCACGGCAGAGATGGCTGGCGGGAGTGGGGACCCCGATTGTCCGGCTGCTGCCCTCCCCGGGAATAGCGGGGGATCCACTTCCCAGCCCGCGCAGGCATCACCCAAACCCTCTCCTACCCTTCCAGCCAGGGGACCACCGCTTCGGAGGAGCCGGGAACAAACCACCCCCCACCCAAAATAGTCAGCTCTCCAAAAAGCGGCGCTGGGGGTATGCGGGATGGCAGCCCGGTGTGATTTATCCCCCGGGGCCGCGACGGACGCACAGCTCGTGGCTGCACAATGGGGCCACCCGGCAGAGCCGGCAGCGAGGGGCTCCGCTCCGCGGGCGCGGAGGGCAGGGGAGCAGCGGGCGGCACCGCCCGGCGGGACCCGCGGAGGGGCGAGAGGGACGGGGCCGCCAGGGGAAAAGCTGCTTCGGCGGCTGGTTTGGGTTTGGGGAGAGGTTTTTTGTTTGTTTTTGTTGGGTTGTTTGTTGGGGTTTGTTTTGGTTGTTTTGTTTTTTTGGTTTTTTGGTTTTTTTTCCTGTAAGTTTTGTTGGGGTTTTTTTTGGTTGGGTTATTTTTTTGGTTGGTTGGTTGGTTGGTGGGTTGTTTTGAGGGGTTTTTTTGCAGCCCTATATGCAAACTGTCACTTCAGGTTAGCACAAGACCTGATGTAGCTCATTAGCATGAGCTGTATCTAATATGCTTAAAACCTCTAATTATTTATTATGCCCTAATTGGCAGCCCAAGAAATGTCTGCAAAGTGGTGAGTGTTCATCCCAAGACGCCTTTCGAGGAGAATTCAGCAGTGGCCCTGGTCAAACGTCATTTTTAATTCTTCATTGGGGCGCAGGCTTTATTCCTCTTGTAGATGATACAACACCAAGAAAACTCGAGCTTGCTATCCCGACAACCAGACTTCTCCATCCTGGGCAGGACAGGCAACAATTACTCAAGAAAAAGGTTTCATGGTTAAGTTCTTATTTCCATAAAGGAACTCCTAGGAAGAGGCATTAAACTTTATCAAGCATGCAAAAGTGCAAACACACGGTCCGTAAAAATTACTTACCCGAAGGAACATCTTGCCTTTTCAGGAGAAAAATCACTTTCCTTACTTCTGAAAGTAGCAAATTTTGAAAATTATATTCACATGGAAACTGTTTCAAAATAAGTTTACCTCTCTGGAGTTGACCCCCCCACACACACACATTCCATTCTAAGTGCTTTTATTTTTTTCCATCCAAGTCTGTATTATGTTTCTTCAGGCCGCACCAACTATTTATTTATCTTTATTCTTTTTCTCTTTCTTTTCATTCATTATTCTCTCTCCCTCTTTTTTCCCCCTTCCTTGTGTGTGTGGCTTCTCGGTCTGATCTGTAGCTTGTTACCACCCACTGCACGCTCTCTACTGCCGCCGAGGTGTTTCTATACAAACTTTAGCGTCCAGTTGTCATATTAATTATTACACTGAGTAATGACTGAAATAGTCAAAATAAGGGGAGACTCAAGAGAGCTTTTTCTTGCTGCTCAAAGATTCAGCAAAGAAGCCTTGCAACAAAGCACTAATTGGTCCCCAGAAATACTCTGACAAGGCATGGAAGATAGGTTTCATAAAGCCCAGCAATTGTGAAGGGGGAAAAGATCCTTGAATAGACCCCACGCTTCTTTTCTAAACTCTCTTGCTGAGCAAAAAATGGACTGCTTCTTGAATACTGGACTGATCTTGAATGCTATACCCAGCAGAGAAAAAAATGCACCATTTATTGTAAGTTTTTTTTCCAGCTATTCATGTGTTCTATGTGGAGAATAAGCTGGTTTTGTTTACCATGAAAGACCTTTTACTTTATTTTCACTCTTGGGGGGGAAGCTGGAAAGGCGAGGGGGAGGGCGAGGGGAGGGAGAGAAACACATGTGCCCAAATCCAGACGAGCTGCCTACTGTAACAAAATGGAGTGTAACAAATCCTACAGAAGTCCCAAATGTATCGATTCTTTGAAGATCTATATAGATTAACGACTTTCGTTCTGCTTTTCCAAGACAGCATTTAATCATAACGTAAATGGCCTTTAAAAAAGAAAAGAAGTGGCAAGGAAAAAAAAAAAAAAGCGTACCACAGTTGGTTTGTTTTTTTTTTTTTTTTTCTTAAAGGCAAGGACTTCAAAAGACCTCATGAGTGTGGCTACAATTTAGGCACACAAAAAAAGTCACTAGAAAATAATGACAGTTCAAGATTAAATAAATAAATAACCAAAATAAAAGTGCCAAATGAAAAGGGCAAGGACTATTTATCATTATATTAGAATTAAGAATTTTAAGGTGCAGGTGCAGGACTGTGCATAGGAGTTGGTTGAGGCAGGGGATCTCGTAACAATATTTATTGTCTAGAAATCTGGTCCCTTACTCTGCGCAGTGAGCAGAGCCCCAGAGCCTTTACTCTGTGCAGTCAGCACACAGAGAAGCTGGTGAGATTGGAATTACCTCAGACATGAAAGTTTGTTCCCTGGTGGCAGTGGGAGGAAAGAGACAAGGGAGGAAAAGGCTCTGCCCCCCTCATCCATCCCCCACACAAACACATACCATGACCCAGGGTAGCCAAATGGGTACAGGACCACAGAGGCACAATCACATGAGTTACACTTGGTGACCCCTGGGACTCACCAGTTTGGCCTTTTTAAGAGTCATCTGAGACTGGAGAAGAAGAGACCCAGAAACTCCAGGCTTATTCTGCTGCTTCCAGGAAAAAGGGCAGGAATGTCCCTATATGGTGCTTCTACACCAGTTCTGGAAGTGGGCTGCTCCAGAAGAACTACTCTGTTTAAATATATATATATATATATAGTTTACAGGGCTGCAATAACTTTGATATTTCCATTAGCACTTCCCAAAGTCACAATGCAAAGCTGGTGAATATAAGACTGCTTCCAGTACAGTCCATTCTGACACCACACAAGGGATGGTGGACAAACCATCCAGGAGACCTAGAACTGAAGAAGGAGAGTTCTCCAAACAGGAAATACAAGCAAACATTTTATCCTGCTAAGGTCTGGCTGTTCTGCCCAAGAGTGGATAAAATAAGTTAAAACATTTCCCATGTGACGAGACAGTAGGCTAGAAGTCAGAAACTGGTCAGTGATGAGTGACGAGGCCCCAAAATAAATATGACTACACAGAACTACTTCACATTTTTCATTAAATGTGCATTAAAAGCTGACATGTTGAAAAATTATAAAAACACTAGCTAGCAGGTGCACATTGAGGCTCTCCTGGGCTATGTTTCTGGTTAGCACTTTTTAGATTCACACACACAGCCAGAGTCAGATATCCAGTGGCAGATGAGGAGAAGCTATTTCTGCAGCTCCAGGCTGCTGTAATTGAGGTCAACAACAGCGCAGGGCTCACTTTTGCAGTCATTTCCATTGAAACCTTAACATGGACTGTGCAGGTCTCCTCCTTCCATGCTTTGGAGCTGATGTGAGTACCAGGGATTAAAGCCACCTGCCAGGGGCTTCCTAGAGCCATAATATTACCATGGCAAGGCTGTCATACCATGGCTCTGCTCGTTTTTGCAGGTTAGAGAAGCACACACATCTGAGTTTACAGAGTGGAAAAGCACAGAGAGAAGTAGAAATGAGACAGAATAGAAGGCAGAAAACGTGCGAAAGATTTCAGAAATATATGGACATGTGAAAGGCAGGAGGGCAGGGAGAGAATGCCAAGATCAGCGTGCTCCAGTGCCGACCCTGCCCACACCTCTGCAGCCCCAAGAGTCAGTGCGATCCCCAGCCTCAAACTCGCAGCACCTCAGTGCTGCTTTTCCTCATTTGGTCCTGAACCACAAGTGAGACTTCACCTGGGAGCAGTGATCATTTCCCCTGCACAGGCCAGGTCCGTCCTGACTCCCTAGTCACAGGCAAATACCATTGCCTGCTTGGAAAGCTGGTGACCTGCTTCCAGTTTGCAGGGTGCCACGGGAGGAACAGGGGCTCAGTGGCTTCCCCGGGCCCAGCAAGCACCGTGTGGCCTGGGAAATGGGATCTGGCAGTGAAGGGTGGGATGACTCCACACCTGCCAGTCCTGCTCAACACACCCTTACTTTATGAGGCAAACCTCCTCCCTCCCCATGCTGGATCGTCTACGTGGGACGTGCCCAAGGGTGGCTTGTTCTTTCTCTCCAGACAGGCTCACCCTGTGGTGCTCAGCATTCCAGAGGGGGAATTCGAGGTGACTTCTCCCGAGAAGTCTACCCTGCTCTGCTCTCAGCCGCCCTCGTGCTATCACGAAGCCCGGCTCACCCGCGGTTGTCGCTGGCTAATAGAGCCATCAGGCGTGTGCAGTGCCGGGCACACGCGGCTGCGGCCGCTGGATGCCGGGGCAGACGGCAGCCTCCGGCGGTGGGGCTCGGACACTCGCGGAGCACAAGCCTGGCAGCGCTCGGTGAGCGAAGGGAGCGATGCCAGGTGTCCTGGTGCTCTCTAGGGATAAGCAGAAGCCGAGGTCCCGCACACGAAGTTTCCCCGAACGCACCGCGCCCCTCAACAGCAAGGGCGCTTCTCCTGCGGGCGCGCTCCGCTTTGCCTGCCCACGCCCCGGGACGCCTCCGTGCCTACACACTCCGCACCGCGGCTCTCCCGCCCTTCCAAACCCCGGCAGGTGCCGCTGAAGTGGCCCCAGCACAGGGGATGCCCGCACACCCTGGGGCTCCGCCGGGAGTCACCCGCTGCCTCTCCGGCAGCCCGGTCCGCACCCCGTCCCGGAGACCCCTCGGCGGGCAGGGCTCCCTCCCCCTTGCCCTTTCTCCCTCACGCTTTCCCGCCT